>VZRN01005002.1:176251-276174 GCA_013397935.1 Dasyornis broadbenti | reverse complement strand
AGGGAGGAAAGGAGAAAGGGAGGAAAGGGAGAAAGAAGGAGAGAAAGAAGGAGAGAAAGAAAGAGAGAAAGAGATAAAGAGAGAAAGAGAGAAAGAGAGAGAGAGAGAGAGAAAGGAAGAAAGGAAGAAAGGAAGAAAGGAAGAAAGGAAGAAAGGAAGAAAGGAAGAAAGAAAGGAAGAAAGAAAGGAAGAGAGAAAGGAAGAGAGAAAGGAAGAAAGGAAGAAAGGAAGAAAGGAAGAAAGGAAGAAAGGAAGAAAGGAAGAAAGAAAGAAAAAGAGAAAGAAGAGGAAGGAAACAAGAGAAAGAAGTGAAAGGAAGGAAAAGAGAGAAGGAAGGAAAGGACAAAAAGAGAAAAATATTCTCTCATTACATGCCTGATTTTTAATTTTTACATGTACTAGTATAAAACTGTTATTTAGCCATAGTATCTGATTTGTTTTCAATTACTTTAGTTAAAAATGTTGTTCTGGGGTGTTTTAAAAGTAGTAGGATAACTTAACTCTCAAAGAAATTACATTTATCAAAAATGTTAAAATCACAGTAGAAAACACCACGATATCCCCTGCTTTGATAATTTTTCAGTATAGTCCCCTGGGTAAGAAAATACATGTCCTGAGAGGCTAGGTTATGGTTGTGCTGTCATTCTCTGTGGGTGTGCATGCACTCAATTTATTGCAGTCTTTCAGCTGTCAGAAAAGTGCAAAGTAAGTGGGAAATGACACAGAACACTGATTTAGAACACTTTCATCTCTATATGGTCTGTTTTCGTTAGTGATCAAGAGAGAGGAAAGTCGTGGTTAGGCACTATCTGTACTACAAAGCAAACCCTGCGGAGGCTACACAGCACATGGTCTTTTGAGTGACTGGATACCTCTAACTGGAAACAAACAAACACACAAAGAACTATATTTATTTGAGAGACTTTAATAGCTCCTTTGCAGCCATTTTGTACATAACAGGAAGCAAACCATTCCAATTTCCAGTGTGCTTTATCCCAAAGTATTTTCACCCACGGAGCTAGTCGCCACGTATTTTATATTACTTTTGACTTTTAAAATATTTGTAAAATCTAAGAAGGCTTACTTATTTCTTGCATGTTTCAGCCCTTATGAGGCAAGACATTATGTATTTACTATGCTGTTATATGGTTACTTAATAAACAGCTTACAGAGGCAAACAACAAGAAACCCAAACCCAAGAAGACCAACACTGCATTTTCAATAGCAAGATCCCTTGGGAGCCAGGCTCTGGGATTTTCATAGCAGAAAAATGTGGTCATACCACTCAGAGGCATTGGCAGTGTCTGGGAGGGACTTGGAGGTGGTAGACATAAGTCCAAACAAGGAGGAACTAGTGGAGAACCTGATGAAGTCAGGAGGATTAACACTCTATCTCTCCTGGAGATTCACAATTTTGAGTTCCTTTCATTTGATAAAACATCTGGTTGTCTTCCCTCAGGCAGGATGGCCTCCTGTTGCCTCTCTCAAAGCAAGAGAAGAAGAGCCACTTTGCAACTTCGACTCTTTCAGGTAAAGGAAGACACAAATCTTGCTGTTTGCTGCTACTGCTCAGCACTGTCAGCCACTCCTGGGTGCAGGGTTCAGTATTGGACATGCCTTTAATTCCACAAGTGTGAAATATAACCTTCAGTCAGTTTGACAAGCACTTTCCTTCCAGAATTTAGCCTTCAAAAACACAACTATGGGCAGCAAGTACCACACAAATCTTTAAAATCCGGCAGGATCCACCACTTCGATTCATTTTTATTCTTGAATTGCTGCAGCATTTGCATTAATTTCTCTCTTCAAGACTATCAGCTATTGGGTTTTTCACTTGCTTTCTTTCTTCTTGCTGGAAAGGTGGAATTGCCATATCACAGGGATGAACCAGCTCTGTCAGTGTCATGATCATAGCACGATAGGCAGCCACTAGCTCATGGCATTAGCTCTGGTGATGCTGTGGCCATGTCACAGCAGGTGGAATGTTGGTGGCTCGTGACACATCCAGCCCTGGGTGTGAGACAGGGGAGCCCTGGGCAGGAAAGCAGAGGTTGTCCCCTGGCAAGAGAGAGGTGTACTCCCACTGTCATCCACAGCCCTGCAGAGGCACATGACTATAACTCTTTCCTCTGCTTCTTTTGCTGTTCAGCTGGAAAGTGTAGAAATTTTCTGCAAGGACGTTGACCTAAGGCTAAGGAAACACACTGCTGATTTTCTAGGTGTTCTCTTAGAGATTGTAATCAAAATTTATTAATATCCACTGTTCAAGCCTGAAGATATATTTACACTTCTTTGCCACGCATTAAATATTGACACTTAAATTTAAAGCCTGCTTCTGCACGTTCATCCGGAGTGAATATATTTCTGACGAACTCTGTACACCTCATTCTAGACATTTGTAATACAGAGGTCTACATCTGAGGCCAGGCTCCCTTTACAGTCAGTGGAAAGAAATACTCACAGGAGATGATTCATCTGACCTATTTTAGATATCTACGTGAGGACGAGGTTAACCTTGCCCCAGAAGTATCTATTTACTCTTCATTGTCTGTGGAGAACTTGCTGCACTGCAACTATCTGAAGTTGTATGCAGTGAATCCTCCTCTTCTTGCAAAGGCCAATTATCTTGAGAAATTCCATGCCTTTGCTTCTGACCAGCACTGCAAGGTTATAGCCACTGTGAATCTCAGAAGTTGTACATTATCATCCTGGATTTCTACTCATACATGAGTTTTGGCACTCATCTTTGCTGAAGACTTGAGCTGTGGATATGGATCTCCATGTAGGAGAGCTTCTGCAAAGCAGGAAGATGGAGCAGCTCCTCTGCTGCTGGCAAAGCTTAAAAGCTCAGTCATGTGTGTGCATATAACCTTTGGACCTATGTGTTACCCCTCCACAGGCCGTGAGGCCATACTCATAAGGTTGTTTTCTTTCTCACTTAAATTCACAGCTTCAGGGATTGCCACCTTAGTATTAGCATACTGCTTATGCCACTCTTGATGCAGAGTACTTGCATTTTGTACCCCTTGCCTCACTCCGTTGGGACTATGCACTCCCTCAGGAGCCAGAGCAGATATTGTTGTCATGAGGTATTTCTGAAGAGCATGAAGTTTGTACAAACACAGTCCCAGCACGAGATGGTTTATGCACTGAGAAGTCAGAGAAGGCAGAGTAAAAGAAATTAAAATGTGCCAGTTATGTTTCAATATTAAATTTCAGGTGTGAAGAGGGTAAAACCTGGAGTGTGAGAGAAAAAATAAGAAGGAAATATGATTAGAAATAATCCATTAGTTGTTATGTTTTCATGTGAGACCCACACATGCTTAGCAGAATAAAAGCAAGTGTTCGCCAATATTAAGCCTCACAATACTATGTTTGTTTTCATATCATTAGCACGGCAGCCTACGTGGCTCCCTCCAGTAAAGTGTGGTGTCTCTGGCTGGAGGTTTGCTCAGATCAGCTCTGATGTTTGTTTACACGCACGCTGTTGTGAAATTGTTACGCTGCGATCAGAGGTGCTGGAAAAACTGTGGAACATTAATTTGCCAAATGTTACTGACATAAGTAGGCCTCAGCTCTGTGGGCTACTCAAGATGGGCAGACCCCTGTACTGGGGCAAAACATAATGCTGGCTGGAAGTTTTACACAAGTGGCGCAGCAAGGATGAGCTTACAGTTCTGATTGTGATTTGACAAATGTTTGTTTGTTGTTCTCTGTCCCAGAGAGCCGTGTTTAGCAATCCATGGCACAGCACACCAGGACTTCAACAAGATGGTGTGATAGTGTCTGGAATTTTTTTTTTTGAGAAACAGAAGCCATGGTAGGATACTCTTTCTTTGCCAGAAGTTTCAGCATAATTGTCTTTCCTCTTAAAAATGTTAGTCTGGCAGCATCCCTTGCCTGGCCAGTTGCAGGTAAGGCTCTGCTTGCTTAAGAAGGATGGACATTGTATTGTCTTTCATCCTTTGCCCTGCACAGTGTTCCCAGGGTGAGTTGTGTCAGCAGCATCTCAAGACAGTAAAACTTGTAGTAAATAACTCCTGGAGATGGAGGGAAAGAGCTGCAGCTCTGGAATGATTGTTTTAGGCTATCTGCTGACTCAGAAAGGCATATCTACGTCTACACCATAGCCTGTTCACATCTCCAAAGTGTTTTATTGAGCAGTAAAAGGTAGAAAAGCACTCAAACACAAGCCTGAGCCTGATGTAATTGGATGGTTCCAAAGGCTGAGCCCTGAACAAAAGCAGCTTGCTTAAATTCAGAACCAGATTCTTCTTCACATAAAATCAATCATGTCCTTGCTATATTGCATTAAAATTTACATGTATGTATTTCTGAAGTTTCCTGCATCTTTTCCCCTATCTCCACCTATTCATATGCCTCTGGTCCTTCATATTTTTTACAATGAATGCCTGATGTTTGGTAAATACTGGAATAAACTAAAATGGGATTTGTATGATGGTATTCTTGCCATGTGTGTTTTTCCCTTCTCCAAGTTTACAAAGGCCAGACCAGGATTAAAAGACTTAGCCTCACATTCCTGAAAGCAGTGCAAAACTTTCCACCCAAATTAGCTGACAACTCCTCTTTGGATATCACGAACACAAAACCATGTTTTAAAAGGTGAATCATCTCTGGACAGCTCAGGTGAGGAGTAGCAACTTGGTAGCAGCACAGATAGCTCTCAAAACCATTTAATTTATTGGAAGAACAGAAAACAAACTCTCACCAGGCAGAGCTGTCTACTTTTGGACAGACAAGCAACTTGTTTTGAATTCTCTTTATATTAGCTATTTGGACTCTCTCATGACATTCAAACAGCTATCAAATACTTGGAATCAATATGAAGGACACAAAAGGCAATTACATGCAAGTACTATCAAGCTTCTCTTAGAACAGAACAGTGATGTGGAACAAAATCTGCAGTTTTGGGCTGTGCAGTCATGAGAAATGACTGAACACATTATGGCACTGTAAGTTAACAAGAGTCCTGGATGTACGAGTGGTATTTCCTCTCCTCATTACCAAGCTACCTCATGGCTCTTCCACAGATGTCTAAGGACCTTATTACTGTCCCTTGCAAGTGTTTCCATGACTCCCACTGCTGTAGACTTTGGGGAACCTACCCGTGAGGAACTGAGACCCACAAGACTGAAGTCAAGACACTACTTGAGGTGTGACCCAGACCCTCAGGCACCCAACACGAGGCAGGCAGGGATGCCTTACAATGAGTTTGAAACCCACCTGCACACCAAGCAGGGAGCATCTTAGAGCTGTCGCTTAGGAAACACTTGGGCACAGGATGGGTCTGTAACTCTATCCTGACAACATCCTGCAGAAGATAGGCCCCAAGCTGACACAGAAACTTGGGAAATTTTCTTTAAAACATAATCCCTGAACTCCTGAGTTTCTTGAAAGTTTGGTCTGTCTTCAGGGCAGATGGATGGGCTGAGCTGCAACAAGGAATTGTCCCCAGTGGCTGGAGAGCCTTGCAGTACCTCCATGCTGCTGGGTGCTCAAGGGGTCCCAGGAGCATGGAGCCCGCTCTGGAGCTCAGCTTTATTTCCTTGTATTTGCATGTGGCACTCATTTAAATCTTTGATTGAAACAATCAGCTTGTCCAGGGCTGAGCTGTGATCCTCTGCCTCCACAAACAGCTCCGGTACATCAAAGGAATGGATGACATGAGTCAATTGCTCATGGGCCTGAAACCTTACGGAGCTGATTGCTCCTTTCCCCCCACCCTCCTCACATGTGGAGGAGGCAGAAACCCAGGCATGAACCAAGCTGCAGGAGGCAGGGAAGGGAGGTCTGGTGTTACTGCCTGATGAGACAGCACCCATCTCCCACTGGTGACAGTCCAGCCTGCGTTCTTCACTCCCTCTCCCAAAAGGTGAACAGAGAGGCTCGCTATAGCTGCCTGAGCCTGGAGTTACAGGAAAGCCCCAGACTCATTTCCCCAAAGGCCCTCTATGTTGCTCCCTAAAGGGCCTTTGGCTTGCTGACAGCTGAAATGACAGTGCCCCAGGATGTGTTTCACCATCCCTGTTCCTTATGGAGTGCCCAAACTTGTGCCTCATCCCAAACAGGTGCACCTCTGCATTTACATCAAATTAGCCAGAGCCCATACTTTACATTTATGCCATTTTAAGCTGGCTTTCTCCATCTGTGAGAGCAGGGATAATGCCAGGTCTGGAGCAAGACCCCATGATAAAAGACTGAGCCATGGAAACGTGACCACGTTTAGGCTGGAGCCCTAAGGCAGTGTTTGCCATACAGCTGAACTGTAGCCTCAGCCAACACTGTCAGTCCAAGCTGCCTCCACATTAAGCAAGGAGACACATGCATTTCTGGAAGGCTGTTTTCATCCTAAAGGGTATCTGAGAATGGGATCCCAAACCATCTCCTGAAACAGCTGCTATTGATGAAGAAGCCTCAGGTGGTTAGTTCAGCCCGAGACAACCAGCTCTCAGACAGCTGAAGCCAGCTGAAGCAAGGTCCCCTGGAATGCTAAACACATGTGTCACACTGCTGGGAGTTCTTTATACCTGGCTTGATGGATTTATTCTTCCTTGTTACCAGATTTTTGGACAAGCACAGATGACAATATCCAAACCGAGTACATCAGCATGCACTGCTAATTCCTGATATGGAAAATGGGAGGGGGATTGTTCACTTCAAGTGATCTATTTGAACTCACTTTAGTCTTCCATTACTGGTGGGATTAGTAAAGGTTGTTTCCAAAGGGAATAATGAGGAAAACAGACTCTCATTATCCTTTGTGTGAGCAGTTGGTAGAAAGTATTCTGTTCATGAGCAAATTAAGTAGCCACAGTTCCCCTGTGTTCTGAACATCTTCTGCATTCAGTATCACAAATGAAATGACTGAGTATAGGTTGTACTCCAATGCAAAAGTTGGGGAGGTTTTTTACTTCTGGTGAGCACACGACAGAAATTTATTGTAATTAAGGAGAGAGTAATTGGCAGCAGCCTCAAGTCTTCCTTGGATCCGTTTTCAATAACTTGAAGCTTGTCAAAATCTGTTTTCAACTTACAGGATGATCATAAAGCTTCAAATGCCTCCTTTGCCATCTGTCCTGTGGATTTCAATATTTGCTTTTTTTTTATTATTTGAATGCAGTAGGGTGCCAGTATCAAGACAGCTTGTCTCCTTTTGCTGAGTTGTGGGGCAGGAATTTAAGTGGGTGAGGTCTGAGGAGACGTTGTTTAGCCTTACAGTTTTTAAACTCAGTCTTCCTTAGATCTTTATTACTCCCTTCATGTGTTTCCATTCACACCTGAATCATTCATTATACTGGCAAGCCGGGAAGATCCCTCTCTTCTTCAAGGTAACCACACATTTCTGAAGTAAATTATAGGTGTGGAGATTATAGAAATTTGTTGTCTAGGCACACACCCTGGCTGCTTTCCTTTTCCAAAGCGTGTAATAATAAATTGTTCTTCCTTTTTTCCTCCATAGCTAATGTATGCCTAATGTGGGAACAGTTGTTTCTTTGTTTTGATGGAACATTAAAGCAGGCTGTGTAACAAGGGAGGAAGTCTAAGAAGTGCCATTTTACTTTTAAATGCAGCTTTGAAAATAAGTGGCAAATCAGTGATCATGCTGCATTGGTGTAATCTCCTTTGTGGTTTTTTTGCTGGACTGTCAGCTTAGACATAGATTAAGCATGGGATAAAAGTCCAGAAGTCTCTTTTGAATTTTGAGTTTAAATAACAATGTTCAAGGTCACTTCTCCTTTCCCACTCTGTGAAGTTTTCAACCCAAGTTCTTAGTTTCCTCTAAGAAAGGAAAAATTAGCTGTTGCCGTCTTATTTTGACCCAGAGTAATAGCAAAAATAGCTGAGTAGCTGCTTTTGTGATGCTGAAGCCATGAAACACATTCTACCACTCAAACACATGGAAGGATTCTAGTAGAATTGAAGGATGAAAACATTGTGCCTTGTTGGGAAATATTAATGTTCATGGCTATCCTTCTCTTATACTTCCCCGACTTTAGTGTTTCATGCATAATGAAACGGAAAAGATCCAACCCACTAATTTAAGTACATTGCAAAGTATACAGGATGAAGCACCTATTGAAGATGTTTCCGCAGGCGTAGATGAGCTGTAGGACTGCCAGATAACGAGAAACTAGGGTGTAGTGGTAGAAATACTTAGATTTTGAGAAAATAATCTGTTTGCAACCAAGTCTTATTCAAAGTTACTTGCAAGCAACAGCAGAAATAATTGGTCTGCCAGGTCTCTCACTCCTTTCTGTCAGATCTGACCTTGGCAGATAATATTACATAAAGGATGAGGGCCAGAGCAATGAGAGAGGCAAACAAAGCAGGAGACTAAGGGAAAACCTTGACATAGAAAGTTTCAGGGCAAAAGTTTTTCTTTCATCTCAATTTTCATACAAGCATTAAAAAATAAAAAAAATGGGGAAAAAGGAAATTGGAAAGCGAATACAAGCATCAGTCAGACACAGAAACACACAATTCTCTTTCATAATTTTTTTTAGATCAAATTTACTGAGCAAATGGAAACATTCAGGAGCAGCTTTATTTAGGGAAACATCCCTAGGAGTAAAAAACCCCCACATTTCTCAAAGAAAAATAATTAAAGATAATCACATGTTTTGTTGGAGGAATGTGGTAGAAAACAGTGAATGAACAGAGATTTTTTTAAAGGGGGCAGGTAAAACAGGCAGAGACAAAATAAGCCTGTTACCTGTACATTTGTGAAGAGAAGCTCTGCTACACCATGAGTCTGGTGCTGAAAATCATATGCCACATCCTCTGCACCTGTGTTTCTGGAAACTGTGATACCTGGGAACATGCAAACTCTGAACAGTCTTCAGCAAGAGCTTTGCTGGCAAATTAGTCCCAAGTCTTTCTTACAACAAAATTAAATGGGATATTTGAAGGCTAGAGGTGAAAGCACATACAACATATGGCACACTTCAGCTCTTTACTTCAGAAAATAATTATTTCAAATCCTTTATTCCAGAAAATGGACCCTTCATATCCTTCATTTGGAGCATCTGTGATGACCTAGATGCATTTGCTAATTGCTATGTAATGGACTAAATGTGTTTATTAGGTTAAGTTAGTTTAACAGGGGGGAAATAAAGGTTATTAAAGTTTGTTGTAGCCAGGAATGAAATTTGCTGGTTTTTTTCCCCTGCTCTCTCTACAGTGATAAATTCCAGAGAATACATCTCGGTTCCCGCCAGCCTGAGCCATCTACAGATGCATGTTTTCTTTCTATAACCAGCTGTAGCTAATTGCATCAGTGCCGCCTCTACTGCTGCACATGAAAAAGAAACCTGTAATTTATTGCAACAGACCATACTATTCCTGCTGTACATCTTGCTTGTTCTGTCATTCCACTGAACGGATTTCTCATGGTTAATTGGCAGTTCAGAAGTGGAAAACAACCTTGCTTGGAAGAAAGATTTCAAAACCTCCTCCATATGTTCTATCCAGATATTGATAAAAGAACAAACAGAAAACATATCGTTTATCTGTAGGACCATGATTTCCCAATCAGCCAAAGAAATACTGAGTCAAATCCATGCCTCATGTATCTTTGCTGTAGCCAGCAAAAGTACAGTGCTCATGATAATGACCCATTCATTTTACTACTGCTCAAATGGTAACATGGTGCCTTGAAAAATATGGTGCCTTGAAAAACATGCACAGGTGAGGTGGTGCAAATTACTGTCAAAATCAGTGGAGCTGTGCCAGTTTATGCCAGCAACAGATCTGCTCCAGTCTCTGCCTCAGGGAATCTATGAATCATAATGTAATTCTAAGTAGATCTAGTGGCTGTAAAATTCAATCCTGTCTTTAATAGCAGTGAGGCAGGAGAAGGCAAAAGGTGAGCCCTAACCTACTTTTGAAAGGGTCATGTCAAGGGCATGGAAAAAGGTCTTTTAATTGTTCTTACAACTCTGGAGAACGAGACTGTAATGAAAGGCTGTAAAATCTTAATTACAACTGCATTGGTTGAGTTAGGAATTAAATACAGCAGTGAGGAATTAAATACAATTTTGTCTAAACCTGTGGTTTAACAATATGAAGGCTCCAAGGACAGCACTGGTGCAAAGATCTCCCTTCCCCTGCCTCCTTTATCAGCACCATCAAAATCTAGGTACTAACATTCATGTGACTAGGTGTGGGGCTATGCTGTGAGCTGAACTGAGGAACTGCTCCAGGATAAAAAAAGAAAAACAGAAGAAAATAAACTAATTAATAAGCTTACAGTACACACACTTAATAGCAGAGGTTAGCGTTTACAAAATGACTGGCATTATATAAGAGTGAAGCACTTAGTAATTCCCAGCTATTACTATGTAGTGTTGCTATTTATTACTGAGGTTCAGCCTCTTGTTTGCGTCTCGGTGCACATCAGAGAGCCTCCCCACCCAGGCTGTGCAGCTGAGAGCTCACAGCTCTGCCTTCTTTGCTCATGGACGCTGCCTCAGCTCAGGCTTCCCAGTGGCCCAGCCACAACTGCTCACTCCAGCTTAGCAGGTGCAGGGGCTGAAGCCTCATGTGTTAATTGCTCTATTACATTAATGTGAAACTAAAAGGATGGAGTGGAAAATCACAGGCATTGTCTTTTCATTTACCCTAATTGACCAAACAACAGTAAAAGAGTGGCCTGAAGAAAGCCTCTTGTAAGGAATTGGCACTGGTTAGGAATTTTAAGAGGGATTTTTAAAATTCTTTGCATCTACTTAGTAACATAGCTTCAAAATTGCCACTGAGAGGAGTTTGTACCATTCAGGTAGTTAGCGGCAAAAGGCAGAGATTGCAGCTGAACAACTCTACTTTGGCAGCAGATCTGCAGGTGACCATGAAGAAGACCCAGCACTGTTGATGGCTACAGTTGAGCCTAAACTATGAGGCTGTTCTCCCTTCATGAGCTGTGCCTGGATCAAAGAGCAGAGGGAAAGCAGACTTCCTAAGGGATGGAGCAAAGTCTGTGGCCTGTCTTATGTTACTGTAGCTTAGAGAGTTATACTGCTGTGTGACCCATCCAAGGACTGCCCTCCAGACCAGAGGGCAGTTCTTCCTTTGGACGTGGGTCACCAGAGAATAGTTTTGCATTTAAATAAAGAATCATGAAAAATGTGATATGTGGCTTCATTACTGATTGTCTCTCACTGTATACATATTCTTTTCTCCCTTTTAATTTAGGATTAAACCCTGTAAGTTTATTGAGGCAGTACTGCATTAGCTTCAACAGAAAAGGGTTTCTTTTCTTGTGTTTCTTTCAAATAAAGACTGAGGGCTGTTAGTTTGGTTTCTGCAGCAAGCAGTAGCTGGGCACTGCACTGCATCATTTCACCATGACCTATTATTCTTCCCACTCTTCAGTCACACAGCTTGGTACAGGAAAAGTGGGGAGAAAGAGACTTTACTTTCTGTCATGGTAAATATTTCAGCTGTATGGGCACGGAGGAGAATTAAGATCTGTGTAAAGATGATAGCTACTAGTCTCATGGAGTAAAGAGAAAGCAGCACCAGGGACTTGGAGCTTCGGGCTAGGAATGATATTTACCGACAGGATGTGCTTTTGAGTTTGCAGCCCTCAGTTTCAAGGTGGCCTTAGACACACAAAATTAATCCCATCTAAAGTCATTACATCTCAGCATATACAGCCACTAATGTGACTCTTCAGAGCAACAAAGCAAAAAAACCCAAAGAGACTATATTCTAGCAGAAACTAAGTTAGATGTTCCAACTATGTATTTTGTGATGTTGTTAATGTATTTTATGCCCTGATATCTATCCATGCTTACTGGGTTTGTGTGGCAAGGTTTAGGTAGTGGAGGGTCTACAGGGCTGGCTTCTGTGGAACCTGCTGGAAACTTCCCCTGCTATCTGATGAATCCAACACCAACCGTTTCCAAAAATGGACCCACTGCTGGCCAACGATGATCCCACCAGCAACGGTGTGATAATAGATTTAAGAAAGGGCAAAAAAAGCCTTCACAACTGCTGCTGGAGAGAGGAGTGAGAATTAGTGAGAGAAACAGCCCTGTAGATAACAAGGTCCATGAAGAACAAAGGGAAAGAAGTGCTCCAGGTGTCAGAGCAGAGTTTCCCCTACAGCCCCTGGTGTAGACCATGGTGGGGCAGGATGCACCCCTGCAGCCCATGGAAGTCCACTCTGGAGCAGAGATCCACCTGTGTCCCTCGAGGACCCCATGCCTGAGGAAGACTGTGACCCCATGGAAAGCTTGTGCTGGAAAAGGCTCCAGGCAGAACCAGTGAACACATGCAGAGAGGAGATCACACTGGAGCAGATTTTCCAGCAAGACTTGTGACCCCATTTTTGTTTGATTTCTCATTACCCTACTCTGATTTGATTGGTAATAAATTAAATTAATTTTCCTCAAGTTGAGCCTATTTTGCCCATGGCAGTAACTGGTGACTGGTCTTTCCCTGTCGTTATGTCTCCTCAGGAGCCTTTAGTTCCATTCTCTCTCCCCAGCACAGCTGAGGAGGGCAATGACAGAGCAGCTTGGGTGGGCACCTGTCATCCAGCCGTGCCCAACCCTCCACACCATGCCACAGTTAAATAAGCACTTTTGCCATGCAATTTTTGCTCTCCTATGAAAATGTGAAGAGGGTAACACAAGGACTGTGTTTACAGTCTATAGCACGGCAGAATGTCTACTTAGTGCATGCTAGGCTTTTCAAATAACCCATAGGGACAGGCTGCAATTACAGCTCTTGCTTTGCAGAAACACACAGCACAGTTTGTTGTTTAACAGGGTGCTTTCTTTTAAGGAGGTTTGTAACTGGGAAGGTTGAATTCAAAGCTGCAGATTTAACCAAACCAGAATGGGTTATAGTAGATTCCAAGGTTATTTGAGCAAAAAGCAAATATTAGCTGGTGTCAAGTCACCAAACTACCAAGCATTCTTGACTATTTACAGGATGCAGTTGCAGGAATAATTTCTTTAGCATTCTGTTCAGCACAGGAAGTCCCCACATTTTTCTCCCACCCTACCTGTTTGTCCCTGTCCCCGCAATGCTCTTGGCTGTCTTCCTTGTCACCATCTGGCAATGAAAGTGCTGATGCAACTTTCTGGGGGATGATGCTGTAGAGGGAATCCTAGCAATGTGTTCTCATGAGTTTGTGCAGTCCAAACTGGAAATACCTCTGGATAGAAAGAGCATGAATAAGCCAAAATTGTAGTGGAGGTCCATGTTTTTACTGATAGCATCAAGACAGATGATAGAGAAATATGACCAGTGGCACATTTCAGGATGCTGCATTTGTTTCTACAGAACAACAAAATTAATGCTTTTCATTTGACCTCATCCAGGCATTCAGCCAATTAATGTGACTGGGAAGTACATGGGTTTCTAAGACAGCCACTTTTTCAACTGTACATTTCAGAAGACTACTAATTTTGCTGTGTGCATGGAACACTGGAAATGTAGGGAATGTAGAGGGCAGAAGAAATCTTGTGGGATAAAGCAAGGTCCTGGACCAGTGTGGGCATGGACACCTTCTCATGAGGGGCTGTGACTAGGCTGAGTGTGTGAGGCTGCATATGCCTTATATATGCCTGGTTTCAGGAGTGACTTAGCTAAAGGAAAGGCAGCTACAGTGAGACTGTGAGACAGTGAAAAGGGAGAAGCTGAGTGGTTCAGTCTCTGCAAGGAGGGGCAGGTTGGTGTTGAATGCCATCCTATGAGGAATTCAGTGCTGTTTATCTTCAGGCACACCATCAACCTATGCAAGCTACAGTGCTATCTTAAATTTGAGTGCATCTGTGGCCTCAGACCCCATCACTTCCCTTTCACAGGGATGAGCTGGAACGAACACAAATGTGCCTTGACTTGTGAAAGGATCCTCCTTATTCTGCAGTATTCACACCAAGGAGGATCTTTTATCCTTTAAGGAATTCTTTTTACAACTCATAAGCTAACTGATATTCTGTAAAGATAGCAAAAACAATGCAAAAAGGTGGCTAAAAGGTTGATGTGACGCTGGGTAAATATGGTGATGATTATGCATAGAATATAAATAAGCTACATAAAGGGTACCAATACATAAAATGCATATTTCTCTTTAAGGAGAGATGAAGAAAATATTTACTACTTTATTAAATCAAAAGAAATATGTAATTAAAAAACAATCACTGGCTTCAGAGCTGCAATAAGTCTTTTTATTAGGTATTAATAATTTTACTAGGTACTGGATTGCTGGAGGGCTGGGATCATATGTGTTGGTAATAAACCATCTTGATACATCATGTTCTTTTGGTCTTGCCAATGTGACATTTGCTGTGCAGGCACTAGGAATGTTATACATCTGAAGGAAAGCAAGTGAAAATACCCTATCAGTCCTGAAATACTCTTATGAGCCTGAGCAAATTAACTTTGAGGGCACTGACTTAAGAAGAAAAATTGCATTTTGATGTATATTCATATGACAAAAATGTAGCACACAGTAAAATTGACTCCTGGTCAAAAACTGGAGAGGTATGCCTAAAACCTTCTAAATGGAAGAGAGGGGCCTATTTTCTCTCTGGGTCACTGTAGCCACTCTTTCTGGGACAATGCCTATCAGTGATATCAGTGTCATGTGGCACACGAAAACTGTTGCATTTTATATTAAGCTCTGTTTCTGACCAACAAATGAGTCACAAACCAAAACCAGTCTGATGCTTGATCCAGATGTTATGTGTAGTTCATTATTGCTGATGACTCCTGGGAAGAAAAATGACCATTAAGAATTGATCCCACCCCTCCCATCTCTCCCATTTCCTCCAACCATGAAAACAGATCTGGACATGTGGACCTTCCCCATCCTGGAAAAAACAGCCCTTGATTTTCAGTGGGATTATGGCCCGTGTATCCAAATCTGTTAGCAAGATGACATCAATGAATTTGAAATGTTGTTCTTATGTTAATGCTTCTCTAATTAGCAATGTTTGAAGTAGCTCTGCTAAACTAAGAACATATCCTAACCTCAAGCCAAAACTCAATCCAACCCCTCTTTTGAAAAAATTCAATTACCGTTATTTTCTTTGTCAACATCATCTTCCAGAGCACAACCCACAACTCCCAAGGAAGAAGACAAATCATCTGTAAGCAACTTCTGTTTTAACATAAAATGATCACATATAAATTAGGCCCTCAAAACATTTCTGCAAGCATTTTCACCTCTGACTCAATAGTTTCAAAGACATTTTCAGCTTCTACAATTGCCTTATCAATATCTCAATGCAATAAAAAATACTAAAAAGCAAATTAGTTCAACAACAACCCCTGTACCTCCAAATAATTTTTTATCTGTGGGAGGACTGTAACAGAAACAGCAGCAGTGACATAAAAGAACCAAAAATGGCGGTTTGGACTTTCCATTACAGCGGCAGTTGTGGAGGTGAGACTGTCTAGAACCAACCTCTCTTGGGCTTGCTCACACAGACACATTTACTTTCAAACTGATGTATTTCAATATCTGTTCTGTTACTGTGTATTTCCAGAAGTATACTCATAATCTGTTTAAGGTTAGTAACAAAAGCTCACTCAGAAAGATAGAGATGCAGAATAGCCATAGTAGCTGAGTTTTCACTGTAGTGCATCAAGCAGAAACCGACATAGGCAAAATTACAAAGCTAAGCAAATCTGCCTGGTAGAAAGGTAAGAAAGTGACAATCTGCCTACTGTGCTGTCACAGAGAGCTGCCTTTTGATGGCAGTAGCTAAGGGTTATATGAATTATAGACAGCTTGATGTATACTTTGTCTCCTCTTTGCTGTCGCATGCTAAACACTCTTCTGGTAGTTCAACTTTAATAGAAGTGATGTGTGTTTTAGAATAATTTTGTCATGTAGACTTCATGTGCTTTCTTGCATATTTTAAGAACTGTATGTTTATTCTCTTTGCATCTATTGTTTTTACAGAGAATGTCTTGTGTTTTAATATCTTTTTTCTTCAGCAATTTGACACAGATGTGGGGGTATTGATTAGAGATAAAAATAAAGCAGTGAAGTGTGTTCAAGAGAAAGTGACCCACCATCCATTGTGTGAGATTTGCATAATAGGAAGATTTTATCTTAAAACATGGATTGCCAGTAGTCATGAATCAGCTAGATTCCATGTCATTGTACAAAGGGCACCAGTTCCTGGTGAGCCCTCTTTCTTATTAATAATTCTTTTCTGACCTAGATAGGGTTTTGTTTCTATTCTAAGTGAATATTCAAATCTGGTATATATAGAGATGAACATCTTAAGCAATTAGTCCCTTAGCCAGGTTACAAAGTCATGTGTGAATGCATATGAAGATGTACTCCGCAAGTAACCAAACCACTTGTCTAATTATATGACAATCATTGTGGCAAACCATACACAATTGTTCAAGCCACTACATATGTTTTTTCTGTAAAAAGAAATACAAAGGAAAATGTATTTTATGACATTGCCTTTCACAATATTATGTTATGCTGCATAAGCACTCATTTGATGGCTAAGTGATAACTTAAATCCCTTCTCATCTTTGGTTAGTTTTAGTCATTACTCCTTTTAACATTAAGACTCACAGCATATTACCCATGTGAAAAATACTAAACAGTTAGGCCAGAGGAAAGGTTACTTTCCAAAATAATAATAAGTAATTCTCTTTTACTTTCCTAATTCTGGAGTTCATTACAATCCTTTCTCACAGAACTGCAGTAGGTCTTCACTCCAGCCCAGATTTGAAAAATACGTCTTAAAATTTGTCTTTTAGGGAACAGGCAGATGAGTTACTACTTCTACCACAGTCTGTGATCCTACTGATTATACATGTGCCTTAGCTGGATTATTCAGAGAGTTCCCCTAAGAAAAAGGATCTTAAGATTTGCCTCCAAAGGGCAAATATGGGAACTCTGAGAAAAGTACCTTCACTCTCAGATGAGCACTCTTCATCTGACCTATTTTAGCTACTTACTACAGGATGAGAGGAGCTGCATTGTAAGCCTGCCTGTCCCCTGACTGATAAGGACTCCTGGACATGTAGTTCACGTGCAGAAGTCCATACTGCAGACATCTGCAGATGGTCAGACAAAGATCCCTCTGAATTAACAATTCACAAGCATTATGGTAAGATTTTTGAGTCTGAAGTCACACACAATTGGATCACCTTGTCTGGGGTACAAGAGAAGGTACAGCTGGACTTTTTTGTTCTCTGCTATGTTACCCAGGGATTAAGGAAAGAAACTGAAGACATTCTGCTGTTTTCTCACACCTATGTTCTCTTTCTGGCGTTATTGTGACAGACTTGGTACAGCTGAGTTCCTTACTGAGGCAACTACATGACAAATATTATTTACTGATAATGACATGAAACTGCAAATATTATTGGAAAGTTTCTATTTCTGATGCTAAATGTGTGCAACTAATTTGACTTGTCACTGTGAAGATGTGGAGACAGTTATTCAAGTGATACCTGTCTTCTTCTCATTCTAATAAGTATACATATGACTAAACCCACATAGCAATAAAATTTACTGGTAGATTCAGTCACACTGCAAGCTATCACTTAGTCTCAAATAAACTGTAGAATTTAACATCATAATTCCAAATGTGGAGGGAATTAATTCTCACTTGTTTACAAGAAATCATTATTTTTTCCTACTTATTATTTGGCTATTATTTATCATACCACATGTTAGAAAGAACAAGAGAAAAGTTACATGGTTTTTTTCCTGTGTGTTGACAAGTGAAAAGTTTCAGAAGTTCTCCCCAGTCATGGTTCACATTTAAGCATCCACAGAATTTCTTTCCTGAGGATCAGAGACATGTTCTTGATAAACAGGAACAAATAAACAAACTGAGTCACATGTAATTGGAAACAAGGCTTATGATCCTCAATTAAAACTCATTAAAGTTTGCAAACCCTAATTCCATACCCCTACCCTGCTTTCTGAAGGGTGCGTTTTTTTTTTTTTCAAGTCATCATAATAATTTTATAATTTTAAAAACAACTGCTTTTAAGGAGAACGAAATGTTCCTTCACTGTTTAAATAATATGTGTAAGTCCCTTACTCCTGGGTAATGACTGAAACCCATTTCAGGGTGAACACTTGTCTGCCCATGGGAAGTAGTAAATGGATTCTATATTTTGCTTTGCTTGTGCGTGTGGCTTTTGCTTTACCTGTTTAACAGTTTTTATGTCAACCCACGAGTTTCCTCACTTTTACGTTTCTGATTCTCACCCCCGTCCTGCTGGGGGTGGAGGGGTGGTGGTGAGCAAACAGCTGTGCAGTGCTCAGCTGCCTTCCAGGGTCCAGCCACAGCAGATAGACATGGCTGTGGGCAAATCAAACGTGAGGATACAGCAAGGTATTGCTAGCCAGGAGTCTGTGTGATGAAAATGCAAGAGTATGCCTTGGAAACATCATTAAATATATGCCAGCTGTGTTTTGATGGAGACCCTTCTTCAGTATTGGCTTGTCAGAAACTGATCAGAAAATTAACTCATGCCACCTGAGACCAAGGACTTGCTTACAAGCATGCATTTTCTGCTGCAAGTGGGAACACCCTTAGAGTAGTTTTTCCTCTTACTTTTTCATTTTCTAATGTGCAATGGGCGAGGACAATCATGGCAAACAGGAACTAAAGTAACTAAGGCCAAGAGAGATGCCAGTAAACATTAGCTGACTAGGAGACAGTAATTCTGCTACATGACTACTTTGAGGTTTAAGGATTGAGTTATGTTCTTTGTTGAAATTAAATCAGGAATGTTCTATCAGTTGTATGTACTGATGGGATGAATGCGTCACTTTAGTAGTTGGGTGGCAAAGGGACAAGGCAGGCAAGTGGCAGACCCAGGCATAGCTTCCTGCTCCACCTGATTCTACCCTGTTTTTCCATTCTGCATCAGGGATGTGAACATGCTTCTCCCACATAATCAGCACCACTGTCAACCACCTCTGGAATATTTCCTTTACATCTTCCCTCTCTTACTATAAAACTGGATAGCTCAGTGCAAATGCTTTGAGAGCTTTGAGGAAGCTTTTGTATAAGATTTTGTGCCTCTACAGCCTACAATATAAACTGTATTCTCATGATTATTACAATTCAGGAAAACGTTAAGGATGGCATAAGCATCTTATCATCCCAGAGGAAGAAGATGCAATAGGGCAAGCCAGGAGTAACCAGGAGTAGTGATGGATCTTATCCCAGCAGCAGCAGAGCCATGCAGAACGATAAAACACCGTCCCACCGAACTCAAAAGAACTGCCAGGCTGATAAGAGAACTTCCTATTCTCTGATATCTCACAGAATGACATTTCTGCCCACCAGATAACACATATTTACTTGGTGGGATTTTCTGTCTCTTTTGAGCCTAAGTGTCTAAATAAGTCCAGATGTCAGGTAGGTGTCTAAATGGTAGGAGCAACTTTCAACAGCCTATAAAATCACTTCAATCACTTCAAACTATTCAAGATCCTCCAAAAATGAAATTTTTCCATCAGAGATGAAGAACACAAAGCATCCAGGCAGCATGGGTGACTCTGGTCATCTTTTCCTCTGACTTGAATGGCATTTCCTCATGCTCATGAAACTATGTGTGTGGTTATACCTATACCTACCTGTACAATTGCACATACACCTAAGTACACTTATTTTATCAGCACTGGTGGTTATTTATTTGCCATTTATTTGCTGTCACTGAGATGGCTGCAGTGTGGTGTGTTGGTCTCTAGGGCCTGAGATGAATTACCATCTGAGGATTTTATCTGAGTTTGTGTATGTTGATGGTAAATGTCATGAGAAATAAAGTCACAAGATTACCCTTCATGTTACTGTAGTCTGAAATGGGTTGTGACTTTGGCCAGTTGTCTGCAACTTTCTGTAAGACTGAACCGCACCTGATGAAGGTGACAATCACACTATGGTGTTAGAAAGTTAACTGGAAAATAGAAAGGTCAGCATGAGTCATGCTGCCAGGGAAAACAGTTCTACACATTTATTTGGTTGTTATTTGGTGCATCAGCCTCTCAAAAGACATTCCAAGATAGCATACAATTTGGAAGATGACTAAGTGCATTCTACATGCTTCTGAGTGCTCTTAAGCTTCCAGTGATGGCAGCCATTACTGGGCCAAGCACAGTACTTTTCCAAATTTGGCTGTAAATCCACAGTGGCAAGCTGACAGAGGGGCTCTTCCCCTTTGATACAACAGCAAGAAATACAGCACAGAAACTGCCTTTCCTTCTCTCAGCTCCCATTAGGACTAACCCCTCTAAGAACTTCTTGTCTGTATTTTTGTTGCCAATCCTTTAAATCAGGCCAGAAACTTCACACCTGGGTGGCCATTTCATAAACAGCAGACACTTGTTCCATGTTTTTCCACTGGAAATCATCTGATCCCAGTATTCTTTTACTTCTGTCCAGGGATATGGCCTGCATACTTGCTACCTTCTTGTACAGATGGAAGGCAAAATTAATAGCATGTGTTTTTCTCAAGGCAAGAAAGCAAACAAGTAAAGGAGGAAAACCTAATCTTGCTTAATTTGCAGCTGGATTCCATTCTGTATTTTAAATTCTGGTCCGCACGGTCTTCAGAGCAGTTACAATGATGTATGTCACTGATGTATGACAATTCAGACCACTATAATTATTACTATTTCTTCTAACTTGCTTGAACTTTCCTCATTTTATTTAAACTTCTTCCTGCCTTTACTTTGCAGCAAGTTCTAGAGCTTGCTAAACCTAGGTGTCTGTGCAAAGCTATAATGGATTTGGGAAGAGGTTATGGATGCCTCACCCTAGATTTTGTAGCTATTAGCCAAGTTTCTTGTGGAGCATATTATAGAGAAGTGACACAGGGTGAACCAGAATAAAATTGGTATTAGCAACAGATCTTGTCATCTCACCTGTAACATAATTTAGTTCCTTGGAAATTTATAAGGAAGGAAAATTAGTTTCAAATAAGGCTTCTGAACTTCTGGGAGAAAAATGTTGTCTTTTTGTTATTTTTTCCCCCTGAACTGTGTTGGAATCTCAGTCTGGAATATATATTCATCACCCATTGGATTGGTTGGAAGGGACCTACAAAGGTCATCTAATCCAACCCTCATTTCCACACTGACAGAGGGGCTTAGATAGACTTCTAATACATTGTTCTGCTTTTCTCCATTGAAACTGTGATACGAAGCATTCTAATCATCCCACACATAGAGCCAGTGGAGGAAGAAGGTTTTCCATGGAAAGTAGTAACTGGATATCTTAATAGTCTTGGGTTTTAGAAGCTATTCAACCATAAAACTAACACTATATAGCTTCACAGCCCTTTTAGTAAGAAATCAGCTTCACTAGCTAAAACAAGCCACTAAAGATCCTTTGTTTACTCTTTACAAACTTGCAAGTGTACATGTGATTAACAGAATTTCTTTGGAGTAAATATGCCTGAGTTTTATCATAAGAACTCATACAGACGACATGTCCTGCTTTGTGAACCAGGTTGATTAACACTCAGTAATAAGTAGACAAGCAGATAAAATACAGTAACATAATAGTAATGATTTAATGTGAAAAAACACAATGGTTGCCTAAGATATGTGACCTGAAAGGTCAACAGCAAAGGGGTGTTTGGAGTCCCTCATAAAACCATGCTGTAGTGTTTGCTGTTTTACTGCTTTCAGAACTGATTTCTAGGATTGGATAGTAAAACACTTCCAAACTGTTTTCTCCTTCATCATGTGGAAATCGATCTTACTGGTCTACATAGCACAGGGGACTGTATCTGTAGAGACTGCTTGCACAAGGAAGTACTGATGTCTCCCACATAAAGATAAAAGATCACTGGGCCTGGGGGACAGTCACCTCAGAAACTTAATTTTATGGTCCCTTTGAGTAACCAGCTCTGCAATCAATAAAGTCTATGTACAGTTCATACACAAAAATTCAAATAGAAATGTTTGATGTGGGAGGTTGTAAGAGATAATGACTTTTCTCACTTTTTAGTTTGAAAAAGCTGTGAGTTTTGTTCACTGAAGTGAGTAGGTAGCTCAGTTTTAGACAGAACACAAAATACTTGGCTGCCAAGATTTCTTTTATCTGCACCAACTTAGAATAGATTTTTCTCTGAAGAGTAAAAAGTCCACCTTCATTTAGAAACAATAGAGGATTGGTGAGGTTTGAACTCAGCATGTAAGAAATCCAGTAAGCATGTTGGCATATCTCACTCCTATTTTGCTGATAGTATTCATTCGTTGCAACACTATTTTACAGAAGGTGTTGAAATGGCTACCTACCTTCTCAAAGAACGCACTGATTTTAAAAAGTAGGCATGTGATGGTTATGTTCATATCAGTACTAAAATACTGGCATAAATTTACTCTGAGAGAAAGGTGTGCAGTAGCAAAATCCTGAAAAGGAGACTTACAGTGTTCCTTCCCTGTGGTAAAGAAATCTAAACTGAGATGAGCCTGCCCTTGTTCAAAAGAAAGAAAAGAAAGGTAAAAAATCCTCTTGCTGGCAGAAGATCTGGATAGAGATTACTTCAGACAGCTCATGGCCTGAGCTCACATGCTGCAGAGGCAAGCCAGCACTGTCCTCTGGAAAACACGGTACAATGAATGAGGATTCAGAAGCAAATTTCATTTCTCCTTTTCCTTTGTACCAGGCCAGGACCTTGGCCAGTTAAATTCATGATACACAATGAAAGAAGGTAGCTCTGGCTAGTGCAGAAAAATAAGGAACTTCATTACTGCCTTTTATTTTTGGACTTAAAATTTTGTAATATAGTGTTTTTTTCTAAGATCAGCCTATTAACTTCAGTAGAAACAATAGCAAGAAGGGGAATAATAAATCAGTTTGAACATTCACTAACCCAGGCTACAAAAAGAATAAAAAATCTTAATCAGTGACAATTACCTATTAAAACACATTCTCTATAGTCTGCTCTCTTAAAAACCTTGCAAGAAAGCCCAAAAAATTGCATGACGTGCTGGCATGTCTGTTTCTGTAAATGCTGTTTTGTTTTCTCATCCCTAACTTTGCCAGTGGGAAGTGATGATTTCCCAAGGGAAAGTTAGCATGCACTGGGATGTGCCAGAAGATGGGTGAGTAAAACCTCTGTGCCTGTCCACTACGTATGTGTGTAAGTCATTGCCTTTCTGGAGCTTCAGACAGTTTGCACAACCTCCTCTCCAGCGGTTTTATTTTCTTAGTAAAAACTTACTTGGAACAAACACAACATTCTAATAGGAGACTGGATCATATTAGAAACAGAATGCAGAGATGGGAGGGTAGCAGTCAACCTTGCCCTCTGAGCATCTCCTTTCCTGTCTGTCCCGCTTCCTTTCATCATGGATTCTTCAGCTACCTACAAATTATTGTACAACCCGAAAGTCACTCTATCATGTTATCTTTTCAGATAATACAGTTTTAACAGTGTCTTGATGGGAGGCAGCATCTTTTTGTCCAGAGATAATTGTTAAACTTTTCAAATGCTCTTTGGGCCACATTTTGGGTGAAGCTTTTCCAGTGACAAGTGTACAGTGGTTTATAAGAAAGTCAAACAATTCAGTCAAACCACATAAAAATTGAGCAATTACATGAGAAAAATCTCTGCAAATCTTCTTGTTACTTTTCTCTTTTTTCTGTCTCAGAAGGGATGGTTATTAAATGCTTATACAGTATCCACCAGTTTTGTCCTACCTAACTCCTAGATAGACAAGGTAGTGTCCATGGATGACAGTCAGTACCGGTAATGCTGCCTGGAAACACCTCTCCATAGCAAGATGTTGTGTAGCACAGAAAGTGTGATCTTCACTCATGCTAGAGAGTGCTGTGAGTAGGGACCTACGCTAGATCCGAAAAAAAAAATGCTGGCTCATTAAAAAAGAGTAAATCCTGATTGTGCCAATGGGCTGTGCTGACACAGGACTTTCTCAGTGCCTTAGTGCAAGCTTGTGGAACTGCCTCTTGCAGAATTTCGGCTTCCAAAGGTGTTGTCGGCTCTTATATTGCAAGTAATCTTCTTTGACCCAGCTTTTAATACTAAAATCACACAGTAAAGAAGACATAAATACATATTTTAAACCCCCACAATTTTCCCCTGAGAGGAGAAAGGACTTAACATGACAGATATTAGTCATCTTCCCTACATAACTATTAGAAGGTGGTCTGATATCATAGTGATGGGTACCACATAAAAATAGAATATGAAGTCTGAAAACTTTCAAAACTTATTTAGATTTTTTTTTTTTAACCTACGTTTTGTCTTACATATTATTTTTATCTATTGATAGAGACAGGATTATCAACACCATAATACTTGAACACCTCCCAAGGAATGGAAGAGTGAGGACAATCCTGTAGCAACCTGTTAACGGGAGTACTTTGTTCCCAATTGACAGTTGAAGAACCAGAAAGACAGAGAGGTTGTCTAGCCCTCACAAATTCACAAAGTACATCTGTGACAGGCTTGGGAGAAAGCTCAGTGCTTGATTTCTTGCCTGGTGGGAAACATAACAGCTTAACTATAGCCTTCACAACAGCCATTCTTGCTCTCTTGTTAATTCTCTGTATTCCTCTTTCTATCACCCAGCGTGTTCTCATTTAACTGATTTTACCATTTCTTTCTCTGCTTAAAAGCACCCTCCCAAATATCATAACAGCTGTTCTTCACTAAAGCCCATTTCACATAAGTTTTTCCCTTATTAAGCTGTTCATCTAAATGTGAAAGGAGGAGCAGATCACCAAAGGGTGTTCACACCTAACACAGTCCCTGCAAGACTCTGTTCTAAACCACCCTTGTGGTTCAGATTTTCCACAAGTTTAAATGATTCTTAATGGATCACTTTATAATGTTTTGCCCCTTCATTTTCTACTCTTGCCACTCAGGAAATTGCTGGTAAAATAGTGGAGCACTGCCACTCAATATCAGCACTCTCTTGAATTGATTATTAAATCAAAATAGCCATTTGAAAAATGTTTTAAGTTCGATCTGCATCACACAGAAGTCAGAAGTTAATGTAACTTTAATTAGCGGTTTTCCTAAAGAGCTCCACAAGAAAGAGAAAATATTAAAGACGAAGGAGATTCCCAGTAAATACAGCTATTCTTAAATATCATCTAGTGTGGAAGATGCTCCAAACACCCATGAGGAGAAAAGCTTCATCAGGTCAGAGATACAGATGCAGAACCAGGCTGGTGCAGAATAACCAACTATGAGGTTTGACTGTTTTTCATGTGAGCTGTTTCTATACAGGGTATAAGCCATAGGAAACTCCTAACAACCTGTTTGCTGCTTTAAGAAAGTGCATGATCTTGACTGCTTTTTGTTTGAGGATTTTGCTTCTAATTTGAGCAGAAGTGATGATTTTGCAGAATTCATAATTTGTGTTGACTTTGTCTTTTTTTTTTTTTTTTCCCCTTTGTTAAAGCTTTTCAAGTAGATTTGCTTGGGTGGACTATTCAATATTGATATTTGAAGTTTTATGCAGCTTAACTGGAACTAACTATATAAATCACAGGGATTCTTTTCTGTTTCCACACTATTCTGGTACTACTGTTATAAACAAAACAAAACAAAATAAAACAAAACAAAATCTTTTATAATCAGGCCTAAGAAAATCCCTGCTATTTAAATAAATGAGAAAAGGGTTTATTTTTAGGGGAAAAATTAATTTAATTTTTTTCAATTTTTTTGTCTTGACCTTTTTTCACCACACAGATTAGAAATTAGAAAAAAAAATTGATTTTGAAAGAAATATTGACTGATTATGTACATAATTCATAGCTCTGATTTTGTTGCTACTTTAGTGCAGGGAATGACCTTGATTATCTCTTAAAATACCTATCAGCCTTCCTCCTCTCTGAGATGATGAATCTATAATTTCCACTGATTGAGACCCCACTGATTGATAAGGGTATAAACTTACCACTGACTTTCTGTGAAGATATGTGGAAATAAAATTTGACCATTTAAATGTTTGAAGGGAAGACAAGATATAAAAATACAGGTGGAGGAAGTGAATTTTCCCATACAGTTATACATGACACACTGCTAGTTTTATTGTGAATCCAAATCCCAGAGGCATATTGTTGTAGGGGCTCTTGGTCTGTGTTTTTAATCAATTTACATTTCTATCCTTCATTGGTGCAAAGGAAAGCCAGAAAGTGTGGAGGGAGTGCACCCTAACGGCTCAGAAATCAGAAAACAAAGACCATAAGGTTTTCTTAAAGCCATTCCCTGGATTTCCCTGACTCATGCTTTTTTAACACTTGGGAGTGACTGTAACGTCAGCTCATCAAACTGTTTTGCTCCTAACAGTGCGTAAGTCAGAATTTCAGGAGACTGTAATGAAATGAACTACATCCAAAAAATCCAGACAGTTGTGCAACTTCAAACCAGTGACCTGTTTGAATCTGTCTTATCTTAAATATATCATGGAATGTTGACTCTCTGAGGTATTCTCCATCCTTTAATAATTTCATTGACAGTCATTTCTCTGCCCGTTTATGAGCACAAGAAAAAATAGGAATTAGTGAATCACTGGCACATGATTTTTGCATGGGGTAAAAAAACAAGTTGTTGCCCAGTGCGTTCTTTTTTTCCCATAAAGAAAAAAACATTGGGAAATGTGAACATGTGGGTGCTGCCCACAAAAATGCGGTGAATTATCCCTCATTCTCCACTGTGTTCTTTCTGAACACTTGAGAAGGTAATAAAAAGCCCCACCACTTAAATTTTGCAGTGTATCAAATTATACATTTTAGTAATAAAATCTAAGTACACTTAAATATATATACATCTCTTTAACTAATACATTTTATTGTTGCACTTAGCTTTGCAGCTGTTAACTGCTCTAAGAAGGATCTTCTCATGTTATTGCTGGCATCTGAGGTTTTTTTTCATCAAATGATACTTCTCTAAGCCGCTTTATTAACATCAAAGGCAGGTGCATTATTTGAGGATTAGAATGAAACATCCCTTAGTAGCAATTGTTAATTTACTTCAGATTAGTGCTTTGGCACTACTTAATGTAGCTGCTGTAACATAACTTGACAGTGAATGCTAACCACTAATATAACACTGACCTGCAAACCTAGAGTGGTCAAAACCAGATTCTCCATGAAATTGAAAAGCCTCACATGATATCTTACTCTTGCTCTGAAAAGAGGGGAAGAGGAAGGAAAACAGACAGTTTTTGGTCGAATAGAATCACAAGTCAGTGATTCATTAAATCCTGTTCTACCTTGCATTCATAAATGGAGAAATGATTCTCTGTGAAATGGTTTCTTCCTAAGTTTTTCTTTCAAGTGACAATTCAAGCCAATATTAAGTACAACAGATTCCCCTCTGTCAAAATTTCCAAGGAACAGTTCTTTCCAGTGTGAAAAATTACACTGTATGCAATTGAAATAGAACTCTATTTTTTTAAGTGGCAGTATCATGAGTTGGGCATCTTCTGCATTTCTCAGTCTCAACCTGCACTAGCATGTAGTTTTTATGCTTGTCCTCTAAAAGCACTGGAAAAAAAATTGCATTTTGGCAACATTTTAGAATTTCAGATCTTTTCAGGAAATCTTTTCCCTCTAGTATTTTGACTGCTCCATTTGCAAATAGTGGCCATGACGCAATTAAACCAGCCTCACAAAAGACGCTGACATCTCAATCCGTACTGGTAGCAGGGTCACAATTTGCACACTGCTGAAGCCAGTTGTGTGGTCATTTTAAATTGCTTTGCTGTAAAATTCATCCCATGGCTTTAACGAGTACAGAAACTCCATGTCACCTAAATCTCATTGCATTTTTCTGACTTATACACAGAGTACAGGCAGCTTAAGCCTCTGCTGAGGGCTCTCTGAAGTGTTTATTGTGGATATTATTAGAGCTGCCTTCTGTGTCAGAGGAGTGCAAGGTGGTGTTTTTGAGGCACTTGTTGCAACCCTGTTGGAAGCCTGAGCTCATAAGTGTCAAATGTGCTAGTTGCCTTTGAAGTATGTTTTATCAGGTAAGGCTGTGCAAACCCCATCAACTGCAATTTGCATAGGCTTTGGAAAATGGACCTGGCATGCTCACTTTGGGACATCCCCTCCCTTATTTGTGCTTTGAGTTTCAGTATTGTGTGAACCTGAAAACTCAAAGTGAAACTGGCCATAGCCATGCACACGTCATCGCTGTGTTGTGAGCAATGACTCTGTTGCTGCCAGTACAAACCAAAGCGTCTCCAATCCCAGCCATTCCCAGAATGGTTCTGCAGGATCCATTCCCATTCTCCGCCAAGAGGAGGCTTTGGTCAGGGGCAGTCCTCTCCACAGTGTCACACCACACCACATACTCTCACGCACAGCCAGTGCGTTTTGCAGCATTCTCACCTGTATGTTTCTGATTTGTTTTAAAATATGTGAATGGATAGATTGGGTAAAAAAAAAAGTTTGCTAGAGTCTTTTTCCTAAGTCATTACAAATATCAAGGATTTCTTGTGCAGAGATAAAACCAAGGTGGATTTACCAGCTTGGTGGTCTGAAGAATTTTTACAATTCAGCTGAACAGAGATACTTTTCATTTTGTGGAAGATTCAGTTTTTGTTCATATCAAAGAATCTGAATGCTTTAAACTAAACTTAAGGTAGTCTACAACTTTATCAAGTTTAAAAAGCAATTAGATGCCTTTATACTTAAACTAGTGTTGAATTAGGAGTTTCTACTAAAGATATAAATATGTGTATAAGATAGACACAGGCATTGAGGAAGGTAGTTCTCTTCATAAAAATCCAGTGAATATTAAGTGAATAAGAAAAAACTAATTTAAATGAAATTAAACTTACTACATTTGGTTTAAAATATTCCCAATTTTCTAGCAAAACAGCAGACCAACTATTCTGTTTTACAGTTTTGTAAGAAATAAATGAGAACTGCTAACAAATGAAAGCAAATGAATAAAAAAAATTTGAATACTTGTTATATAAATCCACACAATTCTGACAGTTTTCACACAATAATAATTTATTACTCTAAACAGATTCCAAGTTTACAGATCATACAGATAATTATTAAAGTTCCTCTACTACTGCTTCAGATTTTCCTTACTCAAGTCCCTCAACAACTGTCATCACTGCTTTTTTTTTCTGTCTTGCCCATTAAAAACAGGGTAGGGAAAGAAAAGAAAATTTCACTAGTAGAGAATAAAAACAACTTTTGCCCTACTGTTAAATCAGTTTATTCTATAACTGCAAAGCAAGTCAACTTATAACTAAATATCTAGAGTAGAGTAACTACCTCTATTTGGGAGGACAACAAGCCGCAGTTGTAAGAAACAGAGACTGAATTTCTAGGAAATAGACCTGCATTGTTACTCTGAATTTTGGTTCTGTAGAGACCAGATGTGCAGTTTAGCTCCTTGACCGAGTACTCCCTGGTTTTGAAAATGTGAATATTTAGGAGTTGCCTATCAAATCAAGACAGAATTATTCATCCTGCTGAATCATTTAAACCAGCTTAAGAAACCTGACCCATTAACCCTCACCTGCAAGATACAACAAATATTGCCTTCTCAGAATTCTGCCTTCTCAAACACTTTTCACAAGTTACCACATTTACTGCTATGTACTCAATGGAAACAAGTCCAAATTCTTTTGATCCCCAGCACCTTATCTAAAGAAATGACATTACCTGCTTGCATTTCACTCAGTTGTTACTGACTAAGCAAACAGGTCTCTGCTTCTTTAGCTGATCACATAACTTTGGGGTCCTGTAAGCAACTGTTGTGATATTTGTTCTTTTCAGATTACTCTCAATTAGATCTTTCACAGGGCAATCACATCTCAGGTCTGATGTCAGGTAGAATGAGTACACTGTTGATCACAAGAGGCATACAGACTTCACCCTGGAAACAGAGTGTAAGGAACCTTGTGGACACACACACGTGTACACACTTGTGCATTCACACACAGAAGTATAAAGGAACATACTGAGTATGCTCCTTGAGAGCTTTCATTTCTTTTCAAATTGCCAGGATATCAAGGGGAGAAACAGCCTGGAATTTTTAACCAACCAGGCAAGAAGCAAGGGAAGGATGTTTTAGGGGGAGGAAATTTGGGGCGAGATGAAGTCAGGCTCACAAGACAGTCCAAGAATCAGGGGAGCCATGCGGAAGTCTTGCTTTGACATTAATAGGTAAATCTGGTACAGAATGATCAGTGAGTTTGCCATAGAATTGTAGAGTCATTACTGGTAGAAAAGATCTTTGAGATCAAGTCTGACCACCACCACTATTAGTCGACATCAGTGTGACAATACAACTCAAATCCCAGCCTGTGATGCTGTACAAAGGAAGATGAGCTTGTAGTTTGGAGGGGAAAATTTTACATGCCTGTGATTGTACAACTACAACCATTGCACATTATGGGAGTACCACCTTCTCAGCCCAGGTTAATGAGAGGATTAAAACCCAGTGAATTTGCAGGTGATATAACCCTGTCCATCTCCTGACCTTTCTGCCTGATTGCACAGGTTAACTGGTTTTGAACACGCAAAGAGAATCTTTGCCACGTGATTGCTACTCAGACACTGTCTCTGTAATTTAGACTATGAAAGGCTTGTGGTGACTTTCAGATTTTGTCATCAATAGCATGTTTTTGGCGTGGGTGGTGTAGATGTGCCAAGCCCAGTACATCATGATGAGAGTGTGAACTATTTCAGGTACTCTGCTATAGCAACATTGTCACGCTTAATTAAGTCACAGGTTAATCCCGTAGGAAGGACACTCTGGAGCATAGCTGTAATGCAGTGTTCCAAGTCTATCAAAATTGATAAGTTATCAGGTGCCAAAGTCCCCTGCATGGAAACCTGATCTTCTGGGGAAAAGTGGGAGGTAAGCTACCCCTAGCACTTCTGCCACAAGGGGCACACTCCTCTCAGAGCCTCACAGAAGGGTTAGTGCATATAATGCTTGAATGCTTGTTCTGGTTATGCGCTGGCAGGATTTTAAAACTCTCCTGAACCTTTTTCTCCAGGAAATGGTCACCCAAAGATCTTAACAATGACTGGCATAGCTCCTCTGCAGACTTAAAAAAGACACCTCTCCATCCTACCCTTCTTATCATCACCCTGCTTCTGCTAGGATGTCCAGCCTGTGCCACGTGGTAGTCTTTGGGCATTTGGATGAGAGTGCTGAGACGTTCTTGCTTTGCATTCATCACTGAAATCTTGGCTGGCTTTCCCAACCTCTTACCTCCTTCCCCTAATTTCCAGTGCTTACTTTAATTTATAGTTATAGAATGTGTTTTAATGGTTGGGCAGTGAAGACCAGTCAGATCGGAGGGGAGAACTGTACATCATTCATTTAAGTAGAGGGTAGAAACGCAATGCCATAATAAACCTGAGCCCTGTTTCCTCTGGAGAGGTAACACTTCACAGGACAGGGCGGCAGAGCCCTGCTTCTGTTTTTGAATGTCCATCAACTGTCAGCTGTGGTGTATCAAAGTAGAAGAGAGTAGATGACTCAGTTTCCTGCAAGGACAAACTTATTGATGGTACATAGTGCAGGCCAGAGAAATGGGAGGTGGTGAAATGCTCCATGCTTGACCCTAATGGGCAGTGTTCAGGATGTTGGTCAATGCTCTTCAAACAAAAACAAGCTCCAGTTTGTTCTGTAAAATGAGGAATGCAGCACAGAAAACTGGGTCTGTGCCACAGAAAGTCCAGTGATAATGGTGACTAAGAATTTTATACTGTGTTGAGTAATATCGCCCTGCAAGGCGATGTAGGAGAAGGAACAATTTAGCACAGTGTATACTCAGATTTATAGAAAATCAGCTTCATGGAAACTGCCACCAGAGCAGTACTGACGGGTTTGCATCATGTGAGCACTGCAGAAAAGCAAAACAATGCTGGGAAACAGATTGATTTTGTTCTCAGCTACTCTGCAGAGATGAAACTTTTATTAAGACGTGTTATCTTGCTCTGGCAGCAACTTGAAAATTACCTCCTAAAACTCTGATGACCTAGGACCTGCTCCTTTTCCTATTGCAAGTGCTTTTTAAGTCAGTGTACAGTTAATTGGTACAACAAAGCTTGTGAGGCTTAGAAGGTTCAGGAACAGGCTGCCCACGTGCAAACTGAAGGCAGAGTTGTTATGCTCTTTCTTTCCAGTGCAGCTGCATGCACGGAGTGGGGAAATGTATAATCACTACCAGTTTCTTGGCAGTTACTCTCGTAAGTTAAAAAGCTAATTGCTGTGTTGGGCCATGCATTCCTTGTAGCTCATGGATACAGCTCTCATCAAACGCGTGTAGATTTGCCTGGAAGGAGCGAGGCCAGTGTAGCATCACCCCTTACACTTTCTCAGAAGCAGAGAAGGGAAACAAAATCATGCTTTTACCTTTGCAAACTGAAAATCTCCCTTCTTCCCCAGCTGACAGCTGTGTTGTGTTTCTAGGTGCAGCTGTGCTGTAATCTTGGGTTTACACCTTTGGGCTTTTTCTGAAAAGCAGAGGACTGGTGAGGAATCTGTTCTGCGAAAGTCCGGTCAAGAAGACATTACATGCCGAGATCACATAGACTTTAAAGAAGGTTTGGGATTTTTTGGGCCATTCCATTTAGGCCATTTCAAGAATGGAATGTGCTTTTAGAAATAAAGTGGGGAATGGTAATATCTTTTATTACACAAACTGGGAAAAACCAGACAAACTTCAAGGCAGATCAGATCTTCCTTAGATACAAACAAGCACGTTCATAAAATCTGGTTTATCATATGGCTGGCTGCATTTAGGTCTCCTTTGTTTCATTTTTTCCACTAGTACTTTTTGTGCATCTGAGTGCCTGCAATGATGCCAATTTTATGATCTTTTTAAACACATAAACTAACACATTCTGCACCATTCTCAATTCTACATTTTAAAAGAAATTACTTCAGAACTCACCTCAGAAAAATAAAATTACAAGGCAGAAAAGCAACTATTAGTTTCTAGTTCACCCATTAAGAAAAAAAAGAGCACAGTATTGCAAATGCTGTCCCTTTGTCACATGGACATGTATACTTACAATACAGACTGTGGCTTCTAAGTTATTTGCAAAATTTACTGCAAATAACATCCTGAAATTCAGAAATACAGTGTGTTTGGAAAATAATTCCAGCTAACTTACATGTATTTTGTAAGACTTAAATACAATCTATGTACAAACATGAAAGTGTATACTATAATAGCTGATCCTACGTATGTTGTAAAATTAATTACAGGACAGTATTTTCAGATGGTAGCATACAGTCTTACAGATTTCCAAAAGCACTGTTGTTATTCACTTCAACCATGATAATGTCATGTGGCTCCAGTTAATATGAGAGCTTGTAATTAAAAATTACAATGGTAAATGCTATAACTACACAGTAAGAGACTTGTCTTGAAAATCCTAAACAGCTGGTGGGAGTGGATTTAATACAATTTACGCTAATAATTTTTGAAGAGCTTGCATGCATAGGCTGGAGCTGTGGTCAAACCTCACTTTCAGGTCTGGAGCTTAACCGTCTGTATCTGCTGCGTGACAGCAAACAATCTGTATTTCTTTCTGCATTTACATCTTATCACACTCTAAGACCATGCATGTAGCAGATGTTATTTTCAGTGCTTAAACCCATTTTTGGACTTACATGGCGTACAGACTGAAAATGTCCATGGTTGCATTTTGTTGTGCCATTTTGACAGATAACATAAGGTTTATTGAAAGTTCTGCCAGTGCAATTTGACAGGAGGGTCCTAATGAATTTTTGTGTGAATCTGTGACTGAAAAATTGCCATTTGATAGCTGAATCTTTTACTGACCTCTGGCTCACATAAATTTCAAATACACACTTGTAAAAACATGTCCTCAACATATTTTTGAAAATGTGTGAAAATAATTGATGAATTTTCTTTTCACTTTGGCTGCTATTTACAGCAGTCTGCAGGATCTTAAATTAGTAGATGTGTGGAAAAACAGAAGGCTTTTAAATTAAGAAAAAGCCTCTTCCTTGCACTGGCTGAGTACAGCAAACAATGCTTATTAGTTTACTCTTAACATGCACTTATTTTCGCTTGTTCATTTTCTGTAACCTATAGATCTCCCTGGTCTGATAGCTCATATATTCACATGACTACCATTGCCAGTAAAACTGAGAGACCAGAAATGAGCAGTAGGGTGAAGGGAAAGAGGGGAGGGTTGACAGACATTATTTATGTGAATTGAACTGTTTGTGTACTGTATCTACATCCAGATATATACCATGAACTATGCTAGTCAGACATGGGTTAACCCCGGACATGACTTAAGTCTTTATCATCTGAAGTTTCTGGAAACACCTTGGCTTTCAGCATGCTAAAAGGACCCTGGATGAATGAAATTTTATTTTGAATCAAAGCAATTTTTCAGAGTTAGCATCTTGCAATTTATGGTCTCAAAAGGAAACAGACTAACAAGCAAGCAGACCTCGACCCAGCGCAAATTGCACTGCTTCTGCAGTTCGCATGTCTAGAAGGGACCAGCTCACAGCATGAAAGAATAGCTCAGTCCCGGTTCCCATCAAACCCTTGACCTCTCTGTGAGACTGCCAACATGGATACCAGTTATGGAAGTAATTTAGTGCGCAAACAAGTATTTACCAGGAATTAAACTGAGACCACCAAATACATTTCACAGTGGAGACCAAACAGTCATTATGCTGAGGCAATTTTAGGTCACTACCAACTTGGGCCTGATTCAAAAAAGCAACCTCAGATAAAAGTCTCTACATCCTATCATCCAAGTCCCTGAGGCATTCAGTCTCTAAGTTCCTCTTCTGCTATAAACATAATTCCTGCATGAGATAAGAAGTTTCACTGTACATTCAGTAATCCAGGAAAAGATTAGAAACAGAAAGGGGGAAAAAAGGGCATTTGAAACATTTTGCAGAGACAGAGAAAGTGCTGTGTTTGTGTGAAGAAGTGGGAAGAAGCTTTAGCACTCCGTCCTAACGCAAGAGTAGGTTATTGCTCCATGGGGGGAGCAGGGGTCTGTACTCCAAGAGCTCATTGCTGACATAAGGCACTTCGTTAATCTGCAATCAATGCTCCCTTAATGACACTGCTACATTAACTTAATATTGATCTTTATGTATTTGTTCATCTTTAAATAATTCACTTCTGCTTTGCTTCTGGCTTCATTGTTTTTGTTCCTTCTGTAAATGCAAAAGTGGATGGATGAATTGCCTCCTCACGGAGAGTTGAACCTCCAACAATGAGCAAGTCGTTTCAGGAGAAGATTTTCTGGCACATCCATGCAGCTGTTAGGATGAGCACAGCAACGAAGAATACAAGTTTGTCTGTAAGCAACACACATTGTGTTGCTAGTGGAAAACTAGACTATATTTGCTATATATTTGCATAGCATGTTTCAGCTTTCAGAGGAAGCTGGTTTCTTTTCTTCACCTTTTTGCACTCACAAATGAAAACTCTTCTTCCCCTCCCCATCCTGAATATTTGCTTTGTAGACAAGGAGGCAGTGACCAGGCAACATTACAAAACTCCCTGCAAGAATGGAACACACGGCACAGTGGTGCATTCCTATACACTGTTCAGTACTAGAGTGTAGCCCACCCTATGGATGTAACCAAATGTGTCAGCAGTCAGATACAATAAAAATATTACTTACCTGATTTTAAGCCTGTAGATAGAACACATCAGCATTTCATTCTAGCTGTCCTCTCATTGCTGCTGGAAAAAGTAGCACTGGTGCTACTGTGCAATTGATAGAAAATCCACTCTTAGTCAAATCTACCTACCTACCTATTTTACCACTGAGGCCTGAATTGCCAGGAACTATCCCCCATGGCATGGCTCATTCCTTTATATACAGTTATTACTGGTAACAAGATGGGTCATCTCTAGATGAGACTTTAAAACAAGAGAAGTTTCCTCGTGGGTTTAACCCAAGTCTAAAGCAGTAAGTACAATAAAGAGGTTTAATTATTATGTGTGATAATAGTCAAATCCAGCTCTCTAGTAGTGGTTTTTCATTCAGTAAAAGTTAATGTAAATAAAGGGAATGTTTACATTACACGATTCAGAGAGGTGAGACAGAAATCTGAGCCTGAACCCAAATATGGTCATTATAGAAAAGAAAGAACTAAGACTTTGGATTTTTAGCATTCTGTAATGTGAGTTTCAAAATATAGAGTACACTGAGTTGTACTCATTAAGAGAGAAAAGTTGGAAACCTGATTAGTATGTAAATCCCAAATTGGAATTGAAATCACAAGTTCAAATTCCGACCCATTTTTGCTGTTGCACTGAGATAATAAGGATAATCTGATTAGGTCATATTTTGTGTTATTTAATTCAGAAGAAGGTGCTCTGTGACTAATGGCTGTTAGTGACTTGCTAGCGCACAGTAAGAGGTCTTTATTCAGCTCCTCTTCTGGCATCAGGCATAGTATTTCATCAACAAATGTCCAACATGTAAGACTAATGAGGAAACAAGTCATACATGCAGATGGTTGTTACCCACAGAAGTGGGGAGAAGTAGTTGGCTGTCCCTCAGTAGAATGAGGTCAGACTTGGAAAAAAAAAATGAGGCTAAGTGGACTTACAGACAACAGCAATATAATGTCAGTATTATATTTTGTGATGTTGCAACAGAGGATGATCATGGTGATATGACATGTTCTTTTTGAAAGAAAGCAAGCCCTGGAGTGCTCATGTTCTGCCAGAGCTATTCTGTTCACAGTAGTTACCTCTTAACTTTTTTTTTCACAATGAAGTCATAAAATAGACCATCTTGCATAAAACAATTTAGAAATTCTCTTCCTTCCTAGAAAATGCCTCTTGCCATTCTTGTAACTTGAATAAGTCACTGAAAGCGTTTTTTTAAACAGCACTTCCTTCCATTTGCTTGCTTTTTGTGGTTGAAGTGTATTTATTCACTTCGTAGCTCTCATCCTGCCAAGGAGCAAACATGCAACACAGGCCTCAAAAATAAATGACACAGCTACAAAAGGCAATTTCTGTTATCCCTCTGTAAATCTGGAGTGGGGCCCAGATGCACAAGTTGTTTCATCTCTGGGCTCCTCATCAGAAGACCTCAATGGACAGCAAGGCACCTGAACTGGAGTGAGTCCCCTAAATCTTTTGGATCTTTCCTCCACTAATAAATACAGACTCACACTAAAACAAATAAGAATAGTAAGAAATTCAAAACCTTGATTAAGAGAGTTACAAGATATTTCATTGTTGTCAGTATTTTGTTGTCAGTAGAACAGAGGGATAAGCAACCAGAAAGACTGAGCATGACCTCCATGTATAGCCACACAAAGCCAGGGATTCAGTTTTTCAGGGACAAGGAATGATTTTCTATGGCAAGCAAATATTTGTCACACAAAAGAGCTTGAAACTTTCAGCTGGCAAAAAAAAAATTAATTAAAAATTTCTCACTTGCCAGAATTTACCTTTTTTGATGTGGAATTACAAAAGATACAACAGCTCAGTTTTCTGAGATTAGCATCCCAGATTTTGGAATATCAAAACAGCAAAAGGTTTCATAAGCACCCTAGGGGCATGAACTGTCTGTGGCAGTGGTAACATTTTCCATCACTTGCTTACCTTTCCCTAAGGATTTTCAGTGGAAGTGCTGAAGGTGATGCATCCAAGCGTTTCTCTCCTCCTATGACTGTCAGGTGTACGCTGCAGTGAGTGAAGCTAAACCCTACAAACATGCACAACAGGTTCTGCCTCTGGGGAATGGCCAGTGCCAAGTGATGGCTTGGCCTGAACACACATGTGGTGACAGAGTTCATCTGGAGGAGTGTTCTGGTGCCCCACACTTCCCTGGATGTAACACCCTCTGTGCTTTCTATCTGGCGGCATCACTCTCTGATGAACAAAGGGCAGACATACCTCTGTGGCAGGCAGACCCAAAATTACACAGGAAAGACTATGACAAGACATTTCCACCTGGTGCTTCTGAGGAAATCTCATTTGCAATAGTCAGTTTTGCCATGTACACAACACTCAGCCTCCATGGGATGGTGAAGTGCAAGGCCCAGCATCTGGTCAGGGGCCAGCATTGAAAGATCATTGCAAGATGATCAGAAAACATCATTTCAATATGACAAGGCCTTCTCTTCAGTGATGCAGGCAGCAGGCTATTTGGCTTAGGCTGTGTTTCACTGACTTTCCCATGGACAGGTTTTCTTGTCCTTCCAACACTGCCTGCAGTACCAACAGGCTTGGACGAAGTGGTCAGCATGGGAGGAACACTGGCCTGAGGAGAGACAAGAACAACATCTGTGTCCTTTGATAAACGCCCAGGATGTAAAGGGAAGGCTGTGCTTTGTGTGCTTGCCCAGGCATGCTGCCAAGGGTATGCAGGTCAGCTCTGATTAAGAGAAAGTTAAATGGATCAGTAGGCCTGGTCCCGGAAATGTGACCCTGTCAGAGCCACTTTTGCAAGAATGAGAAAACGTATGGAAATGTGGGTAGAGATTTGTTGCCGAGGTGTGGTAATAGTGCCAGGTTGATGAGGAGCCCATGAGGAATGCTGTCCTTGCCCAGGAAGGAACAGTCTGTACTCTGATTACAACAATGACAGAGAGACCAACATTGATCATGTAGCTGAGGTTTCAGAAGTTGCAGCCCCATCACATGCACGCAACCAGATCCAAATCCCAAACCCCAGTCCCTTCCACAACACAGAACTTGGCACAGAGTGACAGGAATGCCCATACCACTTAGAATGGTAAAAGAGCCATATGTGTTTTTGCCTTGTCCTCTTGCTTTCATATTTTTCTCCTTTTCTAACTACTCCTTCCAACATGACTAATGCCAGTTCTCTGCATATTCCACATCTCTTTCCCTCTCAAGATCATTTTTGTAACTCAGTTTTTGCTGTCACATACTAGAGCTCCTTTTACGAACTCCTCATGAAACTGAGCTATTTTAATGAACCAGAACAGGTTCAGTCCCTCATAATTACACACCACTTCCCCACTCTGAGTGGTAGCCAAGCCTCTGTGCTGTGTTGCTCCTTATCGCAGCGAGATTAAAAATAGCTTTATAACAATACACAGAGTGTTGCTAAATCCTGTTCTTCCCACATTAAAAGCAGATGCTCAGACAGATTGAATTAGATTGAGCAAATTATTAATTTAGATGTATAAAAGCTTCACAAGTTCTGACTTAAGTCTGAGTTTAAATAGGAGAAGCAGTATTTTCAGATTTAAGAAAATACTGTTTCGGTGTAAACTGAACCTTCTTTTTTGGGTTTACTGTGGCCTCAATGTTCAGCCCCAATACCAGTGAAATCAGTGGAAAATTGGATGGATAAAGAAGAGTTCAGACCCATTGTAGGGCATCTCTTCCAATCTGAAGAGCATGCATGTAAATTCATTATAATAACAGGAGTTGCTATAAATGTCTCTAAAAGAATGATTCTAATAAATTAAGGCTTTAAAAGTGTTAAAAGTCAGAGAAACAAAAATGTTCCAACCATTCACAAGGTTTGAGATAACCTTTGTTTCCCCTGCCTTTCACTGCTGCTCCCTGAACTCTAAATCAAGAGACTCTTAAAGTCAGGAAGCCAGACAGACTTCCAAAATATGTGGTGACGCTCAGGGGCCTGTGAACCGGAAACAGACATTTACTGTCTTCTTTCCCAACCCAATTGGCTCCAAATATCTGTATCTGATGTTCTGGGATTTTGGGTTGCAGCCAGAAGACCTAACCTGAGAGACTGGGAGCTCACGAATCATGGAGGTCATGAATCGCTTCACATCCACCCACTTCTGTTGCAGGGAACGTTTACAACACTGGCACTTTCACAACAGGAGAGACAAGAAAAAAAAAAAAAAAGGATGTTTTTAATCCATTAGACTGCTGCTGATTCAGTAGTAATAAACATGAGTCTGTTTCCTTGATTGTTCTGTACACAGCAAACACTTGCGTAATGTGTCGGTTAATGTGCGTTGTAAGGATCTCTCATTGAAGTGAGCCTGCGTCCATAACCAATGTATGAAAATGTGCCTTTGTGTGCATTTTGCGTGCCTGCATGAGCAAGAAAGAGAGCAAGAACTTAATTCCTAAGACCCTTAGTCATCCTCTGATCTTTATTTCTAAGAGTGAACAAAGTACCAGCTTTCGAGAAGATGACTTCTCTCTGCTAGGCTAAAGGTATTAAGGACAGAAGACAGTGTGCTTCCCAACAGCCTGCTGGGAATGAACGCTATAAAAGTTTGGGATATTTGCAGACAGTGAGAGGGGAGTCAGTTGCTGCTGTTGCTGCTGTTGCTGCTGCTTTTGCTGTGCCTCTTGCTGTGTTACAGACATCTTGACTAGCCTCACTGATTTAATGATGAGTGTTTGTTGGCCTGCAAAATGCAAACACATTGTAAGACTGTTTGTACACTAGCTAAACTTCTGCAGATAGTTTATATGCTAGAATGAATTCTTTGCACACATTGATCTGTATTCACAATGTGTATCTTCCTCTCTCAGGGCAGACTTTCTCTTGTTTTTCTCTCACCTTAGTGTTGTGAAACACATCAATGTTGCCTAACTTTTGATCATATGAGTAGCATAAGGTCATTTACATGACAGCTAGGCTACTTTACAGTTTATTGTAAGACTGCAACTGTGTTCAGAAACAAAACAGAGAGGACAATTGTACAGAAAGGTCAACATTTCATTCTGAAAGACCTCTTATGTTTTAGTATTAGCCTCATATTGTTTTGGGAAAAATTAAATAAGCCCAACGCTAAATACTTTATTCCAAATAAGACATTTTAGATAAAACAAAAATAAAATAGCCTATGTTTTTCATTTTTCTTGCCCTCTCCCAAAAATCCCATCACTCATTTTTCCCAGCTCAGTCACGGCCCAAAACATTTATCATTTATACAACTGTGTCTTACAGACTCACAGAAGAGGAGACATTTAGGGACTTTGCTGAATTTTGACTTAAATTTGCCAATGTTATTTTTAAATATATATATCCAGCCAAAGAAGAGGAGAAGCAATAATTGAAATTTTAAACTGAAATAAATGTGATAGCCAATATTGTATCATTGCAGTGTATTGATATGAAACTGGGAGTGAGCAGATACAAAAAGAAAGACAAGGAGGAAACAGCTACTAATTTTCTTGCTACTTTGGTAGAGGAGTTTCTTTTTTACCTCCTCTATCATTTAATAAAATCTGATCCACAGAGTGGATGATCTGTGTCTAATACCTCAGTCTCAGGTGGGATCACAGCTCCAGTACTAAGGAGTTAGATTACTTCTAACTCAAGGCTTTTAATGCTAGATCTGGCTGTGCCTCTGTTCAAACCATTGCTACTCTGTTTTACTTCAGTTCTTTGAGTCAGGTGAAGTCGGAATGTAGCTCTGAATCCAGATTCACAGATTTAATACCAGCCTGCCTGTATTTTGACATTTTCTGAAGTTACCACATCCACTTAAAATAAAATTAATAAAACACAAAGAGTGAAATTTTAATCCTGCTGAAGTTAATGGTTAAACTCTCACAGACTTTGGTGGACCCTGAACTTCATTTAAAATATTTATGTCCTGGCAATCAACCAAAACCTACTTGCCAGTAGCTTGAAAAGCCATGTCCCCCTCTATCTCAGTTTGTCTTTCTGTCAGTGCTTTGCCCAGTGACACATCTCACCCAGACATAGCGTGCATCTCCTGTTAATGCTATGTTTCTCACTCCCGTCAGTCATTCACTTGTGACTGTAGTTTCCATTGCCTCCTCCCACAAACAATCCTTCCCCCCATGGCATTTCCTGCGCCAGAAAAGGACACATCAGACCCAATCTCCTCTTCCAAACCTCTCCACAGGACTTCTCTTCTTTGGTCTGCTGTCTCCTGAAATTAATTTTATGCCCTCATTTAGAATATTACTCATAAAATTTAATTACTGAAACATCTTCATGAATAAACAAAAAAAATTGTTAAAAATGCAATAAGGAAGTTTCAGGTTAGACACTAGGGAAAAATAGTAATCTGGAAAATGCTGACATATCTCATAAATATTTGGGAGGCATTTTCTACTTCCAGATGTCATTGACTGTGCTGAGAGAGCTCTGGGCTAAGCTTTATGTTTCAAGATGAGCCTCAGTCACACAAAAAATAAGAGGGGAGGCAGATGCAAAGCCTGAAGAGGCAACAACGTTGTCCCATCTGTGCCAACTCACAGAGCCCCACAGGAGGTGTTGTGCTGTGTGCCCTGAAGGTGTGCAGGAGTGTCTTGCCGTGCCATGCGGCCACTATGTCCCTGGGAGCATGGGGGTCTTCCAGGAGCACGATCAACTCTGCACACACCCATTCCTTCAAAATCCTGTTGATCTTAAGACAATACTTACGGTATATCTCCTAGATATTTTTTAGGATTGGCACAGAAGGTTTGCATGTGTTTCACGGAAGGTGTATGAATTTGGGAGGCCAGGCACCAGCTGAGACAGGAATTTCCACACAGTCCTGTGATCCTGTGACTTTTTGTAACTTACGTGTTGTCTGTCTCCAGCCAGCTGGACAACAGTCCTGGCTCCTTGGCACTTATGGCACATTCTTCCCGTAAGCTCTAATAAAATGCTTCCTATCACCCCATTTCATTGGAATGAGGAGGGTTCCCACAGAAAGTGTGCAAACTTGGCAAAACACAGTAGATCCAACATTATCCCAGAACAGCAAACATGAAATAAATGTTTCTTATCATGAAATAATCAAAGGGCTCTTCAGATGACTCTGACACTCCTTTTAGGTACTGTGGGATAATATCTTAGGTGCCAGATTACCGCATTTATCCTTAGTTCTCCTCTGAACTGAAAATAAGGATAAAAACTTTATGACACTGTCCTTTAGACATGGCTTTGCAATATGCTACATGTCTAGACTGCTGTAAAATCAGAAGGATTTTGTTTGAATGACTTGTTTATATGACTCCCATAATAAATAGCCTGAGTCTTTCTAGTTGTATTAAAACCATATTGGAACAAATTCTATGCCTCGTTACACCACTGCTAGTCTACCACCAGCTATCAGGAGTTTCTGTTTGAGAACAGAATTTATTTTGCCATGTTTGTAGCCATTGCACTGATGAGAAGCATGACACCAGCACGCTGCATGCATTCAAGCATGAAGGGGTGTAAAGTTGGAGGCTTTTAAACTGAGATAATTAAATCAGTTTTTGACTTTATACCGGCCCATACTTCATCTGGAACAGAGGTGATGCACAGGACATGCAGAAAATTAAAAGATTCAGCAACCAGTGCCTGGTCCAAAGGAGAATTAAACGAAGCGTCATTCTCCAAAACTGATGTGTTTGAGACTCCAGCCTAAGGAGAAGTAGGCCTTGCTTGTGTCATCCTGAGAAAGGTGGATGATTCATCCACACTCAGAGCAAACTCAGTCCTTGGATGGGAGAGTAGATGGAGGTCCCAATTACAAAAGTCACGGGTCAAAAAGATACAGCTGAAGAGTCGGTGGCTGAGTGTGAAAGAGTTGAGAGACTGTTCAGCCTCACTTTCCCAGGCTGGTTTAAGCAGACAGCCAACTTCTACTTTAATATTTGTTTCCATGTGGGGAAATTTTCCCTGAAACTCTGTACTCACAGCTGTGGGCTCTCTATGACCCTGTGCATTCATGCCAGGCCCTGTGCATGAGAGAGCTCATGAGAGAGCTCTGAGAGAAACTTGTGCTTTGTGCAAGGCAATGGTGATGATTTAACTCTAAATCACTACCTTTCACAGGCTGAGGCCAAAATCTCAACATCCTTCTTTTGCTGTACGAAGATCAAATTCCTTTGGAATAGCTAACTCCAGTTCCTGAGGCTGTCATGAGCTGGCAGGTTTCTACACCATGAAGCCCATCCCCAGGGCTCCAGAGGTGGTGCTGGGGAGCAGATGGAGGTATTGCCTTCCAACAGTAAAGTTTTGTGCCAGTAATACCCAAGGAGTTGTGGCTGTGGGTTTCCAGCAGCTGCTGTCACTCCAGCGTTGCGCTCAGCTGTGGAGAACAGCTGCAGAAACTGCAGAGAATGAGGAGTAAACAAGGCTGAGGAAGGCAACTATTTGGAGTTTGAGAGGCTGCTTCAAATAGAGACTTTTCCTGAGCTTTAAAAATACGTCTTGCTGAGATTGACAAGGATGCACTCTGGGTTGAGCAAAGAAAGCTCTGTCAGTGGCCAAACATTGTGTTCCAGATGCAAGATGACGAACCATCACTGCAGAAGGTCAGCATGACACAGGCCACCTTCCAGGAGATCTGCAGGAAGCACAGAACCACGCTGCAAAGGCAATGCAGAAGGGGCAGTACAGTAATAGAAAAACTCCCTTATCTCTTCAAAATCATGAAGCTGTCACCATCCTGCCTCCTGCTAACCAGGTCAGGTTGGGTAGGTTTCCTGGGGAGCCATGAGGGTGAAAGCATACCAAGGGAGATCTCTGGTCAGGGGAAACAGAGCAGCCATGAAGGGCACTGTCTTGAACATGGAATGGTGCAGGCATGTGGTAGGAGCCCAGTGCTGCCTGTGAGCTTGTCCCAGGCCCAAACTCAACACCTTGGGTGTGTGTCCAGGTGGTGCAGTGACTGTGCTGCTGCCCCTACAGAACACTGGCACATCTGCCAAAACGCCAAATTGAGCATGAGAGTGCATATTAAGCCCATCTACCTGGCTTCAGTCAGGCTTCTCTCTTAGCAAGGGACTGCTAACTAACCTTTAAGCGTTCATATGGAGCAAGTTTCCTAAATGGTCCTCTCTTAGTCAGTCACTGAAGTTGATGGTTGATAGAAAAAGCTGCCATTGCTTCAGTGCTGTTTGACATCACCCAGCTCAGGCTTTTCAGGGGAGGCCAGGTGTTTGTAGGTGAGCCACCTTCACTTTAACTGTTTAACTTTGCCCTAAGGAAGCCAGAGGTGCTTCTAGCTGGTACATCGAGCTGAATGGATGGCCTGTCTGGGCGGCAGGGAGGAGAGTGCTCAGTCATAGGACTAGTGTCCTGCTCCACTCCAGTGACCACGCTCCCATAAAGGCACCCATCTTTGGCTTTGCATGTGAGAGTATGAGTCACAAACCTGATATGAGCTGGAGAATTAAAAAAAGTCCTCTCGTGCAGGTGCACCACTGTAATCTCTGTGCAACCAGAGAGTGCCAAACAGCACAGCATTTAGCACAGACATCCATCTGGAGCCGTGTAGGATGCCTCAAATCTTTTAAGCATAGGATCTATAGCAAGTGTTTTTCCAAATGAAGCATGCTATAATGTTTCAGTGAGGATATCAAGAACATGGGAAGGGGTGAAATTTTATACTGAAAGAGAAGATTGCCTGATGATAGTAAAGGCCTGGGAGCAGATTACAGCCTTGAGGGTATCTGGTATATAACAGTGACACCCAATGCTTTTTGTATCCACATATGGATATTCCAGGGAATTTTCACTCTGCCAAATTTTGCACATCTAGTTTACACACCAACATGATAATTCTATTTCCCAAACTCTCTTTACCATTAGCGGAGAGAGACAAGTTCTAGAACAATTTATAGCATGAATTTGCCTTGGATATATCTGGATCTCTCTGTGGTACCTCCAAACTCTAGATGAAGCCTCATAAATTAGGAATTTGAGCCAAAGTCTAAATTTATATGCCGTAAATAAGCCCCTCTAACCCATTTCAAACCCATTTCATACATTTCACTGGAGTTGCTCTGTATTTACATCACTATTTGCGAGATCCAAATTTGACATAGTTCTCATCTTCACTCTAGCACCTCTCTGACTTCAGGAGGCTGCTGGTGGGTTTGGGTTTTGTTTTACTGTCAGTGCACTCATTTGCTAGTTTTCGGTTTGAATGGATGTGAGCGTTGGCTTCTCTGAGATATCTGAGAAGCTTCTCCATCGGTGGGGGCAGCCTCAGCAGACTTCACTTTGCTTTCGCTTCCCATCCCTGTGCCTCAGTGCAGCACCAAGAAGCCAATTATATCAGTTCATCACATCACTTTTACTGAGGCAACTGCACAGCAGTTACACTAATCCTGAAATCTCCTCAGAGGCATAAATATGTTTAAAGCACATTTATGCTGTACTGCATGGCTACGTTTTTACAGTCTGTTTAATGCTCCCAGTCCACTCACAGGAGCAATAGACACATCAAGGGTACGAGGGAAATTTAAGCACAGCTGAAGTGAGATGTGACTTCACGTGCACACACACCTCTGCTACAAGCTCAACCAAGCCAATGGACTTAGATCAAATCAACACTTGCCCCATGGTGGTTACACCCAATGGAAGGCCAAGGCCATGCTGCAGGTGAGGAAAGCTTGGCTATGTACACAGTGAAGCTGGCAGCCCCAGAGGGATTTAGTCTGCCACAGGAATGTTCTTTTGCCAGACAGCTGGTCTGTGTGAAGGCAAAGCTGGTTTGCTTCTTGTCGTTCACCATCAGAAGGCAAACATGTAGCTCTGCTATCTGGGAGTGGGTGCCTGGAGATCCAGGGTTCTGGGCAGGGGGCTGCCCAGGAGCAGCACACTCTGAGGCTCTGAGTTCAACCGGCAACCACCAAGTCATGGCCTGAATCCTCAGCTTCCAGAGGAGGAAAGATGAGTATTGCCATGCTGCTGATGCCCATTTAACTCTCCAGCTGCTGGAGATGCATCTATATAATCACAGGATCTAGGTGGGTGACTGCCCCTAGATTTTCTGCAGCCCCACATGGGCATCTCCTTCGGCATTATTCGTACATTATACAAGGAGAGGTTTCGAAGTTCTGTGCTCTTTCTTCACTCCTCCCTCATGACATATTTGTGTAAAATCTCCCTAAAATTAATAGATTCAGAGAGCAATGGCCTGTCTGGAGCAGGTTAAAACAGTGAAAAGCAAGCAATAACCAGTGATGGATATCCAATTGACCTCAGAGACACATGCCTGGGTACTCCCAACTTCTTCTCCTTGAGAACCAATACTGCAAGTGTCAGCTGATACTGCAATTAGTCTCGAGCACTGATCACAGAACAATCAGTAGTTGTTAATAATGACACCTAGTTCAAACATAGTAAAGATTTTGAACACAGACTGATGTGAATTCTGTGCATATTAGAATGTGGACCAATATTCCTCTTAATGGAGCTTACTTAAACTTAGGAAAACTGGATGACTGCAAATTTCTTCAAAGAATTTGTTGGTTAAATACAGATGTCAGAACTTATAGGGTTGGTTGTCTGGTGGGATTTTGCAATAAGATGTGAATTCATCCTGGAAAAAAACATCCTGTTTTTCTTAAAATAATTCTTAGTCTGTAATGCTGTGTATGCCAAATAATCAGCAAGTTTTATGGTAAGCCTGAAAACCCATAGTAGTGCAGGAAGTCTGCTCTTTTGTGGACAGTGCCATTATTATCACACTGCAAATCATTACACTGCAGACACTTGCAAAAATCAGCAAGAAATTATGAGTAAGACGCTGAATGAAATCTGGGAGGCTTGGCATTTCCTCCCAGTTCAGCCACAGGCTTTCTGTGTGACCTAAAAAATATGTATATATTTTTTTTATTATTATTGCTACGGTTTTCCCTCAGTAAAATGCAGATAACAATTTTTCCTTTCTTTCCAATTGTTTGTTGTTTTTTTGGTTTTTTTTTTTGTCTTTCTTTTCTATTTATGTTGGAAATTTCTTTAAACTGCGACTAACTCTAACTGCATTTTCATCACAAGCAAGGGAGCTCTAGCAACCACAGTAGACACAGTAAAATGAAGAAACTAATATGAAGAGGGTGAATAAAACAGGATGACTGTAAACAAAGAAGAATAAAAAACTGTACTGAGTCTAAAAAAAAAAAGAGAAAGAGAGTAAAAGAGAGGTAAAGGAACTAAAAGGCAAGCATGAGTTAGACAAATTGAAGAAAAAAAGACAAAAATAACAGGTAGAAATAGCAAAAATCAACAGGGCAAACTCCAAAATCAGAAAAACAGAGTGAAGAGGAAGCATCGAGGTAGGTAGGACAAAGAGCCAAAGCATTGAAGACTAGAAAAGGTGGGAAGGCAGAAATAATGTTATAATACTTTTAGTATGGTCTTAGATTGTGTTAAATTCTAATAATGAGGGAGAAGGATTGGTAGAGATTAACCCCTTGCTTTGAGTCTTCTCTTGGGTACTCTGAATATCTGAACGTCGGTGATTCAGTAGTAGTTTGGGTGTCTGGGAATATAGGGTTGAGTTCCTTTGGTGTACTTGACAAAAACACACAAAATCATGCCCAGGGCAGTAGAATGAAGGAATGTTGGAACGTCAGCTTTGCTGGGGAAAGAACAATTTCTTGTAGATCCCTGGAAATCAAAAGTGCTTTCCGGGAAGCAAAAACCTGTCCATTGAAAAGGAACACAATCATGCATGAATGGTAAGCAAATATAACTCACTTTCACACATGTAGTCTTGGCTCATGGAGGAGTGCATTCACCCTGTCTACTCTGTGACTCAAAATACGATGGTCTTGTTGCAACGTGACAGAAAGTCTTGTATGTGACCTTTCCCAGGAGGTTTCAAACAAATCAGACCTATTCCTCTGATAACAAAATCCAACCCAGATATAAAGGCCAGACATTTTTAAAACTCAAATGATGTTGCTCTTGTGATTTTGCTCTTGGAGCCTGGGCCTTTCTCTCTTGAGGATTGGTAAAAGGGAACAAAACTACATAGCGGGAGCGTGTATATGAAAGAGCGAGCAGGACAGAGTAAGACCAAGATTGCTTAATATCAAGAAGCATCAAGAATAGCTAAGGAAATCTCTGATCCCATGTTCCCATCTCTTATTCTACATCAGAAGCTTTGTATCCCAGATTGTTACAGCTTGGAGCTTTGAGTAACATGGATGTCCTTTCCTAGAAAAGTCAAAAGAACTTTCTGAGGAAGGAAGCAGTCACTGCTTTTGTACTAGTGTACAACAAAATAGCAATACCAGTAACAGCTAAATCAGTCTTCAACCTCATTTATACTGCAATGACAATTAGGATAAATTGATGTAACTGAGGTTTCAGCCATTCTGTTCTGCTTAAACAATTTTTCAATGATATAAGTAGACTGGCTTTAATTAAATCTAATTACACATTTACCAGTTCTTAGGCATAAACAAGTCCTTGGGGATGACAGAAGTGAATCTCCTTCTCACTTATGCTACTGAGCAGCTCTACTGCAGTAAAGAGCTGCCCACTCCTGAGTCAATGGAGTCACTCCTTAGTACTGGAGGAATAATCCATGAAGTTGAGGTTGCAGCTGGAGACCAAGATGTTTCACTAAAGGCTCTGGAAAGATGTGATATTCCACTGAAATGCTGGGAAATGGCCATACAATAAAGGCTTCTGCTCCACTGAAAGGACTACATCCAGCATGGATGTCTGAGGTACAGTTCTGCCTCACTTCCGTATAGCAAATATTCAATGTTGGTGCCAAGCTGTCTGTTCTTGAACGCAGCTTCCCATTGAGAGATATTTTACTTATTTTTCCTCTCAGTTTATCATGCTTCATATTTTGGCAGTGAATCACTGACATCCAGCAAAGTAAAATTTTACTAGCATTGGCTGAACCACAGATTTTAGTCTCAGGTCCACATGCTTGAGCAGGCACAGTCTTCTAACAGATAATGCTTAGACTCTAAACTCATCAGACAATAATCTGATGAGTTGTGCAAATAAAAGATACTAACATATAGATAAATAACATGTATACACATTTTCATTATTGCTGATTGGGTGTTTTTGTTTCAGGCTGCAACCCAAAATCTACAGGGAGAGACCGTGCTTTGGAAGGGCAATAAACAGTTTGGCAATCCACTCGACATCAACTTTCATATTGGTAAACCTTCAAATTACTGGTCTTCTCTACATGCTGTGGAGAGGGAGAAATGACTGATGATATGGCTATATACCTACTGAAGACTGGGGGACATGTACACAGATTCGGCCACAGATCATCTTGCATGAGAGAGGTGATTACAAATCACCCATAGACCAGAGAGGGACAGCATTTATGAAAAACAGAAAGTCAGGTGAAAATTGAGCTCTCGGTGAGCTCACTTGCAGACCTGCAGGACCATAGAGCAATTCATGCCCTTATAAATTAAATATTTAGCAATAAGGAGGTCAATCAGGTCACATAGAAGAAATGTCCCACTCAGGTTTCTGAAGGTATGTGAAAGTCTTAGAGAAAGTTGCTTGAGGCTAATCACTACATCTGTGGGAGAGAGTATTGAAATGTACAGGAACAGGTACCAATTAACATTTGGCAGAGAAGAAGAAAAGCCTCAGGAAGATGCCAGAGAATTTCATCAGGATAAACTTGAATAAGAACTAAGAAGGCCAAGAGCACCAGATGGCATTCCCAAAAGTACTCCCTCTCACACACAAAGAAAAGGTTCACTGTCTTGCATATGAGAGAGAAGACAAAGCTATACTACAATTTTCTGGAAAGAGAAGACAACTCCCCCATACCCTTTTGATAAGAAAGAAAGTAAATCCATGATGTGGGGGTGAAGTGGGGCAGCCTTCTGTTTGAGTTTCACAATTAAAATGAGCATTTTCAGAGTCTCAACTTTGAAGAAATACTATTCAAAGCTCAACTTATTGACTACTTGTCACAAATACATAGAGCAGCTATATAACAAGTTCAAAAGCTCTCCCATATCCTAAAAGACAAGTGCACTGCCACAATACTTCAATTACATTGCAGTAAATACCCGAAATCAGCAGGGCTGGAGCAAACCTGAGCTGATTATACAGAGCCACCTGGTTTTCAACTCCATCCCATACTACTGATACAAAGTCTTCCATTGTCTAGGTAAAATTCTGCCTCCCATTATCCTAAACAATGATAACTGGTCATATACGGAGCCCTCAAGATGACAGAACACAAAGTGCCATCTTGTTATGACTCTGGACACATGATGTTATCAACAATCCTAAAATATGACTTAAAGCAGAAGCACTAACAGTCTGGGGACCAAGTACTTGCATGAAAGATTTTAGAACAACTCCTTAGTCTGATCCATTATGATGTTACTCATAAAATCATGGTGCCAGTGCCATGGATTTGGATGCTGGGACATGGTCATGCCATTAAGCTGCTAGAAAGTTTCCTGGCACAATTTTAGCCCCTCTTACTAGCATGGTTCAGGAGTCAGCATGGGTCACAGCCCAAGTGCCTCAGCCCCTGCTCCAAGGGATGGGAGCACGCAACAGAGTGTCCCTGGCCAAGAAGGTTTCACAGATCTGGAGAGTGCCCCAGCACTACTCCACTCTTGGGTACAGATGTAGCAGTTTGGTCCTTCTTGAGGCCTCTACATCTCCTGTATCTTGGGTGCAAAGTCTTCACTGTAGAAGAAGAAAAGTGCTTAAAGGCTTTTGATTCATCTTAATGAGGTACAGATTTATTGAAAAAAAGTCTTTAAAAGTTTTGAGAGAAAAAAAACATTATTTCCTGCCTGCTTTAGCCTCAAGTCCTTATAGGATGAAAGTCGCATTTATGGTATATTAGATATGGGAGCAACATACAGATAAGAGATCTGTGCCTCTTCCAAGACAAAAAATGTGCTGACTTCAGTCCTGTACACTTTAGCTCTTATGGCAGATCAAAAGCAACCTAAAGTAGGGCCAATGACTTTCCATCAGCACAGACCAAACCTCCAGACTCTTCTTGTAAGTCCAGCATTTCGGGGCCACTTCAGACCAAAGAGGCACCAAGACCATCTTGTCCCTACAGCTTGCATGTGGAGAAGCAACTTTCTACCAAACCTAACGGCAGGCAAAGTTTCACAGCTATGCACTGAAGCTGTAATCAGATTTCAGGGATTTGCTTATTGTTTCATGTGCTGAAGTACATGAAAAGATCAGATGCTCTTGGTGAACCAGGTTCCTGTTTCGAAAGAAAAGAGGAAAGCGCACAGCAAGACACAGATAACTTATCTGTGTTTGTAACAAATTTTCTTTTTTTCTTTAATACTGTATGAGCAATAAAAAACTATTTACAAGGCATACAAACTTCAGTTTATAGCTAGAAAGATGTTTCACTTTGTCTGCGTTGTCTCTGCAAGTGTCAAAACAGACTTGTATTTCATACCAATAAAACATGAATCCCATGCCAAGAACAGCAAGAAACAAAACAAAATGAAGCTATTTCCTCAGAAAAGAAAAAATATTCGACTCTTCCAAATCTGACTCTCATGCTGTAATTGGACTAGTGGGAGCAAACACCATGGGAACCCGTAGAGGAGCATGCCTGTGCGGATCCATTCCAGTAGGCCCCCCACTGTAGTCTCCAAACTATACTGGGAGGGTGCTTCTTTCCCCTGATTAGTTCCTTACTTCTCAAGTGTTCCAGTTCATTGCAGAGGGCAAAGGGTTGCAAATTTAGCCCAGAGTGTGAAATCCAGAGTTATTGCTAGAGCTGGTTAATTTTTTTTTCAATGGAATGCTTTTTTCCATCAGAAAATGCCATTTTGTCTAACCAAAACTTCTCTCTGAGGCATGTTGATTTTCACAACCTTTTGTTTTGGGGGAAAAAAATGGGAAGAAGTATTATGAGAAGGTCAAAATATTCCATTTCAACATTTTTGGAATGGAAGCTAAGGGGGAGGAGGTGTTTTTTCCAAGCTACTTTTATTTTCAAAATGTAATTTGCTTTCTATCGCAGAAATAAAAGTATCGTGATACAAGGATTTTTCTTTTTCAGACATGGCAATTCTTTTTTCTTCTGATTCAGAGAAAAGTAAATGTCAATTTCCTAGGAGTCCCTTGGAAATGGAAATTTCTTGTCCTTTCACAGCATTAGCCAGGGCTATATTATTTTTGCAAATATATTGGAGATCCATTTCACCTAGCAATCTTTGCAGCAAGTGCTTGGATAGTTATATGATCCTAGTGATTTTCTCGGTTAAATGAAAACCAACATTCATACAAGCAACACTTGGCTTGAATAAATGTTCACAGATAGTGAACAATTAAGACATAAAACAGGCAAATGTGACAGCTGATTGTGATTTGTCATAGTATTCTTGTACAGATTTTAAGCAGTTAGATAGATTTCATGCTTGTTAACTCTGAAATTAAGATAAGGAATAGATCTTAACATTCTGAGAATTGTTTTTAAATGTGGCCCTGCTTCAGCAAGAAAATTCAACTTTTCTGTAAGTTCATCCCAGTTCAATTAGAATGTGCTTAATTAAACCAGGTATAATTTTTTCTTAGGTGATAGTTATTTTGTTTTGTTTGTATTTACTTAGTGCATTCACTGTATTTTAATCATTTCATGTACTAATTCTAGGAAATCACACACACAGCACAAAGGTCTGTCAAAACTGAATGAAAGGATTAAACACTCCGTTTGTTACCTATGCTTAGCTCTGAAATGACACTTTACAGATATCTCTTTACATTTATAATTTTCTAGCTATACTCCATACCTTGCCAAGTTAAATAATCCAGAACTGTGTGCTACCTTGCACCACATTTGTACATATAAAAGGGTGTTGTAAAACTAAGGGATCAAAGATGTTAGAGCACATTGTGGATCTGAAATAGAGTAGCACTATTTGTTTGATCCTGTTAAATTTCTAAAAATATTTTTCTCTTTAATAAGAGTGGGGTGACTAAGAGGAATCTAGAAAATTGACCTTAGTAGAGATGTATCACCAGCACCCTCTGGGCAGAAGAGACACATCCAACCCTCCAGGAGAGGAGGTGTTCACATCATGGGCAATGGCTTGCCCAGTACAAATGAACAAATTCCAGTCCTGCCAATTTAGTCCCCTAAAATCATGGGAGTGGCTTAAAAACTTCAGGATCTTAAAAATTATGATTGTCAGGTCCTTTTTTCATTGCCTTTGGATCTTTGAGTGTTTTGGTTTCATGTCCTGAGGACATGTTTGCAGCCTTAAAGCCCAGAATCCTGATTCTGAAAGACAAGCTGAGATTTCCAGATACTCACCTGATGCCAACAGATGGGATTTTGATGTGGGAGGAAAGAACATTTGAAAACATCAAAGATACCCACTTCAAGTCAATTGAAGCAGGATTGGGTCTTAAATACATCTACATGATTTGGCCTCTCATTTTCATGTGTGTGCAATAAATAATAAGAAAACAGATAAAATTCAACATGTGTGTGTTGATGGGTGAACTGGAATGTCCACATGTACATAAAAGTTCAGTGCCCAGTTTATAAAGAGTTTATGTGTGTATGTGTGTCTGTGTGTGCTTTTTGGAAGTATTCACAGGATAAAACAATCAACTATCGTAGTTACAGAAAACTCACTTCTTCAAAGTATAAGCTGTGTTATGTTTTTCAAAGAGTATAATGAGAGGTTCTCTCTCCATCACACATTTATAGAGATAATAATAACTACAGGAAAAAAAGTTTTACTTGGAGCTTAAACACATACTCCCTGGCTCTTTCAGTTTGCTCTCAACATCTTGTTGCTCATGCTGTTGTTACACCCTTATATTCTCTCTTTCTGTGGCAGGGCATTGGCACAAATTCCCTATTTATATTTCCATTTTGTGCCTACTTTGGAAAATTGCCTCTTCACCCCTTCTTAGTTTAGCTAGAATTTGAATGTGGATTTTGTGCAGAGATCCAAGTGTAATCCTAGCAAACAGAAAAGGGTCCATAGGAATTGCAGTTGCTTTGTCTGACAATTTACTGGACTCTGGTGCTAGTTCTTTGTTGACCACGTGCAGTTTTTTTCTTTCTTTGCTTATTTTTGATTTAGAAGTATGGGCTAAAGTGACTATTTCCCTCCCTTTTCTATATGGCCTATTGCCATCTGGATTCCTAGAAAACAGATCAAATTCTGGGCTCTTTTAGAAACTATTTTTAAAAAATAATATTGCCTTTTCTGTCTCAGCCATCAAATGCATGAACATCAAATGCACAGTCCCAGTGGGCTGCCTCAGTTAAATGGAGAAGATGGTGGTGTCAATTGCTTGAGATGTTCTACCTTATTTACAAGGAATGTGTGTTTTGCTTTGTGGTTTCTTTTCTCTGAACAGAGCAAGGGTTAAAATAAATACAATTTTAAAAAGAATCAGAATCATCTCAGAGGCTGTGTAGACGTGCCTTTGATCAGATGTGGACAGGCAGCTCTGCAGGGCTCGGAGGCGTCTGGAGCTCAGCCAGCTGAGCACAACAGCATCTTCTGAGGGGCGGCACAGACAAGCTCAGGCTCTCCTCCCAGGCTGGCTCAGCATGCATGTGGAATGGCACCAGCCAGGGGCACCAGGCTGCAGAGACATGCTCAGAATATTCTGCCATTCAGGTTTCTTTTCCAGTCTACATTTTGCCCCAGGTACCTTCTCAGAGATTTTCTCAGGGCATGCTCAGGGTGCTGCTCTGACTGTGTCCTTGGTACTTGTATCTCTCTGAAACTCTGCTCAGTTGCTCTGGCAAGCACTGGCACACACAGCTGCATCCATTCCTGCCTCTGCTTCATTTCCTAGTGATGTCTCTGAGCTGCAGTGAGAGCAGGGCTTGCAGGCAGTGCTCTTCCTTTTCTTTTCAAATGCAGCCAGAAAGTTGTGGTCAACAGCTCTATGTCCATGTGGAGGCTGATGATGAGTGTTGTCCCACAGGGCTATGTTTTGGGACCAGTGCTCTTTATTATCTTAATCAATGATATAGACAGTGGGATCCAGTGCACCTTCAGCAGATGACACGAAGCTAAGTTGTGCAGCTGATATAACAGAAGGAAGGGATGACATCCAGGGGGACTTGGACAACTGTGAGAATTGGGCCCACGAGAACCTCATGAGGTTCAATAAGTCCAAGTGCAAGGTGCTACACCTGGGTTGAGGTAATCCCAGATGTGAGTACAGACTTGGATAAGAATTCATAGAGAGCAGCACTGTGGAGAAAGACTTGCATGTTCTTGTGGATGAGAGGTTGGACATGACCTGTCAATGTGCACTATCAACCCAGAAAGTCAACAGCATGCTGGTCTGTATCAAAAGAAGCAAGGCCAGCAGGTCAGGGGAAGTGTTCTTCCCCTCTACTCTGCTCTTATGAGACCCCACCTGGAGTGCTGCACCCACCTCTGGGATCTCCAGCATAAGAAAGACATGGATCTGCTGGAGCAAGCCTAGAGGAAGATGATGAGAAGGCTGGAAGTCTTTCCTTATGAAAACAAAGAGAGTTGGGGTTGCTCAGCCTGGAGAGCAGAAGGCTCTGGGGAGACTTTAGAGCACTTTGTGATATCTGAAGGGGGCTTATAAGAAAGATGGGGACAGACTTTTTACATGGGCAGATAGTGACAGGACAAGAAGGAATGGTGTTAAACTAAAAGAAAGGAGAGATTTAGATTAGATGATAGAAAGAAATTCTTCATTGTGAGGGTGGTGAGGCACTGGTGAAGGTTGCCCAGAACATCTTAAAATGCCCCATCCCTGGAAGTATTCCCAGCCAGGTTGGACAGAGATTGGAACAAGCTGGTCTAGTGGAAGACATCCCTGCCCATGGCAGAGGGGTTGAAACTGGATGATCTGTAAGCTCCCTTCCAACCAGAACCATTCCATGGTTCTACGGTTACCCTCTCCCTCAACAGGCCCCAATGGTAGAGTCACTTTCACACACCAACTTAACGAGGCCCAGCCATAGGAAAAACTGGCATAGCCATGAATTACCTTATATTCCCAAGTGCTTGTTGCTGCCAGCTCATCACCTCGATCCTCTTTAAACAGGTGCTCCTGACCTTAGTCCTGCGTCCTCTTCCCAGGTTAACAGGGGTCTGTGTGAGATGAGCTGGCTTTTGGGGAGCACCCATAAGGGATGCAGATGGAGCACGACTGAAATGAAACCAGGACTCTATCAGCAGCCTACTGATAGGATCAGTGGCACCAGGTGAGACTGACGACAAGAAGCAGAAGGAATACTGTGTTTAATTGGAATATTAGGAGTAAAAAAATTGGCCTATTTGTCTACATGGGATTCATCCCACTGAAGAAAACAACATACTTTTCTTAGACTGCTCATTTTCTTTGAAGTTGTTATACACCCATAGTGCAATTTAATGCACAAATTCATGACCTTTAGAGAAGGTATCACTTTCAATCTTCTGCTCTGAAGTCTCCCTTCCCTGCTCACTCTCACATACAAGTCTTCTGCAAACAATGTGGCATGCAGCAGGAATCTTATGTTTGAGAGAGAGTTTTCCACAATTACATAAGTTCAGCCTGAGAGGTGGTGCGGAGGTAGCTGAAAATGTGAGAGTGAGATTTACAGTAATATAATTAGATCACTTACAGTAAGAAGGAATGCTCTTTCCCGCGTTAGGACGAATGCCATAGGAGCCTCCCACTACTCCTCCTCTGAGTCATCTTTCCAGAGGCACTTCTGAGAGCCAGCCACCCTCAGGTGTTAAGCAGTATTTGTTTGTGCTGTGGGTGAAAAAATGTGTACACGCACACACAACCCAAACTTTATTAAGCAAACAAGGGCAAAGAAACCAGAGGGCTGTGGTTTCTTTGAATGTCTGTCTGTCTGCCTGGTGACAGAGCCAATGCTTGCAGTCTCAGCCACAATACCTTGACTCATCAGGCAGTCTAGAAGCAGTGTTCACCCCCGGGAGGGCAGACCACATGCACACCGGCAAGCGGTGAGCAAAGCACTGCCAGCCTTATCGGCCCTTCTCCTGCCTCCTTTGCCACGCTCATCCCTGCTGCGGCAAACCAGGAGATCAGGATTTATCGCAGTGGCAGAACCCACTGCCTTAACTTTTGCCAGGTTAAATAACTTTGAAAACACTGCTTTGGCCTAAGGATTGAAACACATGGTTTGGAGCAACCCGAAGTTCCCTTCCAGGCTTTGTCTGGGCAAGTTGTTTATCTTCGGTGTACCAGCAACAGGGTAGTGTCTCTTGGTACACAGTAAACGATGGCTTGTATGAATAATAAACCTTATCTACCTCCCAGGCATGTTGTGAGAAGAGATGAATGTTTTTAAGGAGTTTTGTAAGCTGCCCATGAAAAGGGTTACAAGCGTGCTGTATGTAATTATTGCCCTTATCTTACACAATCATCCAGGTACTGAAGTAGCTCTGTCTTCATACATACAAGGCAGGAAGGGCATACTACAACACCAGACTTGCAGGAAGAAGTAGGAGAAGAAGTTTCCCCTCCACAACAGCTCCAGGCAAGACTCAGTTCTTCTTCGAAGTGGAGCTACGTACAGGACTAATGTGACTTTTTTATTCTATTTCACTTGTGTGAATAATAGGTACTGGGTAATCAACAAAAGCCAGGAAGCAGGGACCAGATACCATGACAGCTTTGTTCCATCTGTCTGCTACAGCCACTGGGCTACAAAACCTCTGCTTCTGTCCTGTTTCTGTCCTGTTAGCTTCTATTGGCAGTGTGGCACAGCTTTAATTTGGCTGGTGGAAAACTCCCCCAGCCTTACTGAAGGGATTTAGCACTGATGATGAAAATCATCTGAAATCGTGGGTAAGATCCATAGACATGGCCCATGCTATTCACCTATGAGTCATAAAGAGAAAGAGACATTTTTTTAGCAACGCATGCCAGGCTTGAACACAGCTGCATCTAGAGAACAAGACAACTTTGAGGCAAGTGCTGAGTTCTGACATAACAGACTGACCTGAGTCATTACTTGGCTCAACCAAGCCCTCTGTTTTCAATTAGAAGAAGTTAGAGAATTACCTATAAGCAGTAGTGAGGACACTCAGGGCAACTACAAACTATAACAGCTGCCCTGCGCATAAAATTCTGAGTAATCCTGGCATGGGTGGCCAAGGAAGGTTGTAGCAGGCCTCTAGCTCGAAGAAGAGTGCTAACAGCTTCATAGCACTGAGACACAGCTGAGAAAGTGCCTAAACTCTAGATTTTTTTGGTTTACAGTAACAAGGTAAGAGAAAAGAAGTAATATTCTCTTTAAAGGTAAAAGAGCCAAAGTTCACAAGTCAGTTTCTGGAGGACATCCAAGAGCTGGTGGCAGAGGCAAGACCTGATTAGTACCTTTTTCCTCTCCTTAGGATACCCGTCCTCAGCTTTGAATATAAATGTGCTGATTCCAAAGATCTAAGAGGCCCAGCAAAAGAAGTGAATCTGTGGACTATAAACTCAAAAGAAGAATGGGAGGGAGGTATGTTCTCTGTGTGTGTGTGAGATCTGAAAGTGTCTATAGAAAAAATGAGGATGTGAACTCCTATAGCTCAAAATAAGGAAATAACACTGATGCTTTCTCTGGGAGTGGTAAAGTGGTTTTTGCAGAGTTCATGTGTCAGCTTCTGTGTAAGTGAACTTCATCCCCTTCCTTCCTTCCCAGGTAAATTCCTACAGCACTTGACAATATGTGTAGTCCAAAGAAAGGGGAAAAACCCCGTTACTAGCAAAATCTTAAGCAGTCACAGGATGATTATGTGAAAAAGCCCTTATACAGCCCCTGTGGGACCACCATGTTAACAGTAAGATTTTGCTGTGGTTTTTATGGTTGGTCTTTCAGTAGATACACACAGCTCTATCCAAAAACACTATATTTTTTATTATTCTTTAGACCTAGGGATCTCCCTAGGAGCTAAATCATCATCCCACCTTTTATGATGGAGGCATGTTTTCCTCATGATTTCTGGTCTAGAGCCTTGCTGCAGGGTTAAGAGTAACGCTTTTTGCAATGAGAGTTTAACTCTGCCGTCCCATTTCAGAGGCTCCTGAGATCTCACCCTGTTATTCACAGCATACACGGAGCCATTTCAATCTACAGATGAAAAATCCCAAAATAGTTGCTCTGAACATCTGAAGACCAGCCTGAAACCACTCTTCCCAAGGATAATGGCAACAAGAATCTTGATTTCAGTGGGAAAAGGATTCATTTTAAGCAGGGCAGAATGAAATTACGTACAGTTTGAATGGTTAGACTTGGCAAGTAGCCATTAGTCTCATGCATGTAATTTCACCATTATTGTAAGGACAGAGTAAACTCCTGTGGCCAATAGAGTAAACTCAATATGACAGAGTAGCTTGCTAAGGGAGGGCATATTCAAATACAGACAGAGTTAAATTAATGATTTTGCCCTTTGCTGTTACAACAGCTCAATATGAATGGAATATTCTTAGATTTATTTTATTGTATTGTATTGTATTTCTTTTGATTTATGTTTCTAGTTTATTTTTCTTTCTTCAGATTCTACTCTATTGCTACATGTTACCAGTGAACACAAGGGGAAGAAAGAGCAAGAGTCTGATATGAAGCCATTGCAATCAGGCAACAATCAGACTTTCTTTTGCTTCAGTCTTGGATCATACCTCAAGCAAGGCTGTGTGCTGGTAACCAGTATTTTGAAAAGATTTCATTCAATCTCTGACACAAAAAAATCCCTCTGTCACCTTGCAAAAATGTAAAAAAACTCAGGCAATTCATTTTGCCTAAGCACTGGAACTTGTTTTTAGAAAAAGCTATACCAATCACCGTGACAGTCCACATGCCAAAGGTTGGCTTTTCACTCAAGTCAGTGGTCTTAGTAGTAAAATCCAAGCCCAAGCTGAGTGATTTTTCCAGAGAACTCAAAGGCAAGTGTGAGAAGCACCTGTTTTTCACTGCAGATGGGATCTGAGTGACAGACTCTTATTGTTTGCTGGGAAGTAACATAGAAAGTAGGCTGCATTTTGTCTCCTTGATCCCTGCAGGTTAAACCGTAGCTGGTAGAGAAAGTCCAGTAGTTATCAGAAGTCCATCCTGCTTTAGGTGGGATGGGTTTGTTTTCTGAACTCTGGCAAAGAGCAGCTGATTTTGTAGAAGGGGAATATGCAGAGTGAAACCACTACAAACACTGATCCTACCAGAAATAACCAGCCCTCCCTTCCCACCAGTTAGAAATGGAGAGTACAAAAATTCCAGTGATTCATTCTCTTATCTACTAGAATGGGGAGAAAAACCCCACCTAAATAAAAGTGAAATGTTTTACTCAGACATGTGGCTTTACATGAAACTCCGTTAACCTCTTATTTTGTGGAAGTTTGTAGAAGACAATGAAGCCTGAAATTCCAAATTCGGTTCCTTCCTAAGAGTTCCTCTGAAGCACATGTGCTGGCAGACTCTCCCTGACCAACTTGGTCTCATAAGTTTCCCAATGATCTTCTCTACAGATAAGAAGAAAACTTCAATGGCTTATCCTGTCTGGGTTTTTTCTTGAGAAGAGACCTTTCTGGCAGAGTGACAGGTCTTCCTCCTCACATCCTCAGCGATCTGGCAGCGAGTAGACAAATTCCTCTTATCCTCAGAGTCCTGATCTCTTTGTACCGTCATGGTTACAAATAGAGACAGAAAGAAAAGGCCAATATTCAAAAGGTATCTTTATATAATTAGTTTTAAAAATTGATACATATTGATTACACAAGGGGAAGGGATAACCTGGTCTGGTTTTTTTTATCTTTTCCTGTTCCAGTAGTTACTGATCATTAGTTAATTTATTAAACTCCTGATGTTTCTAAGCTGATTACAGTCATTCATTCCTTGCTCTTTCGATAGCTCAGTTCCTTCACTCTTCAATCTGAATTCAAATGGAATTGTTTTGTGCAAGGAAAAAGAAAGGTTGAGCGTTCAAAGTGAATCGTATCAATTTGTGTGTGTTAAACAGATAATCACAAATCACTGAAGCCAACACTGCCACTCATGGGATTTTATTTCAGATTAATTGTGTCCTGTCTTCTAAGTATTTCTCATCTTCGCTTTTTGAGTGGGTTTTTTTGATGCTGAGAGGTCTGATTACACTATAATTCATTAAGGAAAAGAAAGGACCACAAACATATGATTTCATAATGCATCAGAGAGTTTGTGGCTATTATGCCAAAACTACAAAGCAAATGCTGTGCACTAGCTGGATGAGAATGAAGATGAAAACAAATTTAAACATATGTATGCAATGGGTAGACACTATTGTTGAACTGTCAGAGGCTTCCTTAATGAGCCAGGATTTTTATGAGTCAAGAGAAAGCACAATGCAGACAGGCAAACTCAGAGCTTGCAAGCAGCTGACCCAGTGACCACATTTCAGACATAAAAAGTCAGAGTGATCAAAATGGCCAGCAAAGTTCCCAAGCAAACAGATGCTGTGGTAAAAGCACCTTAAATTCAGTGCTTGGTCTAGACATGAGTGAGAAGTGAGGAGGAGTGGGAAGAAGATTTAGCAATTTTAAGGCACAACACACTCTCATACCAAATCAAATAGGTTCAATAGTCCATTTTCCTCTTCTCATTGTGTATATTAAGACCTTTTTAATATTTTTGATCAGCTGTCTTCTTCCTACATCAGCTGTCAGCTTGCTAGCGATATGATGGCTTAGTACACAGGAAAGGTGAATTTGTGGTTGTCAGTCACACAAAGTGCTCTTAACTCCTTTAAAGATGTGTAGTGTTTGTACACCCAGGCCTCAAAGTTTCACATCCACCTGTAATGACAATTTAATCATAGGCAATGACATTTTTCAGGGGATTTTATTGCATTTCTTAGTTCAGAACAAAAGCAAATAAAAAAAAGAAAGTGTATACGTATATATATATACTCATATGTTATTCACATCAGTCTTCACATGCTAAAAAAAAGTTTCATTTAATTTACAGCTTATACATTGATGTCTGCAGGGGAAGAAATACAGGTAATTATTTGGTAATCATTGCTTGACTGTTAGGTACCACTTGCTAAAACTCAGTCAGCATTGGAATTAATTGGCACACCCACTGGCAGCCTCAGCAAAGAAGTCCAGGAGCAGTAATAAAATATCCTCCAGCTTCCCAGGAAGGTTCCTCCAGGCTTGACTGGCTTAAGTACATGCACTGCTCTGCTCGAGCACATCTGTAGTACTCTTGTTTTTCTCTTTCTTGTACATAGCTTAGAGACTTTGGGGTTAACATTGAAAAGCTCTGGTTTTCGCTCATTTTTAGGTGTATGCTGCCCTGAAGTCTCTAAAGCTCTGATACAAGTCCCCAGACTCTTTACAGAGATTAAAGAGGGTCAACTCTCACACTTAACTAATAGCATTACTCCTTTGTTTACTAAATGACTCAGTAATTAGGTCTGTATCAAGAGACAGACTTCTGCCCATTAAAATTTATTCAAGGAGATTTTGTATTAATTACTCTTGAAATGCTTTACGCTCTCCATGGAACTGATTTAATACTTCAAGGTCTGCTCAGCAAAATAAGATCGGCAAGGCTGAGCCCAAGGCCACGGCGGCTGCCGCTTTTCTGGCGGAGTGGAAAGATCCGTTCCCTGTAAGTCAAAGCCAAGCTTAGTCAGTGCTGCTGCCGTTCTACCCTTCACCATCCTGCTCATCTGGGCAGGGAGCCAGCTCTCAGGGCTGAACTAGGTAAAGACTAACCCTACAAAGAAAAACAGTGAATTTCCAGCCAGACTGCTTGGCTCCCTAGCCAGGCTCATTGTGGGGAAAGGAGTAGGAACACAGACCTGAGGTAGGAGACTTGTAGGTCCTTGTCAGGACCAACTTCCCTCTGGACCTGGGCTTTCAGGCACATGAAGGTTTGGGGAGGGGAGGATACTGTTAAATGGTGTTTTGAAGATACTCATCTTAGAGCAGAGAGGGTAACCTCTGGGGTTCTGCCCTTCATTCTCCAGAGCCCTACTCTTTTTTCTGCTCTACATTTCAAATAGAAAAGTAGCATGCAGCTGGTCAGGATGAGTACAAAAGAAAATATTGCTCTAGATGCAAAGCTCCTCATGCATTTGTTCCTCTTGCTTTCAGAAGTCCTCATCTCCAGCTGTGATGTGCTTTCTACTATGAATCTGACAATTCTCAGCAGTCTTTCTTAAGGAAGTGGCACAAAAGTTTAATTTGTACAAAACGTATGCATTTTGACCTACGAGATGCCTGGAAGTTGGATGGGCTGGCCGTGGAGAAACATAAGGAAACTTTCTCTGTTTACATCCTCCATGAAAAACCAAGACACAAGAGCAGTCCCTCTGCCATAGGCCTGTTTTTTCTCAATGCCCTTCATGACACAGACCACTTTAAAGGGGGCTGGAAGGCACTCTTTGTCAAATTTCTAGTAACACATCATGGATCAAGTTTAATTTTTTTTTCCCTGAACCAGAGTTACCAACACTAATTAAAACCTGACAGTGTTGCTGAGGCCAAATTTCACGAAAACAACAAAGTTACTTAAATAAAAATAAAATGATTCATTCCCCACTCAGTGCACTGTCAGTTACTGGTACTCACCACGCTTAATGCCTGAGGTAGCTAATGGCATTAACACATGAAAGAAATCATCAACATGCTTTTGACTCCCATTGGAATCCTTTATTAAAATAGTCCTGACACTTTTTTTCTCTGTTTGTAGAGCTGGTATGCCAGCAGCCACACGACCAATGCTCTGACCAACGGAGTGGTAATTCCCAGAAACGGAGAATTTATTTAGACTGCTCCAGACAGCCACCTTGACCGGGTAACCTCTGCTGGGCTTTGCAATGCCAAATGGGTATCTGTTCTGGCAAGGCAGGGCCACACTCCAGCAAGGGGCACGGCTCTCCCAGTGTTGCATTCAGCAGGCAAGAGGAAAGAAAAATGTCTCCTATTTATGACCATCTCATGCAGCTGCTCTGGAGACTTTTTCATTATTTTCCTCCTGACCCAGGGTGCACATATTGGTGTAGCTTCCATACTCAGTGTCTGGGGAATCGTGGAGACTCCATGGAGCATGCCACAGAAACACACTGCTGCTGGAGGGGTTCTCAGAGCTGACAAGCAACCCACCAGCCATTAGAATAAAACATGCACAGAAAAGGGGGAAAATACAGACACTGGCGGTAGTATTGTCTTCTGTGAAGTAAAAGTGGTGGTGACCTATTGTCAAAAAACAGCTCCAACAACCGAGTGTCCTCTTATCTGAAAGAAAAGAAAGGACAAGTTGGGAGTTTTAACCTTCCCCTACACCATCCTTGTGCCATGTTGCTTGCTTTCCCTTCCTACCCTCCTCTTCCCACCCTGCACCAACCCTTTTCACGCCAGAAAAACATGTGTGTATGCTTGTGGGGAACCAGAACGTCTTGCTGCAAGAAGCATTTTACCCCAGTTATCCAAGCTGTGGATTCACCTTCAAACCATAGGCAAGTAGTCTTTATCTAGCCCCTGATCAGAAGTGTTGAGACAAGGGAAGCAAGCTTTAACCAATAAAGAGATTACTTTGGAAAGATGCAGATGTTCAGATAAAAGGCTGTAGTTTCAAACAACAAAAGCATTCATCCTTATGCTCATCAGATAGAATTATTGTGTAAAATTATAGCACACATTTGTACGTGCTGTCACATTGAAGAAGTGTTTACCTACTAACATACTGCCTTCCTACCTCTTGGATTACTCTATAGCATTTTACTACTTTCAGAACTGTAGTTCCTGAGACCCATTTATAGTGTTGGCCAGGTATTTGAAATGAAACCAAGACAATCTATTTACCAGAAAAGCAAAAACCATAAATCCAAAGGCAACTAAGAGAGTGATAAGAGACAACTAAGTCAGTGGAAGTGTGTCTAAATCCAGGACATAAATAGTCCAACTCTCAGATGATCTGCTATTTTTGAACAGCTTCAAACTCCAAATCATTGCAAAATCTTATAATGGTGCATCTTCCCCATAGCTCCTCTGTTGAAGTGAAATCCCTAAGGATTTGTGGGACAGATATATTTCAAAATTGCATTTTTTTGGGAGATCTTGGGTGGAATAACAAGTCACATTTCCTGCAAAGCAAAAGTTCAAAAAATTTTAATTTGCAACCACAGAAGAATTTTGTTAGTGTCTTGCAGCTAATTTGCACAGACTTGTACAGTCCAGGAAATACTAGACACACATAGCATATGCAGTATATTAAAACAGTATTATAATAGTACTATTCCATTTATATTTTCATGCATCTAGGCCAACACAACAGTTCAGCTTAGAAAAACTCAGATTAATGTTACCATAATTCTCCTCCTGTCATTCAACAGCAGTGAACTGGGCATATTAAGACAAGTATACTCTGAGCTGCCTCCCCTCAAATAATCCCTCTTCCTCTGTTTCCCTTCTGCCTCTTGTTTTCAGTGGTCTCTCTGTGGCTGTGCCGTGCTGCCCGTGTCTTCCAGAGGCAGCTCAGAGTAGCCCCACAAGAAGAAGTAGTTCCTTCTGTGGGGACAGGACACTTGACTTTCCAGTGGCTCGAATAACCTATTTTAATTTTAACAACTGACACTAAACTTCAGCATGCGGATCCCTTCTGTGGCCATGACTCCAGCACTCCAGCTTTTGGGCACAGGAAAGTATAATTTTGCTGTCTGTCTGTGGTTTATGCCTACTGTATAGCGGTGAGAAACATTTTGCCTACACAAAAGCCTGGTCTGGCTGGACTTTCCGCTTTATTTAGAAGGGGATTTGTCAGGAGCACAGGGCAGTATCTAAGTTCAGCACTGCTCTGGTTTTTAAACTCAACTTCTTTAACACAAATATGCAGCTTCACCAATCCTTGAGTGTTTGCATGCTCAGTTTTAGCCATGCTGTGCCCTCATGAGAGTGGCTGCCCATGGGCAAAAGGCAGAGCCTGAGGCATGTGTCACTCACCCTTCTACAGACCATCTCTTTTGCATTACTTTGTGTTTGACCTGGTTTTAAATGCATGAGACCTATTTTTACGACGTTGCATAGACAGAGCCTGTGTACTCATAATTAGCTCATGAAGAAATTAGCCACTCATTTGGGATATTAAGCAACCACAGCCTGAACTACGATTTGTGCATGTGAGCCTGGCTGGGGTAGGTTTGTCACAGCACACATTTATTGCTGCAGTTGCCATGGCTAGCAGCAAGCATAGAAGACTTTCTTCTCATTTTCCTTCAGTCATTGAGATAAAGCAAGTGGTTCAACCCAGGAGTCTACAAGAAGAAAATTAAAATGTCCATCTACCTCAGAGATAAATCACTTATCTGCACATCCTTGGTGAGGAGGTGGGGCCTACAGCCGCAGACCAGAGTTTGAGCTCATTGCTACCTCAGCTTTGACCCACATCACCCTGTGTGCGCTCTGGACACTACACACCAAGATCAGCAAGAACCACTCCTCTGCCATGGCCTCTCTTCCCTGAGGCTCCAGCTAGCTCACAGCTCTGTTTTTGTGCTTTCCCTTACTCACCCTCCTCTCTTCTACACGACAAAGTTGTGCCCTTCCTCAGGCTGCTTGCACAGGGCTGCGCTGAGCCGTGCGTGGCCCCGTTCTGCACACACTGCTCCCAGCCCTGTGACACCTAATGTACAAAGTGTGGTTTTGGTTTTGGACATGCAAAGCACAGCTGCTAGGGTCTAGCCAAAACCACCTTTCCCTCTGCCTGCTTTAGTCTCCACTTTCATCTTGGTGTTTAAAAGCATGTCTCCTCTGGGATTTGTTTGGAGACGTGCAGTTGGACTAAAAAAGGCACAAAAGACCTCTCACTTTCTCACTGGAGTATAACCAGAATAACAACTGTAAGCAGTCCAAAATGTTCTTCTTGTCCTTTTCTTCTCTCCTGCCATAAGTGTTACTTTTGGTGGTGGTTGCTGTTTATTAACCCCGCAAGGCTCAATTACAAAGTCTTGAGGAAAAAAACTCAAGAGTTGTGAAATTTCCAGAGCTGGCATTGTGTCCTTCTTGCCCACAGCACGCAGTGTTGTTGCTTAACAATCAACCTAAATACTCCTTGTCCCTTCGCTGCTGAATACATCACGCTCATCTGACGCCTCGTCTCCTAGACCAGCTGGGAAGTTTAATTAACTCTGTACTTGGGCAAATCATTGCAAAAAGTCAGGAAGGATGAGCTTAGGTGGACATGGGGCTACTTCTGAGACTACTGCTGATCTGCTGAGGGCAACATCCGCTGGGTGACACTCGCTGTCTCCTCTTCCATGGCTAATTAGGTGCTTGGGCCTGATGGGTGGTGGCTCTTTGTGGACTTTAATTCTGGTGATTTATGAAAGCAGTGAAACTTCAGAAACCTGGCTGTGAATGTCCACCCTTCTCCTCCAAATTTGAGTGGTCCCATAGCGGGCTCTGCTGGTAGTACTGGCAGTGCCAGAAATGGAGCCTCTAAAAAGGGAATTCCAACCCCCAAAAAACTTACATATGTACATATATGTATTCCTCAATCCTTTGTTGCTTTCCTATTTTTGCTAAAAAGAAAAAATAAAAAATTATGCAACTTACTCTCTGTTTAGCAATGCACTTAATCCCCATAAAAGAAACAAATGATTCATTACAGCTCAATGCTTTACCTCCTGGACTAATGGCTTCAAATTAGGAATGGGTAATTGCTAAAAGGCTAAATAACTGAGTATTTTTGAGAATAAACAGCCTTCTGAGAGACATGAAATATTGCTTTCCAGATTTTCCATCACCAGATCTTGGAAAAAACATGTGATCTCTTGCAAAGCTGCTGACATGGTGCCATTATGATCAGGGTCTGAGTAGATACAAGTGGAAAATCCATACTTGCTCACAGGGAACAAATGTAGATTCCTCATATGGAAAATGAGTTGGATGGAAACAGTCTTTCACCCTCTGATTAAAACAAAACAAAACAAAAAAATAAAAAAATAAAAAAACCAACCAAAAAACAAACAAAACCCACCCCCCAAAAAAAACAACCAAAAAAAAAAAACCACCAAAAAAGACTTCAGAAAACAGTGTTTAGAAAGAAGAGTGAAGAGGAAATTTGGCTAATGATGTAAAAGAAAATTAATCTAAAGCTGTCTGAGATTAACTTTCCTTTCACAACTCCCAGATTACAAATTTTGCTTACAGAATTCTAAACAGAACCTGTCTTTTTGTCTTTTCTGCAACCTCTCTTCTTAGAAGTATAAATAGATAAATGACAAGAATCTGAAAATGAAAGGTAGGATCTTTCATAGTGGATATTTATTAAATTCATTTATGATCATATATAATAACCTTTTTTCTGTTTTCCCTCATCGGTACTTCAGGGAAGGAAATGCAGTACTGATGACAACTCGTTTTTGCTTCAGGATTTCAAGGACTAAAATAAATCTAAGGTATCTAATAAAAAGGAAATATAAAACATTATTTGTTTTCCAGAGCATTGAAATGGGACATTACAATTGTTCTTAAGAGCATTGTTTTCTCAAGCACTGAATCTCAATATTTCATTTTTACTCGAAATTTTTCACTGAGACAAAGACATGTGCTTTTTTCTGGGAATAAAATTAGTTTATGAGAAGAAAAAATAAACTTCATCCTTAATGTTTTCCTTTTGTGCCCAAGAAGCAAGCTGCAGAGTACTAGATTTCATGATACATTTTTGATGCTTTTTAAAAATTCTTATACTATATGATTACAGCATTATCTTAATTTCAATTTGCGTTGAAATCTGTATTCAAATTACTCTACTTAAAAAACATGGTGTTGCAGTGACTCACATCTAGAGCCAATGTAGTGAACCAGTCCAGACATTTATAATTTAGCATTCTTTCCTGGATTTTCTAAGTTTGTTTAAAAATATCTTCTTTTGTCTTGCAAGCTCTGTACTTCATAAGCCAGCTCGGCCCTTTAAAAATGAGGAACAAGCATGTCAGCAGTTACTACATTTCAATTTATTTTTATTTACTAGTTAAGAATTTGTTTCTTTTGCATTTAGTGTGATCTCTTCAAGTATCACCACCACCTGCTTAACAGCTTTGGACCTTCCCTGTTCATCTTACACCTTGCATCCACGTGTCCTGACAGTTAAAATGCTTCCGGAAAAAAAATTTCCTATTTTTTGTTAACCAAAATTTGGTTTACAAAAACCTCTTGGTTCTCTCTCCTATTGTGCTCTGCTGATATGGCTGCAAATGGATGTTTACTCTTGGAAAAGGACAACACAAATTAAAACTGAAATAATTGCACAAGGACGAGATTTTTTTCCCCTCATGCTTCTCAGAGAACATTTGGGTTTGAGTTATCACTCTGAAAGAAAATAAATGCATAAAAGTACAAATTGTAATATTTTTATTTGAAAATGTGGTTTTAATACCTGACAGGGGGTTAGTTTGTGTGCTCTCCATCTCCCAGCTTTTCAAATCTTTCATCCATGATTCTTTTTGCATGTCCTTGGACATTTGAAGTATCAGTCAGTTTAATTGACCACCCAAGAATCTGTGCTTCCATGGGGAGATTTGGTGGCGACTGCACTGCTGAGGCTTGAAAACCACTGATCAACAGCCTGGGACAGAGGTGATGGGCTGCTACCCATCTGGATATCACCTTCCAGCCATTGAGGCTGCTGGCTGGGTGGGAAGTCTCATCCTTGGAGGGTGCAGATGTGCCATGCTGGGCTTTCCTAGGAGGTTCGGCACTGGCTTCAGTGGGTGACACAAGCTCACAGGCATGGCGAAATCCTCTGGGAAGGGAGTTGGAGTTTCCATTTTGAGCCTGTCGCACCACTTGTCTGGATGCCAGGTAATTCTTACCTGGAAGCTCGGGAGCGTCTGGCAGCACACTCACTCCTGCTGGTTTTCCAGGAAGGTGATGAGAGGGAACTCCCTGCAGCATTCCCAAGGGCAGGTGTGAGTCATGGCATGCTACAGCTGGGGTCAGAGCCTACAGACCATCTGTCTGTCTGGCTACAAGCAGGCTACAACCCAGATCGTAAAACCCAGTCTGTGGCAACCATCCTGTCACCCTGTGGGGTATGGATGGGAAGATCCTTTGCAATAAAGGTCTGTGCAGAGATGAGAGCTGGCCCAAGAGGGTGAGAAGGTAGGTATAGGAACAATGGCCACTCATCTGAGAAAGAAACAGAAAGCAGCCGTTGGAGCTTCCCTCTCACATTGCATTTGAACACACAGATCTTCTGGAAAACATCCTCAGAGAAATCCAAATGGGCTTGAAATGTAAAGCCTTTTAATTGATAGCCTTTAAACTGTTCTTCAAGCATTTAAGCATGAACTTAAAACCCAGAGGTTTTTCAGTTTGAAAAACTTGCCTGAACTTTTACTCCGTACAAATAGTGTCTGAGGCTGAAGTGCCAAAAGTTTTGAGGAAGAAAAAATCGTTAAACTGTTCACAACTTCACATACCCTGTGCTGAATCATTGTTTTGAATTGCAGGCAGTTACTGTCGGCTGAGACATGGGTAAGACTTGTTTTCTCAGCAAAGTATTATACATGAACAAAAAATACATTATGCTTTCAACTTCTGTTTGAATTTTGTTGTGATAGTTCAAAAATCATGTAAAGTTGTCTCCACAATGTTTTGGTTGGAGCAGTTAAAACTTCTTTTATCTTTGGTGGTAGCAAAGCTGTGAACATACTCAAAATACATATTCCCATGAAAAGTCACACTGACTGCAAAAAAAGAAAGGGAATGGATTTTTCTTTGGACTACATATTTGTTTGTCATTGACTAAAAAAGGGCATGAATCTTCTCAGAGGGATTTTGCTGCTTTTAAAATGCAGCAATGACAGATTATCCAATGCAATGTTTTACCAAAATTTCCAACTCCTCTCTCTGGAATATACAGTGACTATGCACTTGGGTTAAATGCGGTATCACCAAGTTAGGGATTACAAAGAGAACTAAGGAAACTCATATTTTACCCCTCCCTACAAATATCCTTTCTTAACATTATAACCTAAATTTTGATAAGATTTTTTTTTCTGACAAGAATGCATTCTGCAGCAGTCATTTTTCATTAAATTCTTTCTCCATAAGAGGCAGTTTGTAACTGGAAATGTAAAGACACTTGTGGAGTGTGATTCCTGGGCTATAGACTCCAGCTGTGGCTCAAGAAGGCGCTTTTGTCAAGTGGGATTCTCCCCTCTTTATCTGTGGACTCTCCTCAGCTGTGTCACTGTGGACACCCCAAGGGTGATTGGTAGCTGGCAGTCACTGTGGGCAAAAACAGACCTTGTCATCATTCACACAACTGTATTTGCACTGCTTACACTAAAGACAAAAGGGACTAACAGGATTATTTCATAAGACCAGCAGCAATCACAGACTATAGAGTTACCTCAGTTGTTCCTGTATCAACTCTCATAACCTGTGGCTGCATTAGAACACATCTTTTCTTGAGAGAGCTGTAATCTTGATTTATTGGCTTGATTTTATTTCTTTGCTTTATTCCCTTGTGGTTTGAATTATTTCCAGCTATGTATTTTTGTTTGAAATGGAATTCCTAAATTCCCAAGTGAAGTCAATCAGGCAGCAAGATGTACTCTCGGGCATATCTAGCACTACTTCTCCTGGGCACAGACACTGTGTGAATTCTTGGCCCTATCTATAATTGTTCCAGTATGCCCTGAAATTGAAATGAAAAAGGCTGACACGGCTGTGGGGAAACACAGTACCTGGAACACTGTGTGACCCAAATACATGAGCTTCACTTTAAAATATCTCTGGTTGCACAGTCACAGCTGTCAGGTATGTGACCCCCATGCTGTGGGGTCTCACAACCAGACAGATCACCACAACTTACCTGTAGGCTCTTGGGATTGCATAGACCAAGGAGAAACTCTTGCTTTGTGTCCTATGGGACAGGACTGCACTACCCCAGGTTCCCTAGCTTTGAAATTAGCTCCCACAGGAAAGCTGGCTTCTGCAGGGTAGGGCTCCTGTCAGCAGGCAGAGCATGTTTATTTGATTTGGTTTTTCAGCTGATCTTTGCTGTTGGTAGATAGCCTCCTGCCATGGAGGAAAGGAGTATCGTGATGCTCCTTCCAATGGGTGATTTTATACAAGATTTGGCTTTTAAATTTCTAGGTGTCTAGCTTTCCATTACAGCTGTAAACCATCTAAGGCTACTTTAGCATCCTGCTCCACTCAACTTTGTCCCCTTTCCAGCCAGCAGTGTACATGGGGGGATACTTTAGTAATGCAGGTAACCTCCTGTTATGCTATGTTTTCTCTTTATATACTAGTCTCAAAGAAAGAATAACTTTGACATATGCAGCATTCTTTGCTAGAGACACATTTGTCAAGATCTGATGTGTATTTTACTGATATGTCTGTCTTTGGCTGTAAGAGAAGAAAGCAGAACAAAGCCAAGAAAGTTGTAAAAAGCATATACTACAGAAATATTGAGAAATGCTGAGTGGGTGGGGGAAGGAAATGACTTCAGAGACTGAAGGTATCAAAAGAGGAAATTACTTCATTCCCCACGCTGTCGTGCAATGTCTCAGCATCCAATCACAGGGAGTGAGGCAAATAAACAGGAAAGGAGAAGACGAAGTAGGTCATTCCCCAGGGCAGTGGGAAAGGAGCACTGTAAGTAACTGCCCAGAGAGGCTTCAGGAGATGTTCTGAATAGTTAAAACAAGGAAGGATGCTCGCAACTTACCTGAGGTCAGTCATAACAGCTGCCTGATGTTCCTAGCAGGCTACTTAGGGGACCAGGAAAACACGGAGACTTCTTGCTGTTAGTTTAGTCTTAATAATGGGATTTTGGTTTTGATTTTTAGAATTTATTTAATTGTTATGAAAGTATATGCTTCACATAAACCCATTCTTCCATATATAATTCTTCTGCTAAAGATGATTCTGAATAAGCTAATGAGTAACACATCTCTTTCCTAATGACAGAGGAATCTTTAATACCAGAACCAGACCAGGCAGTCTCTTGCATACCCAGAACAGCTGAAGTAGTCCTAGCAGGTTGGTTTTTACCAGGAAATTAAGCATGACCTGGTTTGCTGTCTGCCAGAAAGGCCACCAGCACAGTGAGCTGTTTGTCCCCAAAGAGGGACAGCTCCATACAAACTGCCCATCGACTGTGGTCTCTGGCTGCACTGACTTTCAGGGTGTGCAAGGGAATGGTTTGGACTGAGATACCACCACAGAGCATAAGCCATTCAAACAATTTAAGAGGTTCAATTTTCAGTGCTTGGAAACTTTTCCAATTTTATTTGCTTGCGTAGGTAGAACTGAAGTGCTCCTGCTCTGAGCTGCATGTTGTGGTTTAGGGGTCCAAAGCCCAGGGTCTGTGTGTGTGCAATCTCTTCCAATACCTAGCACAATCTAGGGAAGTTTCTTTGGCAGACAGTAGTACAGTGGATTAGAGCCTGAACCACAAATGTCTCCAGGGACTAGGTAGCACATTTGCAAGGCTCTCTTCTGAGCTATCCCAGCTGGTGGCAAAGATCTTGAAGGCTGATAGAGGGGCTGTGGTGTTGCCTCTGGCTGCTCTGCTCACCCCCTTGGCGACTTCTGCCTGAACCAGCCATCAGGAAGCAGCATTCTCTAACTTTGATTCTGTGCCAACTTCTGCAGCCTCATCCCACCCTGGCAGTGCAGTGCTCACTCTATTGCAACCTTACTTGTAAACATGGTGGTTTATAATTTTCTTTATATTTTTAATTTTTTTTTTTTAATTGTTACATTCTGAGTCTTCCCTCATTTACTCTGGGGAATTTCAAAACACCTGGTACAGCTGAATAGCTTGGCTCAGAGATGCTCTATTTGGTACTGATTTCTGTGATTAGGATGATAAAAGTTGTGGTATCAGGCAGTGTCTTGCTAAGGTCCAGATATATGAAAGGATATTTCTTTGGGGGCTTCTTGGTGCATGCGATCCATAATGCTGATGAGTGTGGATCAGACCTCTTCTTTGCTGCTTTATATGGGTCCACAGACAGTCCAGGTTTATGACTGGTTTGTATCACCAAGAGGAAGTAAATCATCCCAAGAATACTGGTGAACGTGGCCCGTCGATTGTATCACATTTCTCGATACCTGGGGGAGATCATTGTTCTTTGGACCGGAATGCTTTTTCTGATCTTGAGTCCTTTTTGATTGCAAACATAGGAGCCGGTACAGGAAAAGCATCTTTAAGCCAAGTTATCCCACTCATCCAGCTGTTTAAAAATCCCCAGAGGAAATGAGGGGAAACCCTGACTTTAGGAAAACCTGAACCTTTGTATTAGAGGTGTATAAATAATTGATTTACTGTCCCCTTTTGGCCAGCTCTGTGTTAACTTTCGTTTGTTTTTTGACCCTAGGGCTATAACACTCCTAGGCCTAACCAGTCTGGCTTATGTGGGTCAGGTCTAGATAAGTCTCTGATCTCTGGAAAAGGGACCTTATCCTGACTGACCCATTCTACTTTTTGATATTCACGGATCTCTGATCAACACCTTCTCAGAAGAAAACAATTTGGAAGGTATATAAAGCAACTTGCTCTGGTATTTTAGGGGATCAGCTTTAAAATCCATGATAAGGTTACATCAAATAAGCTATGAAGAAAAGAATGAATGTCCTTCCTCAAATCAACTGAATGAATATTTTGCTGTAATCACCTGGCAATCTCTCCTTGTGTCCACAGGGTGAGTAACAAAAACCCTGTTTAAACCTCTCCATTGTTCAAGAAGTCTGTTTTACAAGGAAAACTAAGAACATTCTGAATCATATTAAACTCTTGACAATTGCTTTCTGGCTGCATATTAGTTAAATATGCTCCCAGATCTTATATTTGAGCAGTCATGGTTTTGACTCTATTTGCTTGATCTCATTCCTGTAAGTTCCATAATGAGGAGGAAGCTGAAATGACTGGCTCCAGCTAAGCAATATTTTTCTGGAAAAGTCTGAACCTTTGATTCTGAGACTTAGGTCCCAGTGATGCCTGTAGTGCACAGCATGGAGGGAGGGCATGACAGCACCAGGGCTCAGAAGGAAGAATGGTAAGAATTAGACCAGTGTTAAGGCCTGTCTTACTAAAATGCTCTTTTTGCTGGTTAAAAAAAAAGTCACATATTTTTTAGGTAAGATCTGTAAGGCCATGTTCCCTTCCTTGGTGGCATCTGAGGGATAAGACCTCTCTAGAATCCTTCTTTTCACTCAGCCCACAACCATGAATACATCCCAGAGTTTTGTTGCTGAGATATGGAGGATGAGTGTCTCTGACTATCCTACTCAAAACAAAAAACACATCTGGAAAAAGGATTCAGGATGCTACAGTCCAATACAGAATACTTTGGGAAGAACAGCTCAGGCCATGAGGCAGTTCTCTGGTATAAATTTGCAAAAACATAGATATAAAACTCCTGTGAGAGAAATGATGACCTGACCAACAAATTGAAAGAGACCTTAACCCATCTGGGGAGAAAGATTCAGTTTGTTTGATGTTTTGGTGACATCCTGACAACCACAAAGGCAATAATTAAGTGTTTAGTGCTGTGGCTCTTTGGCATTAGTTTACCCCGCAGCAACATACTGCCCCAAGTGTGCTTGTTATGCAGATTTTACTGTGTGCCCTGGTGCAACCAATTGTTATGGATGTTTGGAGTGTTTACCTCAAACCACTGGAAAAAATTGAGTAGTTTACCATAATAAAGGGGTAGCGATGATTTCACTAGAGTCTGTGTTTTAACAGTTGTCAAACATAATTATTAAAGGAAAACAATTGCTGATGCTGATCTCTCTGGACTTCTGCTCAACCCTGGTTCACAAACATATGGAAAAAGTAAGACGTTTCTGAAAAAAAAAGTAAAATAGGAAATTTTATAAATATCACTTGTTGGAAGAAAAATCACCCTTGCTTGTCCAGCTGAACCAAACCCAGGCTCAACCACACAGCAGTAGCTGGCCTCTGTTTTTGTCCAGGGGATGCTCACATATTCTGTCCGAGTCCCTGTGGACAGTTTCCCACTGACTGCCTGCCTCAGGCTCCCCTCCAATTGCAGCAACTCTCCCTGTGGAGCAAGGGCTGGGGCAGTTGGGTGGAATTCAGGCCATATGAATGTAGCCCTGAGGCAATCAATAAAAGGCTATGTTGCTTGGATCTCCACATCCAGAAGAGTTAATTGTGAGCAGCTTCACTGAAGTAGTCAGGGTGTTTTACTATGGAAAGGTACCCTGGGATACGAACTGAACTCTGGCCACAGAAGAGTTGTGCTTCCCTAACCGAGAGCAGATTTGCTGTTCTGCTTGGAAAAAATCAACAGCAGAAGCAATAAACAAATGGAGCTATTATCTTTAAAATAAAGGAAGGATTTCCAGTTGGCTGGTTTTCCATTATAAAACTATTTATGGTGCACATTTTTGTATACGGATAAGAATATTAACATACAGATAAATCAGTTCTCTGAAGAATGGTGGAAAAAACTTTGCTGATCATGTAATCATAGGTATTTTTTTTATCTTGTAAGTGAAAAAGACAACAAAAAACAAGGGATGGAAAGTGGTCGGGAAGGTGAACACTCCAAAGAATTTAAGTGATAATCACTATCACTTAAATAGTGAATATTTGCATATTTGAATTCTGTCTTAATATATAGCTCTCTGGTAATATGAAATCTGTATGTCATGATCTTCTTTAGAATATCCAGTATTAAGACTCTTAATCTTATTTTCAGCTGTGAGAGCCCAGATCTGGTTCTGGACTTGCCTGAGGCAGTAAAACTGTCATGGCTTGAGGTTTTATTTTGCCTTTGCCATAGCCCTCCAAATCTGTACCAGTAAGTGGTGCCATCACTTTTGGGAGATACCTGATCCAAAGACACTACTAGCAGGAAGCTGAAAGCCACCTCATCCTTGGGGTCACTCTACTGTCAATTAGAAATCAGCTGAAAACAAGTGGAAGCTAGTTATACACTCATTTTCAAATTAGTTCTTCAAATTCCTGGTTTACTCCAGCAAATAGGTTTCATGGGAAAAAAAAACAGGGAAGAGAGGGAAATCCTTTACATGTGAGAACATGGATGGACTGACTAAAGTCATGGTGCCTTTGTCACCTGGAGCTCTCCCCAGTGCATCTGAATGTGCCTGGTCACACATTCCTCAAAGCTGTCTTCTTTCTCACCCTGCTTGGAGCTACTAATTTTATTTTTTTGTTTTCAGGCAGTTAATTTCAGCCTTTCTTCTTAGCTGTACTAACAGTTGGTTCTGTGGCATCCTCAAGTGTTTTAAAATCTTGAAGGTTTAGGAAAGAAAAAACAGGCCTATTTTTACCCCTATTTTACATCAACCTTAGACTAGCCACTTTTGTGCTACATGTAACTTTACCCACTGCTGCTTTTTGACTGATCTGTATTTTGTGTCGCTGGTTTAGCTGTCCTCGTTAGCCCTGTAAGAGGTTAGGAATGTCAACGTACAGATAAAAACTCTTTTTAACCTACCATGAATTCCCTTCAGTGTTTGCTGCAGAAAATGAATCAAAGCTCTTCTTTCCATGTCTCACTGGCTGCATGTGTATGCGGTTCTTTTGTCATTCTCACTTCTCGCTTCCTATTGGTTTCTATCTTGTCCTGCAAAAGACATTTTGGTTGAGTTGCTGAGCTCTGGAATGCATAATTTTTATTTGCACATATATCTGGACATGTGCTCTGGACATGCATTGATTTTACAGTTTCCTTTACAGAATCACAGAACAGATGAGTTTGGAAGGGACCTCTAGAGATCTAGAGGGCTAGAAGGTCTAGTCTAACCTTCCTGCTCAGAGGAGCATCAAGGAAAGCAGCTTGCTCAGGGCTATGTCTGTCAGCATTTAAATACCTCCAAGAATGGAGGCTCTAAAGCATCTCTAGATAACTTGTGCCAGCATTCAACCTCCTCTACAGCCAAAAAAAGCTTTTCTTTGTATTAAAAGGAATGGCCTATATTTTAATTTGTGCTTGTTGTCTCTTGTTCTGTTGCTGGATACAACAAAGCAGAGCCTGGTTTCCTGTTCTTTACTCCCACCAATCAGGTATTTATACACATTGATCATATTCCCTTGAGCCTTCTCATCTCCAGGCTGAACAGTACCAGCTCTCTCAGCCTCTCCTCCTAGCTGAGGTCTTCCAGTCCCTTATTCATCCTTGTGGCCCATTGAGGCTAGGATTGGATCCAGCACTTCATATATATTCTTAATTTCAGATTATCTTAACACTTTCTTTGAGCAGTTGGATACTGCTCCAAAGGCATGGATAATTACTGGACATGAATTCTTAAATATTAGCAAAGTTCTCTTTCATATATTGTGAAATTTGTCTAAAAAGGATTGGGAAAATCAAGGTCTGCCCTGTGAGGACAATAACTGTTAGGACAGTGATCAAGAAGATAACATGGTAGATGACTGAAAGGAAAAGAGCCATTATGGAGTTAAATTAATCTCAGAGGAGAAGGAGCTTCTTCCGTTGTCCTCTCTATACACTCAGATAGGTAAAGCTAAAAGAAAGACTCCTACCAGAATACTGTCCTACCAGACATAGAGATAATGAACTACCAGTTCCCCTAGCTGATATGATAGCCTTTAAAATAAAGTACACCTCTTCCAGAGCAGAGACCACTTCCTGCAACAGACCCAAGATTCAGCAGCTCAGCCCACAGTCTCTTAAATGAACTTCCCAAATCCCAGCCTTTGCCTGGGGTTAGTTTGTTTGTAAACAAGGAAATAAGTAATACTTCATGCTCCCTTCCCAGGCCCCATGAGTTCTGGTACATAACCTTTTACTGCTGTCACCCAAATATTTGTGTGACTGAATTTTATTGCCTGAAACATTTGTGGCATTGCTGTGCTTTAGCATGAAAATGTAATGCATGTCAGATATTTTCCTCTTCCTACATATTCTGTGGGCCCTTACTGGCAACTGCTCCCTCTTCAACTTTTTAGGAAAAGGAGATTTTACAGTCTTCTGTTTGTTCTGTTTGTTCATTGTCCAAATGTGCTTGAAGAACTCCATTACTCTAAGTGCCAAATGTGATAATGACCCTTCGGCCTTCAAAGATCGCACACTTTGGGGATTCTGTAGCAAGAAGTCCCTCTGACCCCCTCATCCTCTTGCACAATAATGATAAAAGTTTCACAGGCACAGACATCACACACTGATGTTGACACTTGCTAGTGACTAAAGAATAAATGACATGCAGCGCAGTTGCCTTGATATCCTGTATTCTGACCAGATTTAGCTCATCTTCCTGCCTAATTTCCTTTGTCTTGTTTGTAGTTCTTTTTCTCCTTAATTGCTGCTCTAGCCTGTCTTTATAAATTGCATTCCCGCATGTTTACTCGTCAGGGGCACACAGTCACCATGTGACAGGACGTGTGTGCTCAAAACTGACAACGTGTGTGGATCAAAGCCAGCAAGGCAAAGAAAAAGCTTCATAAACAATGCTGTAAATAACATCTGGGCTGTCCAAATATGGAAGAACATGGTAGCTTTCCCTCTTTGTTGTTATTTTGTTTTGTCGTGTATATCTCCCTATAGACACAAACAAGTCTGAAGTCAGTAATTATGGTACAGATTATTTTAAGCTAATTCTCATCACCAAATGCACATAACAACATGCTGCAGACGGAAAAACCAGACAAGGTGAAGTGAAACTTCAGGAAATGAATGAACCAGTGCTGGAGAACAAAGCCAGAAAAAAAAAGAAACCGAGCCAATTAAGAAACGCATGGAAAATGATTAAAAGAATTTCAGTTTAAACATCCTCACCTCATCCCACTATAGAAGATACTGACACACAACTTTTTCAATTTATCTGAATATCAGAAATTTGAATACAAACAAAGGAGAAATGTCTAAACCCACAAAAGAGTGGAGTTTGGACAAAATTAGTCCTAACTCACAAAAATGCTCCTACTTTCATTATGTTTTCTAAGTCAAAGTTGGACTGGAGGTTGCTTTGCTGGGAATCCTGGCTGCGGATGTTGAACCAGCCTGGCTGCTGTGGTTGTTTTGGTAAATTGGATAAAGAGGTGGGTGAAAAACTCATTTGCTCACAGCCCCCAGGTTGTCAGACACTGTCTTTTTTCTGGAATCAGTGGAGAGAAATGTGACATGTATATTAAGCACATCCTGTGGGCAATGGGCATGTGGTAATACTATAAACTGGGAATGTTCATTCCTTCATTAATTCCATTTATATTTTTAGCTTTTTCTATTGGTGACTTTTCTTCTCTTTGTACAGGATCCACCTCTATAGATCCTGCTTTTGGTTGGATACTCATAAAGGCAAATTTAAGCCAAATAATTTTATAAATGAATAAATGAGTTTGAATGCCTGGATCTATGAATTCAAGAAGGCTTTATTATCCATTAAGATTTCCGTGTGCCAAAACAAGCTAGGTGATACTGAAAGGTGATGTGATTTTCAGTATTTTCTCTTCAGAGACGTAAATAGGTGCCTCTTGGATTGTGTTAGCTAAAACCTAGGGTGGCAATAAAAAAACTAGAGGCTTTTCCTGTACCTTTCATTAATCTTTGTGGTCTTATATGAATGGGAAACATAATTAAGACACTTTGTGTTTGAATATAAGATCTTATGCATATTCAGAACAACCTACTCTGTTAGCACCTGGTTAAGTATACCTTTTTGTCTTCACAGAAATTTAAACAAAACTATTGCAAGTAGAGCTGAAAAAATGTCAAAGTTTCCAAGACAGTGCAAGTCACTCATGACTTTGGTCTATTGCGTAGATGCAGAAGGAAATTCCAGTTGTCACACCTTTCCACCTACAGCTGGCAATACCTTTTATATCAAAACTTCTTCACTGCAGGCTGGCAACAAGCTGTGCACAAGAGCCCCACTGAGGCTGCTAAAAGCTCTGCATAACCCTGGGGATCTGATGTCCATCCCAGATTCAGCACTGAACAGGGATTTATAGCTGCTCAAACTGAATAATGAAAAGGTTAAGATCAGTATTTTCTGTCATAATCTAATCCAAATCTCAGTGAACTGCAACAGTGGGTGGTTTCAGGCTAGGTCTCAGTGAATGCCCTCACCTTCTGTGAATCCTATAAATGATTATGAGTCCAGCAAAGATAATCTGTGCTTCTAGGAATTTCTGATTTTGAAGCAGTTAATACATGTGTTTGTAAATAATTCTCCAAACATTAAAAACAGCTTGCTTCTTTTTTTCTGCAGGCTATCGACACATTTGCAGGATGCCAATATGTGCACAAATACAGACCTTAAACCACAGGGTCAATCCAGTCTAGACTTCTTGAGCAACATTTCTAACTTTGTCAAGACAAAAGTATGTGCCATTTAGACCATATTCACGCTAATAAAAAGTCAGACACATGTACTATCCCCTTAAATCTGCAGGCAAAGACTGTTCAAGACTTATTTCTGCCATAGTACAGATGCTGACCCTTGTAAAGAACAGTTATATTAAAAACAGGCATAGGGGAGTAAGTGGGACACTTCAGAAGTGCACGAGGACAACCCACTGTGCTCTTCACAGATAGTTAAAGATGTTAGGAGGCTCTGTAAGGTGGCTATTTGCCTGTTCACAAAATCAGATGTATGCAGCTTGACACTCTCTGGAGCATTTGATGCTACTAGATGCTGACTAGGATGACAAATATGTGTACCATGTATCATTTATTTAGAAGCATCTGGATAGAGTAGGTATTTATTAACACAACGACTCCATAATGTGGATTGTTCTGTCATACCACCTACACAGAGATATACTGAATTTATACATCACAGCCTGCAGCACTTCCTGAAGTTTTCCCTTGTGTTGTGAACATTTTTCTTTCTTTCCCATTCTGAATAGAGTAAAATAGCTCTCAATCAAATAACAATTTACATGGGTCTTCAAAGTGAAGCAGAGTCAGGGAGAAATGCCACACAGCACCTTTAGAGAACTGTAGACGAAAATTTGAATGCTAAGGAGGAGATAATGTTCCTGTCATTTGAAGCCTCGTGGTAGATTCCCAGCCATGAGCTGTACCAGGTCCTTCTGGCACAGAAGCATCCTGGCAGAGAATTGAGAGAGACCTGTGAGCAGCCAAAGCTGGAAGATTCTTCTCCAACCTCCTGCCAACTTCCAGTGCACCCTGAGATGAAGCTGGACCGCTCTGTGACCCCAAAAAGCCCATCTCTGCTAAGGGCCTGAGCTTGTTCAACTGCAGATGACAGAGAAAGAAGTGTAGCACTCAGGAGACAGCTTCAGGGTTGTCTGTCAAAGCCTGCACAAAGGAATCATTTCTGGGGAGAGATTTTGGCATTACAGCTCTCCAGCATGGCTCCAGCAGGTGCAGAGGACTTAGAAGAAGATGCGTACAGGACTGACGTGGTGAGACAACTCAGTCTTGAGATTTAGCATTCAAACACTGGATTTGTGGTTTTTTACTGAATTTGTTTTATTTGTCTTATGGTGTATAAAGAGGACCCGTCAAAAGAAGAGGAGTTTCCAAGGAACATTGCAAAGGAGACAGCTGTGTTTGGGAACAATCAGATGCAAAGAGCTCATCCCCAGGCTTTCTTCATGTCAGTGACACAATTTTAATAAGGAGAACTTGTTTGCCTCCACCAAGTTCTCACTGATCATGGAGGAGCTATGATACTTCACAGGGCAGGAACAGTGATCAAACTCACCTTAAAATTAACTTTAAAGTAATTATTATTGGCTTCACATAAAGAGAAATGCTACAATCAGAGTAATTTTATTTCTTTTTAAACTGAGAAACAGTAGATTTCCAGTGTTGATAGAAAAGTGCTGATGAATTAAAATGATAAATTTTTTTTTTGCAAGACTTTTATTTTATTTGTTACTGGCAGTCTGTTGGTACATATCTTAATCAAGGCATTATTCTGTGCATTTTCTTCCATCTTTGAGCCCAGAAGACATGTCCCTGGAAATAAACAATGCAGACAAAACAGGAGGGCACCACTCCATATTACATCTGGAATCTGTCTTGTTTAGTGACTCCATGGGTGCTTCCCTACATAAGATGTCTTTCAGAAGATTTAAATAAGAAAAACTATAAAGCAGTGTGTTTGTGAAAAACTATAAAGAAGTGTGCTTGTGAGAGAGAGAGAGATTTATTCTACAGTAACAAACCAAACTTTACAAAATAATTTGTCTCTGCAAGAATAAGTGAAGAGAAGACACATTTTCTAAAGTAGCCATTTTGTTGAAAATCTCCAAATAACTTTTTCTACCTAATTTATCTAGTGATGTAGCAAATATAAAGGAAGCAGCTCAGGTGAGAGTTATTTAGATTGAGTCTCAGGTAAGTGAGAGCAGACTTTTATGTTCAGAAGTGTATGCCCCCTTGCATTGCTAAATGCAGTCTTGGCCGTGTGTGGGGATTCCTGGCCCTTGTTTTCGGTTGAGTTTTTTTTTTTTTTTCCTGAACACCTATACAAAGATAGTTATTAAAATAAGGAGAAGACTGTTTGCCTTAAAAACCACATGTGCACGCACTCTTTTTCTGTCTCCTCACTGTAGGTTTGTTGCTGTACACTCTTTGCCCATCCCCATCCTGCCTGATTTCCTGCTTCGTGTTTAAAGAAACAGAATATATATCCTCATAAAATTAATATCAAGTTATGGCTTCAGAAGAAAGAACGTCACCACTTGAGTTAGCACGAAATATTTCCTTTTCCATCAAGAGGCCTGACTGAGACAGACATATCTGACTTAGGATTCAGTGTTATCCAAGCAGATGTAGTTTTGACTTTAAGATGCTAAAAATAAGCTGGTGATAACCGGATAACTGCCTATTTTGAAGCAATTATTTCCTTGGATACAGAGAGACACAGTGTGTGTTCTTCTAACATCTGCACTTTTTCTTATCCGTGAGTACATGAAAACAGGAAAATAGTATGAAAGACCTCAAGTGGAATTTTTGTTGTATCACAGTTCTGCCAATGAACTTCCACTAGAAAGAAATTGACAGTTTTAACTGTGTTTCTTAGGCATGTAATATACAATTCATTATTGTGTCATGTATCCTATGATTGTGAGATACTCTTTATTACTCATTGTTATATCAGGCAGCATTTCTTTCCAGCATACATCTGGTTTTATGTAGTTCCTAGCAATGGAACAAAAACACAGCACATGCTTTGTGGCATCTCTTCACAGCTGAGTTTCCTTTGCTTGCTTTTTAGAGGGTACTTAGCATTTGCTTGGAACTTGATAGTTTTGAAGCAAGTCCTTATTTACGAGTGATGACATTAAAGATGAATAACACAAAGAGAATCAGTTCAGCAATATAATTTTGAAGTCAATCAAGAAACTCTCCATAATTAATAGATACTTCATTTTAATCTCTTGCAACAGATGCATGGGCTTCTTTTGGCAGTTAACTGCTTTCAGGCACTAATTTGACACCATATGGGTGTCAGATTTCTGATCTCAACAACTGCTTAATTAATTGATGTTTTTATCTTTGAATGGGTTGTGTCTGCTCAGATCAAAAACCTAAGCATGCTATAAAATTGTAAATAGAGAGAGCTTTCCTTAGAGACTAATGCAGTATAACACTCAAAATTGGGATATGTTATGTTTATGATTGATTTCACTTGGATATCATGTTGCTATAAGTGTGAGAAAGAGAGAGGAGCCAGAAACCAAAGACAGTGCTGGGAAGCACGTAAGTAAAGTATTGCTAACCCCAAAATGATGAATCACTCTCTGTAATAAAATCAACTAAACAAAAGCAAAACCCAGAGATGACCCTGAAAGTGGTAGAAACAGATAAACAGAAACTTCAGATTCTGGTTATTTCTCTAGTTCATTCCAACAAATGGAACTTAGCCTGGCATTTAGGGAAACTTACAATATAAGGAAGGTGAATAGGCATAATACAGGTGATAGGCACCCTTTATTCACTCTTTCTTAACACACAAAAGAGTACACTATTTGAAATTTTGAGGCATAGTATTTAAAATAAAAGGAAGTAAGTAATTCTTTTACTCAAAACATAACTAACTCACTGTCACAGGATGTCATGGAAGCCAAGAGATATAAATGGATTCAAAATGGTAATAAAGAATTTTACAAAGAATAGGTCCATTGGCGAACATCAAAAACAATAGCCCAGATGCAACCTCTGGCTCAAAAATTCTCTGAGCTTTTGATTGTTGGCCTTACCCAAAGAAGGGTCATTCTCTCTTCTTTGCTTAGCCAACCTCAGCTGGCTAGTGTCAAAATAAGGCTACTGAGCTAGAGGGATTTGGCTGGCCCCATCATGGTCTTTCCATTTTAAAAAGGAGATAATAAAAAAGCAAATTTTTGCAAAAATTCCATATATGTCACCTCGGTCAGTTTTGTCCTACTAGAATCACAAAGGGACAACAAAAAACATAAGGGTCTAGAGTGGGGAGGGGAGACTTGCTGGACAAAAGACCATCATTCTTTCATTTTGCACAAACTCTGCATATTCACAGCCAAGAAATATTAATTCCATAAGGAGAACCAGAAGAATTGTGTCTTGGACGTTGACTAGGAATTATCACAAATGTTTTGGAAAATGTTACATCTTCCTTTAAAAAAAAAGTTTATTGTAACTGAAAAAATAAAAATATTATGTTATTTCTTGTAGCTGTCTCAGAAAAGGAATTCCCTGTTTCTGTGAGGAACATTGAGATTTCTTCTAAGTCAAGCATGTTTCTTATATCCCAGTCTGGACAATAAAATTTAACTTGTCCTTTCAAGTATGGTTTTTGTTCCAGTTGGAAGGGGATTTTCTGGATTCAGAGTCTGAGTTCTCGGTTGATCTCTATGAAAAATTTCAAGCCAATCCTCAGTATCATCTTCCCTCCCATCCTTCCCAGGAATGTCCAGCTCCACTCACCTACTGTGCTTCCATCCCATGAACCTGCAGGTTGCACTGCAGCCATGGTTAGCTAATAGCAAATAACATCTTGAGTTTTGCAGCCGTATTCTGCTGACTATAAACTCAGTCTTGCTCTTTGCCAACAGCTCCCTCCCACAGAGGAAAGGGATCACTGCAAGCATCCTACATCATTTGGCTACTGTAATTTCTCCACCAGCTGGAATTCATGAGCTTCCAGAGGTATCCCTTTGCTGGAGGTTGAGCTTTGCCTGAGGTAGGTAAAGCCCTGTAGTGCTAATGTTTGACACTGCTGGAAGGACTCACAATGCTTTCAGTGTATCCTGAAGGTCAGGTCAGGAGTGATAGTGCCACAGCAGAACAGCATGGAGATCATCAGCTTACGTCCTTGGACAGAGAAAAGGAATGGTGTCACTCTGTATATGCAGTTTTCCACCTCTCTTTCCCTGGAGATAATGTAGAAACATGGAAAATAAATTTTCCTATAAGAATGAGTAACTCAAATGTAACTTTCCTTATAAAGTGTCACCAGAAGTTTGTGTGGGCCAAAGGGGTCTGTTAGGCCAACTATTCATGCTCCTTAGTATGACCTCCTTTATGACTTACCACATTTGAAAGTATTGCCTAAACTTCATGCTCAAACAATCAGGTGATCTTTACCGCATAAGCAGTAGTATGAAAAATGAAAATGAAAATTTATTTGGGTTTGTGAGAGAAAGAAAAAAGAACATCCAAATTAAATGCCAATTACTGCCACATACTAATTTACTCCAAATTATGCATGACTGGCATTTGGTGAAGTCTGAACTCTTCAGGTTTGTGGTTTCATCTGTATTAGCTATCAGTAATGCAAAAAAAAAAAAAAAGCAGAAGCGTTTTCTTAAAGTAAGACTTTCTTACTGACACTTTTCAGTGAGAACCATATTCTGGCTGACAGAAGTCATGATTCACAGTTACTGGAAAGCACTAGAAATGCACTTGTGTCTTCCTCTACTCTTTCTCCTGGAAGAATGCTTCCCTTATGGCTCTTATCAAGTTAAATGGCAGTAACTGGTCAGGTGCAGACCGTCTGCGGTCATCATGCAAGCTGTAACTGGAAATCTAAAAATGCACCACCAAAACCTAATAGTGAAACTGTGGGCTCAGACAACTGATGAAGCAGAAAGGGTGGGTGTGAGTTTCTAGCTCAGGCTGCCTACTGACATCAATCCATTTCCTGCTCACCTCACTCACATGAGAAGCACTACTGAGAACAGCTAAAACAATTGTAAGGAAACGACCTTTTGGATCTCCTGCTTCTCTGCAGAGACCTCCTAAACTGAAAGAAGCTGGCTGATGATTTTGTGTGCAAAGGTGTTTTCTGCCACGCCTTGTAGCATCTTACTCCTGTTTTCAGAAGTCTGTTCCTTCCCCTTCACGTAGCTTTCCCCATCTCACTCTCTCTTTTACCCTTCTGCCTGCTGAGTGGAACAGTGATTTCTAGCCCCCAAACTAAATAATGTGCTGAAAACAGGTGCTTATACATGGTGTAAGCGACTAAGTATGATACAAATACTTAAAGGTGCAAAACAGGATTCATAACAGCGAGAGTAGACATATATAGCAATGACTGCACAGGAAATATTAGTACACAGATCCAGCAAACACAGATGACTGATTGCATTTGGCCTTTTGCTTGGACTTGTTCCAGACATACAGCTACACACTTTCTGCTCAGTATCTCAGTATGGAATCTTAAAAAGGTGCTGCAGAAATTGTAAAATTGGTGTCCAGTCTGATGCAATCTCTTCTAATCATTTTCCCACAGCCATACATTGCAGTTCATGTTTCCTGAGTCCCATGATCACGTCTCTCCTTCCCTTCCCCTTTTATCTCCATCTCGCTCCCCCTCACTTCCTTTTCCTATCTAACTCTTCTGCACCATTACCCTATCCCACTCTTCTCCCAGACGCATATTCATCAGCACGTGTAAATCAGCATTGGTACATCGATGTCAATGTCAGCTAAAAACCTGGCAGACTACACTTGTTTGAAATGCAGCAATTCAGTCTTGCACCCCTGCCTCCTGCTGTGAATGCTTTGCCTCTGTGCTGGATGTCTGTGCCTGGCACAGCCCCTCCTTGCCACCTCATCCTGCCAAAGGATGAGCCACTCACAGGGCGATCTCTGATGGCAAGAGAGGTGCTGTGGCAAGAAGGACCTGACATCCCCACAATAATAACTTTGTGTTGTTGTAATGCTACTACTGAGGAACAACGACGGCTCAGGCTGCTGTTCTGCAGTGGCAGGGTGCCTACATCAGGGACTTCAGACTCTCATCTCTGCTCAGCAAGGTGCCCAAGTTCTCAGTATTGCTGCTAGCCTTCCCATAATTTTCCAAGTCCCTGGCAGCCCATACGCACGCGCATCAAACCCTGATTGCAGGCTGGCAGTCTTGTCACGTTGAGAAAACCATGGCTTAGGTCCAAGCTACAGTGTTTTTCTTTCTGTGGGATGATCAAAGGGCTCTAAACAAAGGCTCGGAGAAGGTCTCCCAAACAAGTTTCTGCAGTGATTGCACTGAGGTTGCAGACAATGGGCAAAGTACAGTAAAGTCAGTGAAAGTGAGAAAGGACTGGCAGGGAAAACGACCATTTTAGCTGACTGAGAAGCCAGTGAGGTAAGGCAAAAGTGATTTAGTTATGTGTGACTAGCCACCTCTGATTTCTGATTAACTCAGTGATACGCCTCATCAAGAGGGTTTGGGCTAGCCTATTTCATTTTGATCTTTTTATCTCTTTTACCTTATGACACTATTGTTCCAGTCTGCCGTCCCAGGGAGATACCTCTCGCTCCACCCCCCCTGCAACCATTGAAAGCAGAGTGCTGGATCCAAGGGTGTTGGAAAAGCCTGCGGCATTGTTTTGCTGTCATGCAAACCTGGCTGCATTATCATTATTATCATAGACTGACATCTTTCATTGCCTTTTCTGTTTTCCAAGACAAAAGAGCCAGCTGAGACTGGAACAAAGGAGAATACAGGGAAAAGGAGAGAATATGTCAAGCAAGAATAGTTTGGAAAGGGCCAAAAGTGGAAAAGGAAGTCTAATTCTAGCCTCATCCAGGGGAAAAAAAGTTTTTTTGAGAAATGTAAACAAATCAGGAAATCCTGGCACTTACTCCAGTTCCGATTTGGCGAAACACACCAGCCCTTTCCCTATGTATGAGCTGCTGTTTGTGAATGAAATCCAGATTAGGTTATTCATTGAGCCCTGCCAGTCTCACAGTTTCCAGGTTTCCTTTTGCTTATGGCATAGCTTAAACCTTAAAATAATAATAATAAAAAAAAACATATGCATGTTATTAACTCTCCATATTCAAATGGAAATACAATGCTATCATAAATCTCTATTTTTTTCTAATGGAAATTCCTCTCTTCAGCATGAAGCTGCAGGAAAGCCATTGTATCTGCACAATCTAAACTTGAAAGGGAATTTTTGTTAAACTAGTTATGATAGGGGAAACATGTTTTTCACTGAGTTGAAAGATTAAAGTTGGCCATAAAAAGGGGTGGAGGGGCTGGAGAAGGATTATTGGTTGCTCAACTAGTGATTAGATACAGGACTTCAAGGACAAATTAAGGAGCACAAAAAGAAAGATTTCTAAAGATAAGTGAAACCAGTTCCAATAATATCAAATAAAAGATGCCTTGTTTATCACGGTTTTTAATCTCTCCCAGTTCTATTCTACCTCTATTAGTCTAATTAGACAAAGAGAGTGTAAACCCCAAAAGAGACAACCAATCTTTTGTAGACCTTGAAGTCTGCCCAGCATATCTGTCTCCCAACTTGCCCTTCTTTTGCCTGTCTCCCAGCGTGGATAATTTCCCTCTCTCTTGTGATTCCAATTTAAACGGCTTCTTTGTAACATTTTTTTCTCCTCTTGATTTAGCTTTTGATTCCTTACAGAAATAGGACCCTAGTTGCCAAAATTCCCTTTTTCCTGATTCAGATCAGTTTCTGGCTCATTAACGCTGTCTGTTTAGGGCAGGGAGGGGGAGCAGGAAGAAGAAAGGAGATTGAATGTGGTTGTTCTTATGTCAGGCAGGGTTTATCTGCGCTGCAGTAAGGGACTTGGGGGCTAAACTGAAGGATACATCAGAAGCCATGAAAATAAAGGGCCTAAATGGCGAAACAAGCGTACCTTGCCCATGGAGACATGAGAAAAATAGTTTCAGGAATGCCAAGTAGTAGCAGTGATGAGCTCCCATTTGTTAGCACAATGAATTGCAAGGAGTCAGGGAAAAAAATCCCCATCTACCCTGACTTATTTGGGACTTATGTGTGGCTTTGGCTGAGGACTAAGCCGGGAGCAATTTCAACCCTGCTCTGAGGAGGGCACATATGGAAAGATGCAATTGAGATGTTGCTTCTGTGGCTTGCATGCTCTCAGTCAATTTCTGGGGAAATTGAAATATCAGGAGAGCTGCTTGAGTTGCTGAAGACTTGGAGCAGTTCTTGCTCCCAGCAAGAGCCTCGCTTGCATATTCATTTCTCTCATGAATGAGCATGTGTACTGCTGGAGAGAGAAAACATGGGGAAGGTAGTGTTTGCACAATCATCTTATCTCCACAAAAATGATTACATCTTCTGCCTGGAGATGATCAATGGCTGTGAACCATCGTGAGCTAAAATCACAGTGAAAGCACAGTGTCTTCATTTTACTGTGATATTACCATAATATCTTGAGTGTCTTTTCCTTGTGGGAGCTGGACCTTGTTGAGATTTACATGGTGGTAAAACTAAAGTGACAGTGTTTGATTTTGGTTTCTTTTTTTTTTATATAGATGTAAATATTTTTTTATGTAGAAGCTAGGGTTCTGTTTTAAAGTGACATGGCCAAAAATAAAATTCTTCAATGTTTCCCACATTTTACTTTTCTGACAGTTTTTTTTCTCAAACACTTACATTTTCTTAGCAGAAATATTTCTGTTTCCAGGAACTGGAAAATGTTCTGTCCCATTCAAATTTCCCTAGATTAAAAACAAACAAACAAAAAACTACAAAGCAGGTGGTGTTTTATGTTCTCCATTGGTTTAAACCTGTTTAATTTCTTTATTGAAAGACTGACTGTGGTTCAGAGCTCAGCACAAAAGAGGGTTACAGCTGCTGCATCAGACGCAGGCCTCCAGACTGTGAGAAGTTGCTCCTTTCTGTATGGCTTGACAACTACCTGGTCCCACAAAGGCTGCAACCAAAGGTGTGCTCTTCCTCCCTCTCTGAAGAGCGCTGCTTATGAAAAGTGGGAGATGGGAAGGGGCAGATAAAGGTGGGCTGAGGCCCAGGAAGGCTCGTTGCATGCCATAATGCTGGTGCCTGGAGTTCCCAGCTGATCTCCTGGCTCCCAGCCATGCAAGCTATGGGGACTGCCAATTGGGCAAAGAAGAGCTTATTTAGGGTTTTCATTTAGGGGAGTGTTTCTTGTAGGATTACTACTGCATTTCAGTACTACTGCTTGTTTCACATCAGTAGAGGGTTTTCCACTGCCTACAGCGGCAGTAGCTGTGAGCCAACTGTCCTGAGCATGACACTGTAAATGCATTTCTACATCCAACACAGACATTTGTAGAACCTGTAAAAGTGGGTTTAAAATGCACATTACTTTTTTGGGTTTATCTTTAATGTTGTCAGGGCTATAAAAACTAATTTTTTTTCATGCCATGGCTCAGTTAATCATGAATAAAATAATCTGGAAAGAAATTATGTTACAGACCCATCTCTGAATGCCTCCTGTTGGTCTGGGAAAAAAAAAAAAAATCCAGCACATGTGTCTGAGCACTCAGAGGAGAGCTTGCAAAAGCTGTAGATGGTACATCTCTGTTACCCTGTCAAGGGAAAACTGCAGCAGCAGTGCTATTAATGTCAGGCTGTTTCTGTAGCCTGCATAGTGCTGTATTCTCCAGCGCAGAAAAGAAGGGAAACAGGTGCTCCATCTCCTCAGCATCTGGTTTGGATGACCACAATACTCCAAACACCTGCACTTTGCAGTCCCGCCAAGCCTTGCCTGCTATTGTATTAAGCAGGACCGTCTGCCTACAGCAATAAAAGACATTGTTTATCAGTAGTACCAGAGGAACATGGGTTGTGAGGAGGGGACAGAACAAACAAACCTGGGGGGAAAAAAACCCTAATAGGAGAGAAAATCGGTTCTGTAGCTTGAAGGCTTTTGACCATGAAAGGTTGGGTTGGGTTTTTTTTGTTTGTTTATTTATTTATTTGTTTGTGTGTTTATGGATTTTTTTTGTTGTTTGTTTTGTTTTGGTGGTTTTTTTGTTTGATTAGATTTGGTTTGGTTGGTTTTTTGGTTTGTTGTTGTTTTTATTTTTGCAGAGACTAGAAAAGGGAGACCAGCTTTTTGGCAGGTTTTCCTGTCTGAACAGATAGTTGGCACTTGTACTAAGAGGGTGATACCTTTTCAGTATCAGGTATCAGGTTTTAGAGCTTGAAGAGGAACTGCAGTTTCACATTTTAATACAGAATTGTTTTTACAGACTGTGCTGGGTTTTATCTCTGTAGCTCTGACTATAAACATGATGATTCACATCTTACTAAGAACAGATTTAGGGCTATTTAGGATTAAAACTGAAACTTTGCCCAGAACCTTAGATGCTGAAGTTTATTCTATTTTAGGTTTCTTCTTCAGGGCTGGCAAGGCCATCTCCCTGGATGTGAAACAACCAAAACATTCAGAAAACCAAGTCAGGGTAGCACATTTCAGAGGATGCTGCAGCGTGAGCTGTCCCAGTGAAGTCACTGGTATCACTTACGTCCTTAAAACCACGCACAGATTTTAGGACCTTTTTAAGATGACAAATTATTTGTTTCTGAAGAAAAGAACCGCTGCTGATGGTCTGTCTAGATTTTGTTCCGGATACCTCTAATAGTCTTACTTCCTGCCCTTGAGAAATGTGCTTAATTTGGGGATATTTTCCTTTACCCTATGTGCAAAGCCGAGATGGCAGCGTGTAGCTACCTCCTATGTGGGCTTTTTAGTGGGAAGCGCACGGATGCTTGGAGCTCCTCAGGGACAAGCCCTTCTGGCAGAGGCTGGCGCTACTGTCGTGGCGGGAGGTGCGGCAGCAGCCACCTCTGGCTGTGCGGCGGGAGGGGGCCGGGCCGGCGAGCGCAGCCCCGGGGCAGTGGCCAGAGCCCGGCACAGGCTGGTGCCTTGGCCGTGAGCCCCAACTAGCGACCGCCGGCAGAGCGGCAGCGCCGGCTCCTCCGGCTGCGGGGGGCACTTGGGGTGGGGAAAAGCTTGAAAACCGTGCCTTGGCCCCTTGGACACCGGCCTGGAAATGTCTGTGGCATTGGACTTACGTGCCAGTGCGCGCTCGCAGCCCTGAAAGCCAACCGCATCCTGCGCTGCATCCAAAGCAGTGTGGCCAGCACGGCGAGAGAGGGAATTCTGCCCCTCCTCTGCTCCGCTCTGCTGAGACCCAGTGCTGCATCCAGCTCTAAGAATCCAACATAAGGACGTGGCCCTGCAGGAGCAGGTCCAGAGGAGAGACACGAAGATGATCAGAGGGATGGAGCACATCTATAAAAATGGGCTGAGAGAGCTGGGGTTGTTCAGCCAGGAGAAGAGAAAGCTCCAGGAAGACCTTAGAGCACCTTCCAGTACCTAAAGGAGGCCTATAAGAAAGATGGGGACAAACTTTTTCGCAGACACTGCAGTGATAGGATAAGGTATAATGGTTAAACTGCAAGAGAGTAGATTTAGACTAGTCATTAGCAAGAATTTTTTTATGATGAGGATGGTAAAACACAGGAACAGGTTGCCCATAGAGGTGGTGGATGCACTATCCATGGGAACATTCAAGTTCAGATTGGACAGGGCTCTGAGCAACCTGGTCAAGTTGAAGACATCCCTGCTCACTGCAGGGAGGTTTGATTAGAACAGCTTAAAATAATCCTCCCAGCCCAAACTATTCTATAGTGCTATGAAGATAAATACCTTTTCTCTCATCTTTTTGAAAAATGTTTCAGAATGGGAGAGAACTTGACACTTGAGAAGTATGGCTTTGCTGAGAAAAATGACTCCTCTGACTGACATTAGGAGCACTTTGCTGACAGGGAATTCTTTTGTGGAGTTTTGGACATGACGATATAAACAGGTAAAGAAAATCTGACAATGCTTATGCAAAAAGCAGAGTGCTTAAGTACTCAGCTCAAGAACATAAAGAGACACCTGCAGGACAACATATGGAGCACTGGATTTTGTTAGATAACAGCTCTTTTTCTTTTTCTCTGTAATGATCCATCTAACTTCCCAATTTACTACATCTCACACATAAATGCCGGTGTTTAAGATCCACAGCTATGGTGGAATCACGGTGTGGGACATAAAGTTGAACCAGACTGAAGCATAGACTGGGAAAATGAGAATAGATGGGAATTATTGTTATACTAGTCAAAGGGTTGATATATAGCACACGTGCTCATCCACTGCTGTGCTCCATGGATATGGTTAAAGAGAGAAATCCATGCTCAGAGAACTTCATTGTTCCTACACTAGTGAAATTACATGAGAAAGAAAGTACTGCAGTTCCTTGGGACTTTTTTTTCTGTCTAAACGGATGCATCTTCTCAGGATTCACTCTGTTTTTACAGCAACCACTACGGCTGATTGCATATTTGGATAAAGAATGAGGAATCTTATTTCCAGCACATGAAACATGGTGATTAGCCTTCACTGAATTCAGTTCCAAGCCTGATTAAGGTGTGTTCTTGTTGCTCCTATGTACAAACGATGAAATTGAAGGTTAAGAATATATATATCCGTATATATATATACATGGAGAGGAAGATAGGAGCTCATATTTTAAGATCAGCAGTTTGCAGACCTCTGATGATAATAAAATGGTGATTGGAGGTTTCTAAATCTGCAGCACCAGTTTTCAAATTGGTTAAATGATGCAGTTGAGCTCAAAAAAGTAGTTAAAAAACCTTTTGATCCCTAGGGACTGAACACATGGACTATTGCTTGTGCAGCCAGGAAAATACAGTTCTTAGCAATGACCATTTATTCCTGGTAATGATTAAATAGGTTCCACAAGATCATTTGAAAAGTGGTTTGTTTAAATATCATTTATTTGAAGGCCATTAAGTCTCTCGAGTTCAAGGGTAGCAAGGGAGATAATGTCACGGCAATGATATCACATCTCTATTTTATGACACCAGCTGTGCTGTAAATCATACTTTGTACATGATTTAGGTGTGGAGAAAAGCTATTTTATTAATCCATCTTATCCTTCACCTCCTATCAAGGCAATTCATATTACAAGGGGAGGTTGGGAGGATAAGGAAGTTAGGATGTTTGCCATAAGCTCTCTCTGTCAGGTACAGCCACTGCACTGTGTGATCTTTTCTGCAGAGTGAACTTTCTCGTCACAATGCCATTATGCCACACACTCTTGATTCTCCTTCTCCTAAGAAACCAATTTGTGTATTTGCTTAAAATCAATCACCTGATCTCTGATGATTTTGGATGCTGTTTCAAGGTTCACTCCAGGGATGCTGTCCACAAGTTGTTTATCTAGTAAAAAGCAGAAGGGGTGGAAGCCTGGCTCTGTGGAAGTGGGTGGCAGAGCTCCAGTTGTATGAATTGAGGCCAGGATCTTTTTCCCATCATGTTCCCATAAAGTGCATTGAAAAAAAATAATGTGAAAGTACAGAGTAAAGCTCTTCATGATCATAATTTTGCACCATATCCTGCCATTCATACACAGGCACCAATGCCTTTGAAATCACTGAGTCAACGGGAGATTTGTCTGACAAAGAATTACAGGATTACATCCTCAAATTGTTGAAGCGTCATGTGCGTAACTGAACAGAATTTCCTTTGAAATGAAGAAAAAACCCCTTGTAAGGTTAAAAAGTGAATCAGATTTTAATATTTTTCTGAGTCTGTTGTTCTTGCATTGGGTCTCATTTTCTGAAATACAGACTTGGAAGTGGCCCAAAACTTTTTCAGCACCTCATCATTATTAACTCCGCATTTCTGTGTGAATGTGATTTTTCCAGACCTCATTAACTAGACAGGCAGACAAAGCTAAATCAAGGCATGGTTGCCACATCTACTACAGCAAAGGAAGAAAAATAGAGGAGCTTTAAAATTGGGCATCAATACATAAAGCAGTTAAAATGAATGCACTCACACTACCAGGGCAGTATCACACAATCAATTAAAATGATGCCTGATAAGATATCTATGGGAAGCAGCACGGAAAGTAAGACATTTTAAACCATTGGCATGGTTTATACCATTTTATAATAATAGAAAACAGCATTTGGATTTACCAGGAACTGTGTGAACTGAGACAGAGTCTGTGTATGAGAATGATACTCATCTAAATAGATGGTTTTCTGTTGGTTTCCTTAGATTTCCAGAATTTTCCTGGGTTTATAGTTTCTTTGTGATGGCCATATCATTTCTGACCAGAGAGATCATCATACCCAGTCACCTTTATTCCACAAAAAGAAATCTTCGCCATCAGCTACCTATTACTGCCACACAGACTCAGGCAGAAATCAGCATCAGTTTCTTTTTCACCTTAATGTCTTGCCCAGATCTTGAGCACATAGAGGTTTGACAACTTAGGCAACTCAATATTTCAGGGATTGTGGTCTGAAATTCTCTCCATTGTCACCAGTTTGCTGCAGCTGCCAGGCCTTACATGCTGCTCTGGGAATGAAGTGTATGGAACTGAGGGGGGAGTGAGACCAGCAGATGGTGAAAAACCCGACAGCTCCCTTTTAAACACTTACTCTCCTTTTAGCAACTCTTCACATCCAGATTTCCATTTGCTTAAAATTGTCTTTATCTGAGAATAAGTCAGTGCCTTACCCGTCCTCTGAGCTTGTTATATTCCAGCTTCAGCAAGGACATGCTTTCTATCAGGTAAACAACCTCTGGCCCAGCCCAGTCCTTGTACCTGATGGGTAGCCACAGGTTTGCCCATGAGTAGGTGTGAATACACAGTGCCTAGATTCAGCCAGGGAACTCTGTTGAGGGACTACACTTTAATACTTCTAGGCGTGTTTTTTTTATACCACAGAATCATCACCAGCTGCCAGAAGAGAGCTGCTGAAGGAAGCTGCTGAGCTGCCATCCTGCCCCAAACCACCATTCATGCCCTGGGCTGTCTCCTGCCTTCTGTTGGCTCGAGCATTTGGGGGGAACCTGGTTCAGAGAGTCAGAATACGTCATGGTTGATCTGGCCCACTCAGCTGATCTGACCCACTGGCTTTTTTAATTCAGTTTTTCCGGACAACTCAACTCTCTGCTCTGGTCCCATGAAAGCCTCTGGGGAGCAGAGACTGTTGGGTGGGAAGGAATGACTGGGGCATATACACAACCAATGTTAACTAAATTTGTTAGCTGTAGAGAGGTCTAAAAGGATGAGGAGGAGAGATTAAAGAAGAGAAATACTATTTCCAAGTAATCCAATTCCAAGAAATCAATGTCTCATGGGTTCACCCTTCCTGAAGCATTAGAGAATTCACATAGGAGACAGCAACAGTGAATGAGTTCTTCTCTTGTGTGTAAAGCTTCAAGCAAGGCTCACGGCTTATTAGACATCAGAGAACCCAACCACAAGACAAAATTCCTCGCAGACCAGGCTACATTGGCTCTGCTGTTCACAAACCTACTCATTTCTTTTTACTCTTTGATAAGATCTGGTGGTTCACTGCTGTCTAACCTCTACGCAGCGGATAAGCAAAGAGGAACCAGGTGATCACTGTATTTTCTGCTCTTGCGTAATGAAGCACGGTAATTCCTGCAGAGGTGTCAGGGCTGGTGATCCTACCAGTCAGGCTGCCACCCTGCAGTTTAGGAAAGGTCCTGATAGCACCTCCAAACTCAGTTTTCACCTATTTCTGACATGTCTGTGTCATTTGCTGCTCTAGTTCCCCTGCTTCATTTTGAAAATAAAATGAGATCTTTATGAGAGGGAAATCATGAAAGAAATAAATGGTCAATATTATGCAGGGTTGCCCTGGGGCCTGGTATTTGGTCAGATCTAATACAAATGACTATTTTTGCACCAGCTATTGAGGGAGATAATTCCACATGGAACTGTGGATCGTTCTGTAAAGAGATTTTCCTGCATATTTGTTCTCTTTTTTTGATATATATATCTGCACTACATAAAGTTCTCAATTATTAGAAACGGTCTTCTTTTTAAAAATACATTTAACACTTCCTATCTAAATCTTCTCTCATAAATTAATCCCTTCAGGTCCCACATCCTTTTTCCTGTAGTTTAGTCCATTGCAGTATGTGGTTTCACTGAGCAGAGAAGGGAATTATTTCAATGACATGTATGTTCCCTATGGCCAAAGTTTGATTTGGTGCTTTCTTGTGACTGTTCTTGAAAAATCGTGTTTAACATTTTGTCCATAAGAGCTGCCCAAAAATGGTAGAATACATGGTAATTTTTCTGAAGACATAATGACTAATTTCTCAGTTTTTGATCATCCAAGATTACATTTTAGAAAAGACTTGGTTTAAAGTTTTCTTCCTGTCATCTCTACTCCTTTCTATCTCATGTTTTTTCACAGAAAACCTGTTGAATTACTCGTCCTTTTCTACTCAGTTCAGAGACTAGTCTTCTTTTTCCCCACAGATGTAGTTACTAACCCAAATCAATTTTACTGCTACAGCTTCTTTAAAACTAAATTATTATTTTCTGTGCTCACAGAGACAGCCTTTCACCAGCCCAGCATATTTCCCACCCTAATTACTAGAATCCTCTCTTCTTGGATCTTCTGGACATTAATCTTTGCCTGTTTCAAATTACCCAAAATGCATCCACAGGACACACCAATAAATAAATGGGTAACTGAAAAGCTAATTTGTAAGCATGCAAAGCTATCTTAATGCTACCTGGAAATGACTGGTTCTTGTTCAAATTAGCAAAAGAGGTGACAGATGTGTAGAAAGCAGATGGAGAAGTAGGCAAAACTTCTGGCCTGCCTCAGGAAGCAGGCATGAAGCTGCTTTGAGACCTTCTTTAGTTAGTGAGAGATTTGTACCATCTCAATTACATCCCAACTGTGCGGCTGAAATACAAATAAGCTATTCATTGGGCATGCTGAGTTAAATACATGGATTTGGATTACGTGTCTACTACTACACCTGTGGAGATTTCCAATTCCCATTATGCTCTCCAGAATCTGGCTCTCCATCCAATGAATGAACTTAGTTCATCCCTGCCTTGGTTTTGGTATTTGAATTGTTTGCCCAGGTGATCTCTGACAGTAAAAGCTACCAGAGAATTTTGTGCAAAAGAGACATGAGCCAAGATTCCCAGCCAGAGACTTACTCACTTTTTAAGTACTTCTGTTTCCTTTCTTTCTGGTTATTCCTCTTGACCTTTCATTTC
>VZRN01005002.1:140372-176215 GCA_013397935.1 Dasyornis broadbenti | reverse complement strand
AAAAACCCAAACCACAACATCAAAATACCTATAGTCCCCAGGAGAAATGCAGCAGATCACATAAGCACTGCCTGAGTCATGACCTTCTCCACCAGTACCTTCCAGCAAAAGCAGGGGACAGGGAAAAGCAGTGGCCAGACAAGAGAGTTCTGGGCCAGCTGCCCACTGCACCCTTTCCCCAGGGCTGTCTGTGCCTCTGTCCAGCTGCCCAGGAGGACACAGCAGCCAGACTCCACCTACACACAGCTGGCCTGTCTGGTTGCCTACACACACTGAGAAAGCTTTGCCTCTTTCATCTCCCCAGACTTCAGGGCCAGGGCGCTGGGCACAGGCAATACATGGGCATGGGCTCTCTTTTGTCACCTCCGAGCGGTGGTGGTGGCCCTCGCTGGGACTGCACATGCCTTGGCATGAGAGGAATTGTCATTCATCCTTTCCCCCCTCATCAAGCTGGGAGATGAGAAGCAGGTCAGTAATGTGGCATCGCTTCCCAGCCCAGAGGCAAAGCCTGTTAATACTGCCTGGGATAAATCACAAGTGCTCTCCCAAGTAGTGCAGGCTGGGAGCAAAGAACTGGCAGCTTTGTAGCCTGTCCCCATGGGTCAGGATACTTACGAGTAATGCTTTGCTGTCCTCCAGGATTCACAAAACTAGTCTGAAAGGCAGAAATTGCCTTCAGTTTCCAGGACACTCACAGAAGAGGTCCATGGAGGACAGGCATTCACAAGAGAAATTGTTCTCCCACAATGCAATGTGCCAACTACATAAACAGCATTTAATCCAGCACTAGGTCAGGCCAGCCTTCAAATTAGGACTGGCTACTTAGCCAACAGACCTGGAAAAAATGCATTAGACAATGCATCTTTGAATAGAAAAACCTTCTTCACAAAACAGTATCCCCAAACCCTCCCTATGGCCCATGCTGTTGGAGCTGCTGCCCTGACTAGCTCAAGCTCCTAGCCCATTAAAGAACTGGGTGTGTAAAGAAATTCACTTTGCAGGTGGCCTGAGGCAGCTCTGGGAACATCTCAGAGACACTGAAGAACAAAATCAGTAATAACTTAGATTATTACCACAACACCCTGAGCAATATTTGTTGCAAATAAAGGAAGCAGTGGCAAAAGGGATGCAATTCCCAGGGTGTTCCCTGGGCTGAGGGTCTCCCTCTCTACGACAACTTCCCAGAGCATCTCTCAGGATGTCTCCATAGAGGCATTTCTTTGAAATCAGAAGAGCATAGGAGTGTTACTCCTTCTCTTGCCAACACAGCAGCCTGAGTAGGTTAGCAGTCCTGAGAAGAGACAGTCCAGATGAAGTTTTTAGTAAGAGGCATCTGGGGAGTGTTTTGGCTGTAATTTTAAGATGTGGAAGAAGTGGGGAAAAAGGTGAGGCCAGGAAGAGAGCACAAAATAGGTCCTGAACAACTGCCTGCAAAGGTCACAGCACTTCTGGAAGATATTTCTCACTCTTTTTAGACTCTCCCCACCCTCTGATCACCAGATGTGTGTCGCAGCATGCTAGTCCTAGGAGTTTTAGGAGGAACTGAGACCAGCCACACCATGCTGGCCGCAGGAGGCCAGCTGGCTTGTGGTTCACCTCTCTGAGATGAACTTCACACCTAATTCAGCAAGGCCTTTCAAAAAGATCAGCATCACTTTTGCCTCTTCAATACCTTCCAGCCTTGTCAAGGCTGATGCCAGCACTATGACTACCCAGGTGCAAGCAGCATGAGCCAGGAGCCAGGACAGCACCGGGCCCCACTCCCTGGAAGAAGTTCTCCTGGCCAGCTCTCTGTCCTCCTGGCCAGCTCTCTGTGCCTCTGCAGCACAGACATGTTCACAGCCTGCTTTTCCCTAAGTGGTGGAATCTGTCTGAACCAAGGCAACTGGGCTTGGCTGGTGGAAGACACAGGAGGCAGAAAGGGGAACCTCTGCCTAGGAGGTTTGGCAGCACCTGGGGAAAAGGAAGAGTACAAAGGTCCTGTGTTGTCTGGCAAGGAGTGATGGTGTGAAGTTAGGGTGCTCTGGCATGTGTTTGTGACCAATGTCCCCAGGAGGCAGAAAATAAGGCTGGAGCACACAAGTGTGAACAAAAGTTGTCTCACCCCTCTCCGTACCATTCTGGCTGCTGCTCTGGGGGTGAGCTGGAGAGAAGGCAACTGGCAAGTCAGAACACCACACATTCTGAAATCCATACCTCATGGGGAGTATTTTGCATCCAATGAAAATGCACAGCCTTTTATGCTTTTTATTTGCTGCCTGCCTGCTTGCACACAGTGGCTTTAGGCAGTGCTTTTGCACATTCAGAACACCAGGCTGATGGGACCAGCTTCTGCTGGGCATGAGCAGGGGATGGAGGAGTGTGTTTGACCAGCCCATGCTAGTGGAGCTGCACTTGTGCACAGGCATCCTACAAGAATCATCCTTATTTCCATCCTCTTGTGGCCAGTGGCTCATCAAACATGGAAAGCCTGGAACTGGTGCAGAAGGGTGTCAGGGTGTCATTGCAAGGCAGAGTCCAGGAGTGGAGTAGGCTCTGTGGCTGTGTGGGTCCCACTGAATGGTAGAGGGGGTGAGGAAAGCCCTGTCCCTAAACATGGATTGCCTTTGGGATGAAACTGGGGGTACAAGAAGTAAAGTGTGCTGTCAGGGTGATAGTGGTTTCTGAGATGCTGACAGGAATCCTGTAACAGGACAACAGGGACAAAGTCTGTGTGGATGAAAATAGCTGATGGTGGACATCAGCTCAATAGCATCTTGGCCATGAATTCACAATAAATGAATCCCCTTTCACTCAAGGGAGCATCTCTTTTGTTTTCAGCCAGAGGATAAAAATCTATCCATAGCTAAGGCCAAGTAAATATGCATTGACTTTCTGTTTTGAAAAAGATATTCCAAAAATCATGTTTGAAATTACCCAAGAACTTGTGCCAAGAAATTTCGATGGGGAAAACATTGCTTCATTCATTCTTTAAAATTCTAATAAGAAATGTGCCATAAGCTTAATTTATGAATACAACCAATGAACACTAACACAACATTATGTGAACTTTGGCATACATCTGTTGGAGAGCTGAAACTCAGCTCCTCACGCTAGGGATGAGTTGACGGGTAAAACATTTAGGAATATCCCTTCTTCTTACTTCACACCATTACAGAACTTCTGCCTGGATTACCAGTTTATAGAATACTCTCATTGCTCTGATGACTAGCATTTGAGTAAGGATTTGCCTGTTAGGGGAGAGAGCAGAGGCTGATCTGCTGACTCATCTCATGAGGTCCCTTTTCCAGGCAGTGACTAATTGCCCACTGACATTAAGTTCTGGAAATAGTAGATCCAAGTGTAACAGCACTGTTTCATTTTCATGTGGATGCGCTCAAGTTAGGAAAGCCACTGTGCATCCACCAGAGCTCCCCACTACCCCTCTTGGTGATAGCAGGGCTCAGCCCCGCCTTCGACCAGAGATCATGCAAATGGTTTCCAGAAGCATGGATAAAAAAAGTAAGGTTAAAGTCATAAAATAATTGGCCAGTAATGCTTCATGTTGACTTTACTCTGATTTGAGCCCTTTTAAGGCCTTTTGAACAGCAGTCCAGGCATTTTGACAGCAACAGGGGGCTCCTGTGAGAGCCCTGAGCAAACCCACACTGGGAGGCAGAGAAGGCTGGCCCCACACCCCCCTCACAGCCACTGCAGTGGCAGCACCAGAGAGGCCAGGCTGCCTCAGTGAAGGGTGCCTGGGTGCTGAGCTGCCCTGAGAACAGCGTGGGTGTGTGACACCCACATCTTGGCATCCCAGGGTCAGACACGCAGCCCTTAATCATCCCCTGACCTGCGTCTCACCTTGCGGCATGCATTTACCTGAAGAAACTTTGGTTTGATCTGGTCAGACATACTGTACCTGTCTAAACAACGGCTGTCAAAATAAATGCAACTACTTCTGAAGGATTTGGTGAAATCAGGGGTGAAATTTGTTGCCAGGCTGTCAAACAGAGAGTAAACACCAGCTTATTTGTATGTAGCTCGGTCAAATATTTGTTAGTTTAGCCCCCAGGGCTATGTTCCTAACTGTTCTTTCAAAGCTGGGTGAACAAATGTCTGAGGGCAAGAAGAGCAGTGTGGAGAATTACACCATTTTAAATGACATAAAATTGTATTCTTTGACTTATGTAATCCTACTTTAGCGATCCCTATGACATTTACTTGCTATACTGAATGAGAGTTGTTCAAAAACTGCAAGACCGATATTAAAAAGTGGGCATGTCCAGGGTATATAAAGTGGCCTTAGGAGGGAGAATCAATGAAAGGGAAAAAATGTCTCCTATACAGAAGAGGAAATATTTTCTGCTAAGTAGCCTTTGGTCAAAGTGTAGAAGTTGTCTCTAGTGCTTAGAGTCCTTCTTACTATGCATTGTCAGTCTGAAAAGCCTGGGGTGTTTTTAAAAATGCTATCCTTCTTCATCAGGAAAATAATCTGCTGTTTCCATTAAAAGACTGAATTTTGAGAGTTTTGAAAAACCTTTCCATGGGTGAATGAAATAAATCACAGAGGTAGGCAGGCTGCTGATTTGGATTCGATTACTTTTATGTACACATACTCTGGTGGTGGTTATCCAGCAAGCCAAACAAGACAGGAGAGATTATTGAATAACACACCTCACTCAAATTTAGATGAATAAACTTCTTTGACCTCTATATATTGTAATAAGAAAGATTTGTTAAGCAGACTTTAACACTGCAGATTAAAAGATCTCCAACTTTGAAAGATGCCAGGTATTAGGATTATCTGGTCACCAGTGAGCATGAAGAATTCCACCCAAAAGCTGTTTGCCATGTAAAGGGAAATAGGAGGTGCTTTTACAACATGAAGTATCTCTAAAAATCAAATACACATCAAAGGCTGTTGCTGGCACCTTCTAAAGCCACCCATTTGTTCATTCCCATGCAGCTGAGATCTGTTAAAAGTAGTCCCTCAGAATAAAATAAACCCCTCCTTCGACAGATTTAGTCCTTAATGATGCACTAGGTTAACTTGTCTGAACCACTGACAAAAACTGCTGTAGATCAAATGAATTTACTTAACAGGGTGTTTCACAGAAGAGATGTGCTAATTACCAGATATGGAACTATGCAGTGTGAACAAGCTTTTAAAATGTTTTTTCTTTCAAACTCAGTGAGGAGTGTCTGACACATCAGAATCAGCTTATTCATTTGGAAGGTTTACATCTCATACCATAGTTGCTGAAAGCCTGCAAATGTTTTCTAACCGAAGGCTGTGCCGGCCATTTTCCTGCAAATGATCTAAGTAAGACATAATGGCTGCTGACACAGCCGTCCTCTATTTCATTGGAGCTCCATGCAGGGAGAAGACTTCAGTATCTAGGACCTCTTCATCACCAAGAACATAATTTGCCTTAGCCATTATTCTCACTCATTACCGTCATGACCAGTAACAGGACCCGAGGAAACAGCATGAAGCTGAGTCAGGGGAGGTTTAGGTTGGATATCTGTAAAAAGCTTTTCACCCAGGGAGTGGTTGAGCACTGGAACAGACTCCCCAGGGAAGTAGTCCCAGCATCAACATAATGATTTGATGTGTCTCCGAAAAAGAATTTTGCAGAAGTGTCCTTGAAAATACTAGCCTTTACGATCCATGGGCATACATCTCCACTTTGTACTGTGGCTATGCCTTCACGTGGCTATAGCATCCCTCTTAAACCAGTGCAGCTTCCATGTGTTATCAAAGCCCAAGCTGCAGCCATTTATGAGGGTGGTTGAAGATCACCCCACCTAAGTTTGCACACCTGCACACATAATTCCTCTGACTTCATACAGATACCTGCAAATGAGAGGAAGTAAACCCCAGATGTACCTGTTTCTCTTTACTGCTTCTAAAAAGAGCCTTGAGAACTAACTCGGGCATAGATGCCTACATGGTGGACCTCTAACTTTGGACCAGAAGTCCCATCCAGTACAGCAACGCAGCAGATTCCTACATGGCTCCTTTCTGAGCTAGCCAGACAGACACCAGGTCTACTTTGAAAGCCATGTGGCTGTGCTATCATGGCAGCAAGCCCAGGCTAATAAACCACATTGCTGCAAGAGTATGTGGCAATAATAAAGTGGCTACCTGACTTCTGGAACAGAGTGAGCTAGGTAGGGTGCTGTCTGCTCTAATTATAAACAGAGGGGAAAAGGAGCTGTCTGTGCTTGTTTGTGTACCTTTTCTGCATTGTTTAGTCTTTATAAAAACATCTGATTGGCACTGGATATGTTATGGATGCAAAATTTTGATTTAAGCATCTGAACCAAGTGCCTTCCAGTGTGCTCATTAGGTAAATTCTACTGTATCATCTTAGTGCAGAGCAAGTCAAGAGGCTCATGCCTTGCCAACTAAAATGTTATCCAGCCTAAGATTTAATAACCCTTAAAAGTCTTGCCAACTTTGCTATGGTGTGTGAAAAATTCACCTGAAGCACATAGTCATGCCAAAAGAACTCTAATGTAGATATAATTATATCAACAAGAAAATATCCTTCAGCGAGTGTAGTTTATTTACGACAATAAAAATTACAGTTGCTTATGCATCCTTGTGTGCACACTCTTTTATATATCATACATACATCAGCTGCTGTGGTATAGGTAGACATATAGCAGACTATCATTAGTGAATGCTAAGATTCTGCTGAAGGAAGATTCCTGGGTATGATTTTTGCCATGTTTGAAATGTGCATTGTGTCTATGGAAAGATTGTACACTTTTTCTATTCCTTCTTAATACTATGTAGGTATAGTGTTTCCAAGGCAGGTTCTTAACTTGTTGGGGGCTTTTTATATAAACTAATTCAGTTAAATTTTCCTAAATGAAGAGATTTGTGTTATTCATAGCTTTTCTAGTAAATGTGGAATGAAAACAAAGTATGGTTTGAGACTCAACACACAACAATTTAAGTATTTGAGTTTATTGTTTTGTCCTAGAATAATTAGGACCTGATCCAAAGCCCATTTGAGGACAGTGGGAGTCTTTCTGCTGGCTTTAGTAGATTTTGGATCAAGCTTGGAGGGCTGTAGCAAAAAAAAAAAAAAACAGAATGTTGTCACAATTGAGCCAAATAAATGAAAGCATCTGTCACTTATCATGATTTGAAACTAATTGCATGGAAAATTAGATTTATGCTCCTTAGAGATCTGTTATTGCTTGGATCTGGATTCAAGCATTTTCTTTCTCTTGTAGTTTAAAATATTTTATTTTCACTTTATTTGCTCATTTTCAAGAAATTATCTTCACTCCTTCCTGTAAAAAGAACAGCTTCATCCTATAAGAGCCAAAAGCAGAAGTTATATTCAAGGTTTTCCAGAAAAGAAATTCAATTGCCGCTTTGTTATTGTGATAATTGCAAGCTTGGTTTTGCATGTGAAGAGAGAGGGGAGAGAGCTGAGTAAATGATGGGTGGGGGTGGGCTTTTGCTGCTCTTGCGTGCAGTGGCACGGCACTGGCCCTTCTGGCGTCTGTGTCTGAACCCCTCTCCCCTCTTGCTGTGCCGAGGGCAGGGACCCCTCTGGTCTGGGGACCCACTGCTGCTCCCCGCTGTCTGGGAGCCCTCACACCGAGGGTCTGTCGCTGCTGCCTGACACGCTGGGGGCACAGGGGAAAGCACTTCCTCCTGATGTCTCAGACCCCAGCACCCTGGCTTTGCTCGTACTGATGCTGTTTAAACTACTTGCTAAGTAAATAAAATACATTTTGGAGTCAGCTTGAATATGATTTTTGAAGGCAATGAAGGGATGGCACGTGCCTTTCTTAGGCAGCCTTAAGAAATGGTTTATAAAAAACAAGAAAATGCAAACTGGGGAGTCCTTTTAGTTTTGTTTTCCCACTCAAGAAAACAAAGCTCTCTTTGGTTGTTTGGGATAGATTTTCAACTTGGGCCAAGCAGATTTGCCAACTAGTCTATTCATTACCCTAAAAATTACTCCACTTAAGCAATCAACAAGACTCATCCTGCTATTTCCATGTGCTCACTATCAAAGAAGGTGAGCTGAAAAACCCTGTATATGAGATGTGTGTGGGGAATCCAGGGTGTCCTTCTAACAAACCATGTTGCAACAGGCTTTTTGGTACCCAGCCACATTCCAGTTTTTCCCTTATGAAAGGGAGACATGCAGCAACACATCCTTCTGCATACTAACCCAGGAGCAACAGCAAGCTGTTCACCATGGTCCTAAACAAGGGATGGGTAAAATTGTTTTGTCTAATTTCCAACCCACTTGAATATGATGGGTTTTAAAGTTCATCAGTCTTGAATGGTTATTTGGTTTGCATTCCTCTGAGGTGAGGCTGCAAGGGTGGGGTGAAGCAGAGAGACATCCTGGATGAAAAATGGGGCAGAGAAGACAAACAAAAACAGAGAGACAATGAAAACAGGAGCAGAGAAGAGGAAGGAAAACAGTTTTAAAAATGAAGCATAGCCTATAGGTATCCTCTGTATGGCATCTTATTGTATGGGGCTGATATGTGCTTCAAAGCAAAATGCAGTTATATTGATGTTTATAAGACTCAGGGCCTTAGGGGCAGTTAGGCGGTGAGAGAGGGAAAGAAAAGAGGATAAAGAGACTTAGAATAGAAACGGGGAATAATGGGCTTTCTCCACCTCAACAGATCCGTTTATTTTTTAGTGTATGTAAACAAACTAGAGATGGGGTATGGGAAAACTAAAACATAAAACCAGGGAGAGCAGTGATTAATGGATTTGGGAGCTTGGTTCTTGGGATAGGGTTTAACTAGGAAGAGATTAGTTACACAGAAAAACAAGGAAAGGAGAGGAATCACAGGGAAAATCTCCAAAGGCAAGGGAAAGAACAGGAGGGAAGAAGGGGGTGAAAATAATGAGGGCACTGGCTGGACGTGGATTGCCTGGAGTGGCGATGAATTGCCAACGAGCTGGACTAGCAATGAATTGACTGCCAGTCAATTACAGTGTCCCCATTTCTCCTGCAAATTCTATTTCTACAAATTATTACTACTGTCATGTAATAATTGCAACCAGTTTAGGGGCATCACAAGGACTCTTCCATGGATGCTTTTTTGCTCTAGATCTTCTTCCTCATCGTGTGCAGGAGGAATGAAAGTCTGTGCTTAAATGATTTCAAATTCTAGGAAAGGAAAGCTCTAACTCAGTCTCCTGAACAAGCCCCAAGAACTTTCTCCCAGTGGCTCTTGTTTTCCTGCCACCCTGACTATGATTCTCCAGGAGAAAACCCTTGGAGAGCAGCAAATTGCCTTTCTCCTGTTCCCGAGGGACTCCGAGGGCAGAGCTGGGGATACAGCAGAGCTGTCCTATTGTCATCTTCGCCTTTGATTTTCGTGCTTGGGAAGACCCGTGCAGCCTGAGTGAGGGACACAGATGCAGACCCTGCCAGGTCATCCTTGGCCCCTCCTGCAGCCCGGGAGTCATGGGAGGATCCTCACTCTCCTGTCTCCCTTCCTTGAACTGCCCCTGGGCCAGCACAGCTTTGCACCACCTGTGTTGCCAGCCTATATTTAAGGAGTATATTGAGTTCCTAGGTATTGGAGAGGGGTCTGTAGGTGTTGCATGTGCTCTGGGACACGTGCATCATGCTAAATCACTTTTCAATAGAAGGAGTACCATTAGCAGCTGAATGGGAAGAGTGAGGCAATGAAACACTGGAAGAGCACACTTTTTTGGTAGGACCCGAGAAGAGCTCTTGCGTCACCGACAGCATTTGGCTGTTGCTGGCAAGGGCGTATCAGGCACCTTTCTGCAGCCTCACCTGCAGCGTGCACTTTTCCTTGGCGTGTGACTGCCCTGACTGTCATGGAGCCGTCAGCACCTTTCCTAACTCTGCGGGAGTGGCCAGCTACACAGACGTGCTGGAGTTACCAGCTAGTCTGCAGCTTTCTGGTAGGATGCTAATGAGAACTGACAGCAAAGTGGGTGCTGTAACAGAACAAATGTTAATGGGATAATATCCTACTTTCATTATCTCCACCTGCCTTCTATATTCACTTACCTTCAGAGATAATCCCTAGCATTTAATTTAATGAGCTTTGGTGTACGCTTGGTAGCTTTCCATTGTATTTTTAAAGCAGAAAAGCATGCTTATCAGGCAGACAATTAAAATGTTTGCAGGAAAAAAAAAAGAATAACCATGTGATAAGTTTCTGATGATATAGATGTGGTCTGCATTGTTGTCAGGACTCAAAAAAACCACCACTCTCACCTCACATCGTTAAACCTGACAGACAAGAACATCTATACACGATGTCTTCCATAAATTCTCCAGAGCAGAAGTTTGAAAGCACTTCATTGTTTTTTTATTTAGTGAATGAAAATTTTCAATTGAAGTTTTCAGATTACCTTCACCTACTTGAAATATTTTAGAAGGCATCAAAAAATGACACTAGAGAAACTCTCTGTTACCTTTGTCCTGCTCATCAATGGTTATTTGGGTAATATATCTGTTGGGCTCCTGGCACTTTCCATTTGTGACATTTCCATGCCATCAACAAAGGCCTTTGTTTTTTAATCATTGACTTTCAACTAGACATCAGAGAGCCTGGCAAATGTCTGACACTAAAAATGAAACTGGTTATTGTACAGATCTAGGGTTTGATAGATAAAGTCATTAATTAGCAGTAAGGCAGATGGACTCAGGAGTCTCTGTTATTGTTATGGCAGTGTGAAACCTAGCATTGCTGTGCCATGTGAAATATTAACACCCAGTGTGAGATAGTGCCTGCCTCTTACGGCTGAATGTATCATTCAAAGGACAAGGAGAAAGCAAGAATTCTAGGCACAAGGGGAAAGCTGAGCATTCCAAGGAAGCAGTCAGCGTAATTCTGTGTCAACACAAATACCAGGACAAGTCATCTAAGTTCCCAACCAGTGCATTTGGCTTAAGGTCATGTCTCTTTTGTTCCCCACGAATTAATATTGCTTTAATGATTTGGGGCTGTGGCAACAAGAATACTACCAAACATTTTGACATCCTAAAAGCAGATCTGGGCAACTATGACAATGTTTTCTGCAGTCCATGATCCCTCCTGGAGTTATTTTTTGACCAAAGGCGTTGCCTCAGACAACCCAGAGAGAGGAAAGTGCTCGCTGCTCCTCAAAGGAGCAGATGTCACTTACTGCTGCCCTCTCTGCCTTCTTCCTATTTCTCACAGCAATTGCCGAGGATCACTCCTGACCTATCAGGATGTGTCTGTGGCACTGTTCCAGGTAAGTAAACAACACTGGACAGTTTGGGAATATCAGACCGGGAAGGGTTTAGAAGCACCATCATGGACTGTCTCCTTCATTGTGTTAGCAACTGAACCACCCAGTGCTTGTTTCCTCCAAATAGCAGCCCTATAATTGTTTCCTCTTGTCTAGTTCATTTTTAGAACTGTTTTAATTTCGCCTATTGTTGACCCTCCTAGTTTAGTCTATTAAGCTTTACATACACATGGAAAAAAATAACTGCACCTAATTTCCTGCCTTCCACTAGCCTCAAGAGTAACTCTCAGGGCAGCAAACATAAGGAACTGGGAAAGATATATTTTAAGCTGTGATATGACCACTATGCCAATTTAAAAGGTTGAGATGGGCAGGATTTAAGGTCTGAAAGGGCAGGTCATCATGTGTGTAGTTGACTTGTGTCAGACATTCTGTAGGGCAATGCATCTGTGCTCAGCAGCTGCAGTTGGAGATGCTGCCCAAAGATTGGCTTGCTGCAGCATTATATTACAGATTTATCAGTTTAGTCTGCATTTTTTTCACATTTCCTTTTTACCCTAGACAAAAAAATCCAGGGTCTTGGTGAAATTCTTGGAAGACGCTGCCTGTTTCAAAATGTTATATTACTTAATATTTTATTCAAGCTCTCTGAAAATTTCCTTTAATATGTATTCTTATCTCTAGTGTAGTGTAGTAATTTCTAAAGATTTTCTTCTGATTTACCAATAATCTTCATATTAGTCTGTTCTAAAGTTTTAAAAGTGAAGTGGCTTCATGTTGTTTTTGCATAGCTGGCCTGCAATATCTGTTTTGACTCCTACAGGCTTTGGGTTGGATTCTGGTTACTGCAGATCTGAGATTGTCTCTTGCCAGAGCTCTGTGGCCAACTGCATCTGTGCCTGGACTCATCCATACCCAAATGCCCTTCTAGGTGACCTCCTGGTGACCTTCAGCTCTTGATGGCATGTGCTGTCCATGACAGACTGAAGCAGCTGGCTCCCACCAGTGCTGAGTGTCTATTACTTAAGAAGAACCATGTTAAGGCCAAGGCGCCAGAAGGAATTTCAGCCTTGCAATAACTCACACTACAGGCTGGAATGCCTGGCTGTGGAGGGGGATTTCTGGATGAGGTACCTAGCAGGCTGAATGGAGAGGGGTGAGCACACAAGAATTCCTGTCTGGGTGTTCTACTCATCATTACAGGACTTTCAAAACAAACTACAATGAGCACTGCAAAAAAGGGGCATTGAGAATATTTTTCTCTTGCTTGCATTTGGCACCCTTGTGAAACGGCTTCAGAGATTCAAATGCTTTTTTGTGCTCGGGGAAGCAATATTTTGCCCTGTGTTTCCTTAAGCTTGGATGAAGAAGAAAGTACCCATGTTCACATTGTGCATGATGCCATAGTCCCTTCATCTGGGAAGCAGGAAATCTGGCTTGTATCTTCAGTCTCAGAGAGTTTGACTCCAGAATTCCCATATCCCAGAAGAACCATGTAACCACCAGATCAATTCTTCTGGGACAGATAAACCCCCTACCTGTGGGAGATGAGTCAGGGTGAGCAATGATAGGTCAAGCCAAAGGTACAAAAGGAGAGTAAATAAGCAAACACTTGATGCTGTGCTTTCCTGAGGAGGACATGCACAGGTGAGATGGGGTGTTCCCGTCTGCAAAAGAGTTTTATGTACAGGGTCCCACAGCAGAGAGACCCAGCAGCAGTGGTTCACTGACAACCTTCTCTGTTCAGAGAACTTATTCCAAAGCAGAAGCATTTCAGCTGCAGACATTGTAGTGGATTTTGTTTTCTTTTCCCAAGTAAAATCTGTTTCCAGTTAACTTCACATAAAAATCCTAGAATAAGCTGTAAATTTTAGGGGTTTATTATACTCAAATGAGCAAGCATATAATATAGAGACAGAAAGAGCATGAGATGAAATATGATACATTAACATACTTAGCCCTTTTGTTGACAAAGAAATTTTATCATCAAGAAGAACACTCATGACTTGTAACCTTAATGACTTTCCTTTCGCATACAGTAGGGTGACAAGAAATATACACAAACCCCTGACTTTGGTTTTCTATGCATATTTCTCTTTTTATCATTTCATGTCATATTGCTTTCCCAAAACCAGAAAGTGAAGTCTCCAGTTCTTTTCAATCTCATGTTCCTGATTCCAATTTATTTTCTGATTTTTAAAAACCATCACAAAAAAAGGGCCATGAAAGTATAAAAATAATCAAGGTCAAATTGAGGTGCACTCTGTGAGCAAAGGCACAGATGGAAAAGAAGGACATCTGTCTTCCATCTGACACATCCAGTGTTGGAAGTGTGGTTCAGGGGCAGTGGGAAGGAGGCTTAGCACCATTAGCTGGCAAGAGGAACAGAGAAAATATTGTGTCACTGCTTTGATTAGGAAATACAGCAAGTTTCATTCGTGGCTATATTGGCTACCTAGCACACTTTGGTTTGCTGCAGCTATAAGCTCTACAGTATTTTCAAAACACAGTCCCAAAAATACTCCTGTAGAAGAAAAAAGGACACTTCTTTCATGTGTTCCATTGGTATTGATGCCAAGATCTGATGCACATTTCTGAGAACTGGAGCCCTGTTTATTTCTATTTCAGGGTGCTGCATTAATTTATCATAAAATATGAATCATATGACACCAACATTTACCTGAATTCTCATAGTTCCCAAGTGCATTGAGCTATCTTTTCTTTTTTTCTGTGTTTATCTCACAAAATACTTCTAAATGCTACTGTATCCTTCTTCCACGATTTTGACTTGAAACATAGCACTCAATATAACAATGAATTCTAAATCACATTCTCTGACATATATTTTGCTGTTAATAAATAACATGCCAGAAACCATAGCAGAGCACCTAAAAAATGAAATAAAAATCTGGAATCTTCCAAGTATTTTAAAACCTAATTCATGGGGCCTCATATTAAAATAGGGACATATGGTTTCTCTGCTCACCGAGAATGCTTTTACCTTCATTGTAACTATATAGCTCTTAAGAAATCAAAACCTCTTGAGCTCTTCATAAAGACAGCTTATAATAGGTAGATACTTCATCTGTTTGAAAAATTGCAAACACTTGCAAACACTATCTGAACTGCAACTTGTTAGCACTTCTGAAACTGCAGTGCTTTATCTATTACCCTGAAAAATGTGAGTGATGTATCAAGTAGAGTAGAGTGACAGTGTTTGCTGACATTCCCATTTGTAGAAAGCAAGAGGAAACCTAATCCTAAAAAAATCCTGACAACACTGGTTGCCACACTTCTTAATTTTCAAGGAAGGGAGAGCTAGCAGGTGTTAAATTGCACATGCCTGCATGCTGCTCCTTAGAGAATAATGCATGGGAGAAAATCCATTTATCAAGATTTCAGTTGCAGGTTAGTGTGCCGTACAAATAAATACATGACAGCTTGTCACTGCTCCCTGTGCCAGTTGGTACAACTACAATACTGTTTATCCATCTGCACGTGGCTCAGCATGCTATATAGCCTATGCCATGATATCATAGCTGGTGCTGTGTCACTTGAATGCCTTTCAGTGCATTAAATGACACAATGAAATGAAGCAGAAAGACTGATGTGACATTTCTCAATAGGAAGTGTTTATCTCTGTTCCATCAGTGATTTAATTGACTTGCAAACCACTCAGGACTCTACAAACATTTTGTGAAGAGATCTTTAGCACACAGTAACACTTTACACTAAAGTGTCTTTAAGTACACTTATTCATAGTACAAATGGTCAATAAATAACATATTTTATATACACACGCTGTGAATATTAACGATTATATTTACCTTTGAGTTCCCCTATCTATGTAATTCAGGGAAATTTATGCTTAGTATGGTAAAAATGCTTATGGTATTATATAGTGAAATTTCTGCTTGTCCATCTTACTTTCCCTTGCTTTATTCCAGTCTGTGCTTTAGAATCCTACAGCTCAATCACCAGAAGTTTGCCAGTAATTGCATCAAGTAGCACAGGTAGTGTCCATCATATATGCATAAAATGTTTGTTTTCTTGTCCTCTTCTCAGGAGGAGAGGCATGCAGTGCATTGTTTGGGTCTGGTACAGAGTCCTGGACTTTTTTTGCCTTTCATTCTTCTTTTCTTCTTTTTTTAAATACACTGTGAAATCTAATATTATCACACAGACTGGGTCTCATACAACAGGCCTAAAAGGATGCTGAGCACATGTATTCCACATGTCTCCATCTACCACAAGTCGTGTAGTTCCCAGCATACCACAGAAAAAAATTAGAGAAGATTCTTGCAGGACCGTGTAGTGCCACAAGAAGGGAGCAAGAGAAATCAAGATCGCTGGCAATGTCCTCTTTACGTTTGCTGTTTGGTTTGCTCACAGGGCTGCAGGAATTGATTTATTTGTGTCTTTGTGGAGAAGCTCTCACTGCCTTCCAGACACCTCTGGGCCTCACCAATTGGGCATGTGTTCCTGATCCCAAATCTGGTGATTACTTTATGCATCCCAGAGAGCAGATGGGAGCCTCAGCACATCCTATGTGATATTCTTGTTCTTACTGTAGGCAGTTTATTGCTGCAGAAGGGAGCAAGAAGAAATTATCTTCAAACACAAAACAAATTTGGAGTCAAGTTTAATGTCAAGAGAAAAAAAATCTTTGGTCTCTGCTCGTGGCCAGCAGAAATGTGAAGCCTTTCATTAATGTGACACAACTCATCTCATGATCTGAGATCATTTCTACATTTAGGGCTGATCAGAAGGTCCAGACATGAAACTAACAAAGCCTCATGGCTTAAGTATTAATGCCCATGCTTAGAGATCATACTCATATCTTGCTATTTAATCCCATTCATGAATTCATCTTAGAAGTAATTTTGTATTCTTATTCCATCAACTCTGGCAGCTATTTCAGAACCTTCTGTTTCAATGGTTGAAAAATGAGTTCTAATTTCTGTTCTAAATACGATTATGTAAAGCCAGCAAGTCTAAGAAATGGAGGCCAAGGTGCCAGGCCCTAGGAAGGAAAGGTGATGGAATTTATGATATTCCTTAGACAGGAGTTCATCCATGAATCTGGTCATTTGTCTTCCACAAAGATCATCATCCTTATTACACTTAGTTTCATTACAGCAGAGGAAGGCTTTTGCTGCCCATGGTCTTCACATGAGAGCATGGGGATCTCTTGGTTGGCACATGTAAGAGTTTGTAGAAGCCGAAAAAGAAAACAGCTTTTCAATGCTTTAGATAACCTCCATGCTGCAGCGTCTGGCAGCATTTGAAGTTTTTTCAGCTTCAAAAGCCTGTATACATCACATTGCTGTACCCCAGCAAAAGGACATAAGTAAGCAAAGCCAGGTCATCATCATCTACTGAGATTAAATAGAAATTCTTAATTGGCAGGAGATGACAGAAACGTGGCAGCTGTGATGCCATGTTAGATGAGCCCGACTTATGACAATATTTCTAGGTTGCAGTCTAAATCAACCTATCAAAGCCAAGAGAATTATTCACTATGGCTACAAAGCCATTAAATACTTTCTACCATTCACTCACACAATTTCTGTCATGACTTTATTTCAAATCAATCACTCTTTACTATAATTTTACCTATCAAATATATGGGCTATTCTGGTAGTAATAGTGCAAAAGAAAGGTGGAAGACATGTAAAGATTAGGATTTCCTCCAGTGAATTATCAGTTTAATTAATTAACCTGAAATCCTACCATATGTCTTAATGTAGACAACAATGTCCTGGTCATAATTTTAAAAAGATAAACACAGGGTTTGGGGGACAGAAATGCATGTATATTCCTATAAGTATGTCTATTCACCGGAGTTATGGAATAATCCATACTTTTAAGAAATTGCCATTTGAAAAAGTTTTTTTTTGTAGATCTAAAATATTACTTTTCGGTAGATGTTCTTGTAAATGGCATATAATTCCACCAGATTTATGAGAGGGGTGTTTATCTAATGGCATTTGACTATGGTATAGTCAGATGTCTATGCATTTGTTAAGGGCAAGGAATACTTGTTCTCTGTGTGAAAACTGACAATTTCCTTTCAGAGATCTCCCAGTGAAGCTTTCAGGAAGGACACACCATGTCTGTAAGTCCTGAGCTCAGATTTGCCTCAGGTGTTAGGAGCTTCAAAACTAAATTAAAGAACAACCAATTCAAACAAACCACTGATTAATAGGTACCATGATGTTTGAGAAGGCAACATGTATGTGTATAGTATTATTTATAAATATGCTTATATATGTGTTCAGAGCACTCCTTCAATGCTTGGTCCTGAAATAGGCCACAGGCACTCGCCTTTGAGGAAGACATTTGTTATCTTCAGTAGAATGGATATAAGGATGATCCTAAATTGTAATGTAGCTTCAGCAATCAGAGTTTGTTTTGATTCCTCTGTCTGTTCAAGCTGATACGTCTTTTTGAAACCAGGAAGAGCATTGTGGCAAAGTGCATGGAAGTTTTTAGAAATGATCTGTTAGTCCTAGGAACATTTTCAAGCTATTTTACTACAAATATCTTCCTTTTAAATAGCTGCTACTGTCTTTTTTACTTAATCATAAATGAATTTCCTTGGAGAGTCTTTGGAGAGTCCTTGGAGAATTTCCTTGGCCAGATATTTCAGCAGGCACTGGGGAACAGTTAATGACAAAGTCTGTTAAATTCTGTGCACCGCTCATCATATTTCTATTATGTTGAGAACCTTCACTTGGTTTGCTTGCTTTTTTTCAAATGAGAAATGTTCTTCAGGTAGGAAAATTATTTGGATGCCACACATTTTTCCTTGTGTTCACGCTGTATTGCAGCAAAACAACTGAGCAATACATGGAAGAGAAGAGTTGCTATTACTCCTCAAAGCCATCAGTGTGGTGGTGTGACAGTGCACAGGGTGCTTTCTCTGCTATATGTACAGTCGAGAGAAGGGACTCAGGTACTCACCTGAGTATCTCTCTGCAGACTGCTGTTTAATTTGCACAGTATTGGTGTCTGTGAACAGCAAAGCCTGTCTCCCCCTCTCCTGCCAGGCTGGTGCCTCACCTGAGCAGGTGTCGAGGAGGCCCTGCAAGTGACAAACAGAAGACCCACTGCTGGCACTCTGTGAGAAATATATGGGAGAAGGTGCTGCAGGTGGCCCCGCAGCCCCAAGCAGAGCTCTTGCAGCAGAAATAGTTTCCTCATTTCAGAAGAAAATTTAAGCAAGGCTTTATGTCCTAAAAGTACATAAGAAATTACTTTTCTACCCAAAGTTCCAGTTCCAGGTTAGCGAAGTTTCTTAGTACAGTACATGTTTTTTAGTACCTGATCTACTGCATGTTAAAGAAGCAATCTCGTTTCAAATACACAGGTCACTCTGAAATTATTTGCATTGCAAACTTAAACAATTACTTTCTTATTGCTTAAAACACCCTTTTCCACTTTCATTGTTGCAAGGCAAAATGGCTTCAATCAAAAAAAAAAAAAAAAAAAAAAAAAAAAAAAAAAAAAAAAACAAAAAAGAAAAAAACCAAACCCTTAAAAACAAACAAATGCATGAAGGGTCACGAAATACTCAAAAATAACAATGCAGGTCTATTTCGGTAATCCTCTTGGCAGAGTAATATGGAAGCTTCTCTCAAATGAACTGTTTCCAAGTTTCAAGGGTACAGATCATAAATAGATTGCTCAGGAAATTCACAAAGTTTGGGTATGATAAGGAGAGAGTAGATAATTAAGGGCAATTTTTGAATTTACCTATGTAACTAAATAACAGAGAGTGGAGGTGTCCCCAAAACAGGGCACCAGCACGTTTCTTTTTCTTAACCTTTTATGTTGTTTCCTTTCCAAATTAAATCTCCATCTTTTTCTTAGCAGAGACTTTATCTCCAGAGCCAGAGATAGCCTTTGAGCCAGGCAACGAGAGGACACAGTACAATAAGGGACATAGAGGTCTTTGTGATGACAACAGGAAAAGCTCAAGGAAGAAAAGAGAGTGGCGCTGAAGGATGTGTGCCAGAGAAGGACTGGGGAGGGAAGGGATGCCGGGGCCAGAGAGGGAAGAAGGTGAAGGAGTCCTGGAAGTCGCTGTTATTTCAAGAGATGGCACAGATAGGCAGAGAGCAGACTACAGAGCGCGGCCGCTGACCTTTCCCGAGCTTCGTGTAACATGAAGCCGTTGGGCTGCGAGCACCGACAGAGCGGGTCCATCCTCAGCCCCTCGCTGCCTGGCGGGGGCTCCGCTCTCCCTGCAGGACAATACTCGCTCTCGGCAGCCTGTTCTAAACCCCTGTGAATCTCCCGATTTTCAGGCAGGCTGCGTTCGCTCAGGGTAGAGCTGGCAAAAAATTTGGCACCACAGGATAAGAGGAGGAAAGGACCTTTAGATTTCTTTACCAAAATATTCCAGTTAAGCTTTAAACACCGTCAAAGAAATAAAAATGGATATCCGAAGCATTTCTAACTTCCTTTTTCTTATCAAGGTGAAAACGCACATAGAAATTATTCCATCATCAGTGAATAACATTAAAATGGACATAAATTATTTGGGAATACTTTTGCTTTTTCAGGACATTTTTTTTTTTTCTGCTGAGGAAAAGTCTACAGGGTTTTTTGGGGGTTTTTTGTTTGCTTTTTGGGGGGGTAAAATACAGAAAATAGGCATTGCTCAATTATTTCTCTAATTTAAATAACTAGCTAACTAACTTTCTTCTGGCCATCTCTCCCTATATAAGCACATTGAACTGGGAACAGACACAACATGATGGGCATTGTAAAGGTTTTTCATTAGTAATTAAAGGAAAATGGCAGATTCAAACTTGTCTTTATTAATAAAGAAAAAATTTACATTAACCAGGCCACTTTCTCCTAAAGGATCCTAAAGCATTTTAGAAAAAACCTCTAAAGGATAAAGGATGTGCTATTGACAGTCAATCGTTCTTCTATTGAAAGTCAGCGCCTTGTTGGCAGCAATACTACCCAGTTATTTAAGACAGGAAGTGAAATATATTTCATTTAATTGCAGGAATAATGTATGTGGCTAGAGCAGTACTTTGAGATGGCATTTGGTCACGTCACGCATTTAATAGCTGTGTTATTGTGGCATGTGCGATGCCATTCTCCACAGCCCAAGTGGTCAACACCATTACATCTGAATGAAACAGTATGGCACTCCCCTAATCATCAGCTGGGACACTGATTCAGTGCTGACTCAGAGGGGATATGCTAACATGGCAAATTACAAACATTGCTTTCTACATAGTAGTTACTTGGATGTTTTCTCCTCCAAGCAGAATCTTTGTTAGGCTTACTAGTTTTGAGAACTGAAAGGTATGTAGAATGTGAAAGCTTCCTTCAGAGAACTGGAGTTACCACTCAGTTTGCTCTTCTGATCGGGTAGGCTGCAAAACAAAACCTGAATAGAGGAACTGTGCAAGTTCTGTGAGATTTCAGCATCGTTTTTACTGAGGTCTGGATATATCCCCAAAACAACTTTCACTCTGTTTTCCAGAAACTGGTTATTTAGAGAGCTTGTTTTCTTTAAAAGTGGGATAAGCAGGAAGTTAAATCCTTCAGCTCAACTTGTTCAAACTTGCACGCAACTGACTATCTCCATTAAATACACACACAGGCACCACAGAAGGTATCATATCAAGAAGCTGCAGTACAGCTTCTTTTCTCAATAGAAAGCCTGTTGTGCTTGCTGTTTAGAAGCTTATTGTGTCTTTTGGCAATCTCCTTGTCCTGGAACTGTCTTCCAGGTATGTGAAGAAGTATGGCCTCTTAGTTACTTCCCCCAGCCCATTTTGTGAGAGTAAGACAAGTTAATTGTGCTTGACGATATGGATGACCCTTTCAAGTCACGTAAAATGATACTGCTCTGCTTATCACAGGTAGATAACCATTAATATTATGTGTAGTATCTATGGGAAGAGAAAGGGTCTTGTTTGTTTTGAATGTTTTCAAAGGTAGGAAACAAAGGGTCCTGTGGGGACACCAGCACACAGCAGACAGTGCAGCCATACAAATCAAAGTTAAAAGACAAGAACCTGCAATAAAAAACAGGTGAAAGACAAAAATCTGGCTGTTTGTTTATAATAAGGCTAACTTGTTTCACTGAGGTGTAAAGCCGTGAAGAAATAAAATAGCATATATAACTCAAGCAGAACTCCTAACTGGAGCTCACTCCTGGTCAGTCACTATTTTTACTGAATGAATTCCCCAGTTCTTACTCATTTTCAACCAGGTTCATGTGTGTTAATAAAATACCTTTAAAAAATGGGCATCTCTCACACTATGGGTCAGAAAACACTTTGTCATTTTGTTCATATAAGACCCAAAGAAAAAGCCTGAAACCTCTGCATTATTGTATCATTCATCATTACAGCTTAGGAGCACAGGTCCTTAAATCTAACTATAAACAACTTGCCTCAGTACAAGGGTCTTTCTTTGCAAATATGGGCACCACTCGGCTTATAGACGGGCAAAGCAGGATGCGGAAGGATCCAGTCAGCTGGGTAAGTGATGGGTGTATTTATGAGCTGAATTTTCCTTTGGTGAAATATTTAATACTCCTAGAACAGAATTTTCAGCTTGATTCAGCCTTCTGAGACCAGTGGACTTTGGAGTTAGCCTTTAAACTGATTGTTTAAAAAAACTCCACATCACAACCCCCTTAAAAAGCCTGAAAGCAAAATGCATCTATTTCTTTGTAACACGCAACATTTATTGAACTCTGAGGAATCACATTTTTAAGTCAGTGGAAAATGTCTCATTAGCTTGAGCTGGCTATGGATCAAGCTCCTGAAGGCTTTCAAAAGACATTGCCAGCATCTGAGGGCTTCAGACAGCCTCTTTTTTGGAAGCAGAATATAGTAGTTTCTAGCGCTATTTCAAAATTGTATACCACGCACTGCATCATTTGTGGTAAAACAATATGATAAGAAAGATCAAGTATATATTTCATTTGACAGATTTTGTGTTATCTGTAAAACAAGAATGTAAAGTATAGAATTGCCAGGCAGGCAAGGAGCTGACTGAGGAAAGGGATCTCTCAACAGAGCTCAGTGGAAACACCACATTTCAGAGAATAATGAAGATCCCAGATCCCCAGTGCCTCAGTCGTTTGGAATAATTAGGGGTTCACTTACTAAGGGTCAGATCATCTCATTGACCTCTAAACTTTCTGATCTTTAAGAAGCTCCTCAAAAGCAGCAAAAATCAAACAAGAAGGTACTATCTGCCTTTTAAAGTGAGTTTTCAGGAATTCAAAAATATATGATTTCTCTGAAGTTAATTAAAACTATTCTAAATATTTTGGGTTTGAAGCCTTTCAAAAAGGCAACTATTGCCACAGCTGAGTGAAAACTTAATTTATTTGTTGTATATTACAGAGAAGAAATGCATTTTTTAAATGACTCCAAATGAAAATTATCATTGCTAGATATACAATAAAACTTTTTTTAGGATAATTTCTTTTTACTTTTCATTTTTGTTTTTTATTGTGGATAAGCTGTTAATTTGAAATTTCTTGGAAAAGCAGAAATTTGGGGGAAAGCAATTAAATTATTGAGGCTGAAATTCCTGCTGTTTTGAAAATCGCTCTGAAATATCACAGTATTAGTTAGTAGATTTGAAATAGTAGGCACATATTAAATGTATGGTTAATAAAATATGCCATATAATAAAAATGGATTAGGATGGTGAAGTGGGAACAAATGGGTGAGTCAAAAGATTCAGTATAATGTTTCTCTTGCAAACACAGTCATTTAAATTCTCTGAATCCTATTGATTTCAACAAAAGACCTATAATTTCTTTTTACCAATATCAGAAAACCTCAACATCAAGGTGATTGAAATACTTTCATAGCATGTCTATCAGCAAAGAGAAATAAAAATTATGTGGCTGAAAATGAACATTTTGTTAATGCTACAAATGCATACAAAAAATTATGTACTAGTTAATGAAGAGTACGTGTTCACTTTCTTTACATAAAGTTGCAAGAAACAACTATTGCAAAGGATCTACAGGGCAATAGAATTCAATCTTGATACCACTGTGTTGTATATGAGCGTTAATTTACTATAAAGGCTACACACTTTTAGTTTACTTGTAGCATGAGACACTAAAGATTTTAATTAGGAAGAAAATAATACCATTGTGTGTCTATATTTTTTTCCTGTCTTTTACAGAACAAATGGATCTTCTGACTTTCATCTGACCCCTGACACTGCCATGAAACATCTCTTTAAAATATTGCATGAAAACTTCCTGCTTTTCAAAACAAATCTTACCATTGTGCTAATTGCTATAAAAATGTGCTTGCCTTTCTCTGCTTTTAAAACAGAATATTACACTAGCAACTTCAGACATATTAACAATTTCTCTGCTACTCAGAGAAAATCTCTCACAAAAAGGAGAAGTGTCAGAAACATCACGAAATCCCCTTGACCTTACTACTGCCTTGATTTTATGTAGAGGGCACTATGATTTCAAAGATGCTCATGTACCCAGTCTCTTTGAATCATGATACTTGTTAGGTACTTAAATACTTTGAAGTATTTAAGCTTTACACTGCAGTGATAGGCTGTAGTGTGCAATTCTTAGGCAAACAGAAGTGCTCATCCAGATTCAATTCAACAGTGATAGGAATAATTGATCACTTTGGTATTCTGAAGTAAAACTCCTCCTTGTATTAGTTTTCATGTAAGGTTTCATTTTATCTACATGAAAACCATCAGATATTTTGCTGAATCCTTTAGGAAAGGCTCTATTGACCTACATGGAAAATAATTTGCAAGAAAAAAGTGCAAGCATAAGTTTTAGAGCTCTCATAAAACATCATTCATGGGACAAGTGAGGCCATGCTACATAGAAGAATGGACTCTGTCCATAGAATTATCAGTTAGGTTAGTGGTTAATGTGTAATCTTCAACCTACAAACCCTGAAAAACGAACTCCCTGCACTCCATATCAGCTCAAAAAATGTGTGGGTATAGTCACTTTCCACGATCTCATAACTTAATTACTGATTTCATTAACTTCATATTATTAAGCAGAACCAAAGTTCTCCTTTCATCTATTTTTCTGCCACAGAGAAAATTTTCATGCTAAAAAGCTACTTTAATATTCTCCTGATACATGCAGTTTTATTATAGCATTTTTTTACCTAGATAGAGCATTAAAACTATTCTACGTTTTCCTAAGTTGTATGATCCAGAGCTGTAACACATAACTATATAAACATCTAGAAGATGCATTTTAATTAGCTCATTCAAGGATCTACTACACCATTTCATATAAGACCTTTGCCATTCTAATAAAATTCATGAAGCAAGGTCCCACTAACTTTAAAATTTGAATATTTTTTGTTAGCATCTTTCAAAAAGCTAATCTGTGTTATACCAGCCAAGCTTCTATGTCAAGTAAATGCAGATTTTTTTTACTGCATTCTCTTCTCACAAGCCATGAGATAGATGCAGAGTGCAGAGTTACGCAGACACCTTTGTAACTATTTTATTTGTTGCTACTGCACACTAAAACTAGAAATCCCACAGAAATACTATTTGTGCAAGGCAAAAATGGATTTGGCTGCGTTATTTTCCTTTAGTATCCTCCATACCCAGAGGAAACTTACTCAAATAGAAATGAGATTCAGGGGGACATTGTGTTCCCTAATAACCTTAAATAAAGTCCTTTTCCCTAAATTAAGACCCTGTTCCCTAAATAAAGACCCAGCCTCCAGAAGTGGCTGAACTTTTATTGAACCCCAAAGTTTTGGCTTATCTCTTAGGCAATGGCTGGGCTGGTTCTTATTTATATCCCTATTTAAAACAAGCTGGTTAATTCTTGGGTTTGCTTTCAAATTTAGTCACACATGGAATGTCTTAATTGTTTGTTAAAGGAACAGCAGGTTGTGGTCAGGGTCAAATGCCCTTGTGCTCAACAGATTTTAACTTTGCATAGTACTTACTCTTGAGACTGTGATAAGCAAACCTAAAGGCAGACCATGCTTTATATGAGGGAAGTGCTGAGTGTGCAGTTATGCAAGGGCAGGGGAAAGGAGGGAACGACCGGAGTTCATGGGACTGGGCATTTTTTACCATACCACACAGCATAGTAAACAGCATACTGGTAAATGAGCTTTCAGAGCATGCTTTAGGACACCATTGGATTCTGCAAGATGACTCCACTGCACAGCTAACTTGGATGTTGGCAGAAAGATTTAGATAAATGGGCTGGAAACTTGGCTATGTGTTCACTACTCATCATCTGCTTTGTAGGTGCAAGCTGGACAAGAGATCTGCTGATAGTCCTCCAGTGGTGCCATTCCAGAATTCCCTGTTTTCTTAGACCAGGTGGGGTCCTCCCTGAATCACTGCAGAAGGATCTTCAAGTAGTTTACTCAACATAGCATAAGGTAACAGGAGATTTCTGCTCACATATGGTGAAGACGTCCTTCAATGTAGTCGAGGAAAGGCAAGGACCTGGTGGAGTGACAGAACCATCAGGTTCCACAGAAGACCTGCCTATTATCGTGAGCCCAACAATTTGACTAGTGCAGCCATGAGCTGTGGGCTGGTTGAGTGATTTCTAATGCAGACTCCCAGGCAACCGAGCATTTCCTTGCTGTCCTTCCAAACCTGATCTTGCCTATTCAGGGACAGCTTACAAGGTGAAGTGTCAGGCTGAGGTGCACCCTCTGATCACAGAGTGCCTCTCCCCAGTAGTGGGCAAATCCTCCTGAAAAGGAGAAGTTAAGAGGAGTAAATCAGGGGGAGTTGACCTCCTCTGGCTATGGTGGGCTGCAGGAAGTGGATGGCTCAGCAGGCAAGCCACCTTCTCCAGCCTGGTGGTTGGCACAGTGTCTATTTTGCATATCAGGCAGCGTCCAGGGAATAAAAAGGGTTAACTCAGACAACCATGGTTTCACCTCTGTGCTCTGCAAGGGGAAAAGAGACGGCTGCCCTGTGTTTGCAACCAAGGGACTAGTTCTGTTTGATTTCCCTTGGAGAACACTAATTACCAACCTTTCCACTCCCTGGAACAAGGGGTCTGGCTGAATTTATTTTCAGCACCCTCCAGGAAATGAGGCTGTTAGGTTTATTATCCTGAAACTTGAAGCAAAATTCAGTTTCTTTAGTAGGTGTAGGGGCACAGTTACTAAATTTACTCTGCTTTTTCCAAAGGCTTGAGTCTTGGAGCAAGTCTGTTATTCCGTAACTACCTGATGCCCTAATGTGTCTTTGGCTGAAACCATCCAGCTCAGAGCTGCCAGCATGAGCAAAGATCTTATGTAGGCAGCTGCCTTCAGTTAGCTCTGGTAAAAGAGAAATCCTCAGAGCTCTGTGGAAATGTGTCTTTCTCCCTGCGAGTGGTATCAGTAAAAGGGCAGTGAGTGCACAAGTGATTAAGAAGGCTGGTTTACAGCAACATGCCAGTCCCCCACAAGACAAAAAGAAAATCCAGCTATCATTACACAAGAGAAAGGTACATTTCTTTCTCTGATCTCTTTAGTGCTTACAAGGTTTAGATAACATGCTTATCATGAAGCAAACGGAGATATTTTGCAAGTTTTACTTGGTGTGGTAACAACTGTTACCCTTTATACCTTTGTAAAGACCCTGAAGTTCGCAAGAGTAAGCGTGTAAATAAAGTGAAGAAACACAGCCTAACTCCAAATACCTCTTGGCTTTTCACATACATCTCTAATTAAATGATGAGGATGAATTTTTGTGAGATTGTAATAAAATAAAATTATTTAAATAAATAACTGACAAAATAGTCATACAGCCAGAATAAATTACCATGACATTTTTAATTACTAAAGTAAGTTTTAGTAGGAGGGAATGAATAATACTGAAAGATTTAATTAGCGAATTCAGAAAGGGATTATTTACAGCACTAACATCAACAACATCTAACATAATTAGAGATCAAAGAAAGTCTACCAGGCAAGCAAGACGCTTCTTGCAGAAGATGTGGTGTCCTAGTCTTTAATTCCTTTTTTTTTTTCTCTCATTTAGGTTTCTTTCCCAATTACTTTTATTTCCTCTAGAATATTCAACTGTAGATAATTAAATAATTTTTGTAAAGGATCAAATAACCTGCAGCGGTTGTCTGTTAGTTCTATAGAAGCTAAACATCAGAAATGGCTGAAGAATATTGACTTCACAATCCCACTATATGTGAGAGGAATGGACCAAAAGGGAGCTAAATAACAACACTATTATTTAGCACAAATGCTTGTTTAAATTTTTTTCTCAAGATTCATAAGTGGTTCTTCTGACCTGGGTAATTTCAGCAGTGCTTTGGAATAATTGGTCTATGAAATTATAGGGCAGAGGCCCTGTTTTACCTTGGCCGTGTCCAGTGCATTTTGATGACTTTCAGGCATGTGCAGCGTTTAGAATAGCAGACCTGCCAAGATACAGAAATTAATTAGATTAATTAGATGCAATGAATTAGAGGGAAGTTAGTGAGGAATTTTTTTGTGGAATTTTCTTCCACCCAAATGTGTCATACTTATTTCTGCAGTTTCTCTGATTTGCTCCCTGTTTTCTGGCTGTACTCAGGAACCTGTTCCTGTCAGTGAAAAGTGTATCTCCTCTGCCTAGACTGAAGGCAAAGGGAGAACAACTAAAAAAAATATTCGGAAGAGGAATATATTTCCATGACATTTGTCTCAATTTCTCCTTCCCTGCATTTTGTGTCAGAATTTGAAACCATAGGGACAGAAAACCTAAAAAAAAACTTTGCAAAAATTTAATCAAAATTTCCAGTTGAAGAAAAATGTTTAACTTGTTCTAATACGTATTCAATCTTTGAAATTCCCACACATTTCTCCAAGAGAAGAAAATAACAAAATTCATGAAAGATACTCATTTTCAGTAATATTGTTGTAATTTGACAAACTTTAAATTCTTCTACAAAAGTGACTATTTACTGAATAAACCACATAGGGCTTCTGTACCAGCTACATTAGAATGTGTCTCTTTAAAAGTTTTAGTAATAGGGTTTAAAATTAGATATTAAAAGCTTTTCTTATCAATAAATCCCATATTGGAACAAGAAAATAACATGCCCTCATTTTTCTCATTTTCACAGTCTTCTGTGAACTCCAAAGGGCTCTGTACTTGGTTAGCTTCCCTCCTCCCACTGGCAAGGGCACCTCCTCTCCAGGGAAGGTCATCTGTAAACACAAGCCCAACTGCTCATACTGATGACTCAAATCCACCCGTCTGCTCCATTCTGTCCAAGCCCAAAGCTCAGCCTGCTTCTCTCTGAATGTCTCGCCATCGGCTCAAGCTCAGTATGGCTCACCAGAGCTCTTAATCTGTCTTCTAAGCTCTCTTTGCTACTGCTTTTTCCAGTCACTGTAGTTAACATTACTGGCTATTCTGGTGCTTGGGCCTTGAGCTTGTCCAGTACCTTCAGTCTAGGACTCTAGAGGCTCTCTGTAAATTTTGATTCACAAAACTTCAAAGCTTTGACCTCATACTGCCTCATACTTCCACACAACTAAAATTACCAGGCAAGTTTTCACCCTTCCACCTTGAGATGTTTCTCCCTGATTTTGACAGACCCCATTTCCTGCTTGTTCCTCCATGCCCACAGCTGTAAGCAGGTTTCCCCTCTCCTCCCATGTTCCCATCCAAGATCCCCTTGATGTTGCTCCCGATTAAGAACAACATAATTCTCCTCTGGGCAGATTGCTGCCATGCTGCCCTCTTGGACAACCCACGGCACCGGCTGTCATCACACATTCAGGAACCTTTCACATCAGTAATGTCATCTTTCTACATAGCTCAGCCATTCAAGGTGAAGCTCTCTGTAAAATCATACATAACTTTGCCATTATGCACCTTCAACATTTCTCCAGGAGCTTCCCTTTTTCACAGGCTGCAAAACAGCAGATTGTGGGCATGCTGCAAGTGTTACATGCACAATGACTTGTAACATCATATTATTTTCCTCCATGTCTCTGAATGTAAGCTACCTGTTGTTTTGTGTTCTTCACTTTGGTTGAAAGCAGTAGATCAGAAATGCATCAAGCATCTCTACCACCTGGCCATGTGTGGAAGATGGGACAATGAAGCCCTGGTCCACAACTGAATTACACAGAGTCTGCAGTACTAGAAATACGGAGAGTTAAGATTCAGGATCTTTGGAATGTGTTATTCAGTTTCAGGACTAGGTTTGACTCACACTCCTTTAGAGAAGAGGCTAAAGTTATCCCTAAATGTTAAAAAAATGAATTATAATTATTATAATTATTTAGCATCTACTGAAATCTGATGCCTTTTTTAAAAGGCACTTCTGGAATTGAATTTTTTTCATTCTTCTAAATTTTGCCTTCATTATGGAATTGTACCCGCAATATTTTAAATTAATTGCTATACAGAGCAGCTAAAGCACTACTGTGTGTGATAACCTTGCCCAGTGTCCAATTTAGTTTGAAATTCACATTTGGAGGTCACTGAATTGCATATAGTTTTCTTTCTTTCTCTTTCCCAAGTATTGAGAAGTTCTCAAAAGCATGTGCAAATCTGTCTTGGAAGCACATTTCTGGTGCTCTGACTCCAAAGTTTATTCTTTATGCAGGGATCTATACTTTCTATAGTATTGTAACCCAAACCAAGTATCTTCTGAGGCATAACAGAAAGCTTAATTTCTAAGCCATTTGAACACAGGGGTAGATGATGACTGCAGAAGATGTTTCTAGATGTGGAGTCTTTTAAAAGGAGCTAAAACTGGTTTCCTTTCCAAGAAAAATATATCAGATTCCCTATGTTTAGTGGATTTCAAATTCTGTCAACGTCATAGTCTGTTAACAGAAAGCTGCCTTCTGGTTTGCTCACTGCCAAGATTAGGGGTAACACTCCTACGCTCTTGAAATCAGTGACAAAACTTTCTTTGACTTCAATAGGCAGAAGATTTCATCCAAAGCAAGAATATTTTTATCCTTACATTTTCAGAATGGAAAAGAATGAAAAGCCCTCTTCCTATTCCTACTTATCTCCATTTTCAGATACTGCCATGTAAGAATTATTAATACTGTTTCCCTTTTGAATATGAAGGTTATCTTAGTTGCTTTTGATGCTGAAGGCAGGAGTTAGAATATAAAGTATTTTTGCAGCATACACTAACAACAACAACAAAAGATAATTCAGAAAGGCAAAAGCAAACACTAAAAATTAACACGTATCTTTCCATTTTACTAATATGGATTTGCTACAATTCCACATAAAAGAATGAATATAATATCTTTAGATAGCAAATGATATTTATAAAGATAGTTCTTTTTTCAGAATGATGTTTGGTGGGAGGAGGTAGAGGAAGGGCTGATTCAAGATTCACTGAAATAGATAGGGGGAAAAAGTAGACACAAAAGCTTCTATTGAATTCTTTGGACTTTATTTCACACCCTTCTCCCCTGTTAAATACTGTGTAGCAGGAAAAGTTCAACTCCTGCTACCTTCTTCTGCAACAGTCCCAGCTGAACTGTAGAAGATTAGGATTCATTTCCAGAAATGCTGAAGTATAATCTGTAAACACAAGGAAACATCAGGAATACACAGTGATTTGGTGCATAAGTAGGCACCAGACATACAAACCTTGCAAACACTGAAAGTCTCTGTGAAAACTTATTAAATTACCCAAGCACACCACATGCAGTGAGACCTGAGTATTGACTATCTACCCAGGGACACAAGGGCACAGATTTTACTATGTGATCTCTGGGTTTTGGCAAATTCTTCTTATAATGGCAAATTATATGTTAAAATTTAATACTAATATAAAAGAATCAATTAAAAAATTTTGGTCATCAGTCTTGTCTATAATTAGAATTTTGTTCATTCCTCACCTCAGGTCACTGCACAAGGAAAACGTGAACCTAACACACCTTACCTTTCATCTGTCTGAAAAAGTTCCTTCAAAGAAAAGTTATTTTTGATTGGGTGTAGTTATATTGTGATCTGTGTGTCCATCCTCCTACTTCAGTTTAGATATGTTGGTTTAGATTGCCTACCTGATGAAATACTTTTTAATACTACTTTGTATTGCAATGTCATACTAATGCTTCATGGACATCACTGAACTGACTTCACAGCACCAGCAGTGTAAGCACATGTAAGTGCACCAATGCACAAGCCCAGGGCAAGCCAGAGTATGATTCTGCAGCACGACACTGACTTCAATGCACCCATCTTGTCCCACGGTGTACAGAGAAGTTTACCACAATGAAATGTTGTTTTGCTTGATTGTACGTTCAAATATTGACCAGATCTATGTCACGCAGAAGTTTCTGCAACTGAGATAATAAAACCATATTTTATTATGTAAGCCACTTCATAATCCAGCTCAAAAACAAGCAATCTTTTAATTATCTATAAAAAATACACAATGACCATAATTAACATAACAATTTAGGAATCAAAGAATCATATGACCATAATTAACATAACATAATTTAGGAATCAAAGAATCACTGAAAATCCACAGGACTTAGGCTCGAGTCAGTGCTTCCAAAATAGAAACCAATCAGGGCAGACACTTTGAAAGTCACATTCCTCCCAAACTGGAGTTATTTGTGTACCTCAGCACTGGCTCATCATAGCACAAGACTGAGGTTCTGCTGACACCTGTTGATAAACATCTGAACAGCAGAATTGATGTCACAATTAGGTAAATGAAATAAAAAATGTATATAAGAAAACAGGAGTAAATGTGCAGACGTGTCTTCATTCTATAACAGAAAAGTTTCCAGTTATTGCTAAGCCATAATTCGAGTGAGGTTGGGGAAAAGGCGACAAGGAAAGGTAAAAACAAAATTTGGTGCTAGATTTTTTGTCAGATCTTCCCTGACCAGGATGATGAGTTCACTTCCTACTGAGTCAATATACTACTTGCAATGAGTCATTGTGGAGATGCTGACTAAGCTGAAAGAGATTTGCTAATGACTGGATGATCAGCAGAATTATAATTAATATCAGCAGAGACCAGTATCTGTTTTGCAAATGATCAGAATCACACTAACATGGAAATGCGATAAGATGCCAAAGACCACTGAGAGATTTTCAAACTTTTTGTTTTAAATATAGGAGGATAAATTTTTGCTTACTCAGCAACTTATCCTTGAAACACAGCAAATATCAAAGCTGAACTCCTGCTGGCAGCGGCTAGGCCCAAGAAAAGGTAAAATTTTAGTAGAAATTTACTTTTTGCTACAACACTAACCAATTAATATACTCTTCAAATTTTTAGTCATGGCATAGTTCTAATATCAATCACTTTTAATTTTGTTTTAAGCAAACATACTGAAAAAGGGAGACGATTGCTACACCTTTCATTATAAGGATTTCTGTTATCAGACTGCACATGGCAGTCTCATTTGTACAGGGGGTGCATGGTGTCAGGTAAGAAAGATGTTTTGGGCAGTGTTTTAGACACTATGCAAACCTGTATTAACTGCTTTTCTGATAAGAAGAGATCCGACCGTAGATTTGCTCCTTCTGCTGTTGTTCACTTCCTTCTCCCCCACTACCCCCGAAAAACAAGGGAGAAATTTACAGCAAAGAAAAAATTCACTTTCTGTCCCTGGTGCTCATCTTTGAAAGAAAATTACTGCTTGTAAAATCACAGGTCCAAGGATCTTATCTTGGACAACTACATACTTGGGGGGTTTTTTTGTATATTCCCACCTCTGCATCCAGGATGAATTGAAAGGTATTGTGATGCATAATTGCTGTGTTTACTGGATGCTTGCCAGCCTAGTCAGGAATTACCCTGCCCTTCTCTGACAGGGCTGCTGGAGCCTGTGGAACTGTGGGTGCTGCCGTGTGGAGCCGTGGAGCAGCTGTGTGGCCAGGCTGCCCTCTCCTGCCAGCTCAGGGAGCTCCAGCTCTGTGGAGTAAGCACAGCGGCCCAAAACTTCCACTATACCTCACACTGGCTGCTTTTACATCATGGAGCTGATCTTCGGAGACGTTGTGGAAATGCCCAGGATATTGGAATATATGGCTGCTCAGTCAGAGGTACTCACAAGCCTTGCTCGAGCTGCTAAACATTCAAGCATTCTGGACAAACATAAACACATTCATCCCAGACATCTTTGGGCTGAAAAAGACATTGTCACAAGGCAAACTGCAGTTCTGAATCCGATGCACGGCCACTGTGGCCTGTGAAATGAATTTGCAGTCGGCTACTCAAAACTCCCAGACAAACTGCTCATGAACAGCTTGTTTGTGTTGCACATTGGCAAGCCAAAAGCTTGACAGAGGTATTGAGCTAATAATTATCTCCATGATGCAAATTTGTGTGCATATACAATTCCGTCTGGGAAGCTTTAGACAGAAACAGCCTTGGCTTGCCAGTATTTACCGAAGCAAGTTGCTCAGACAATTAGCAGGCTCTTATCAGCATCGGGCATGTCAAGGCATTGCCATTAACCTCCTTACTGGTGGCATGTTCTTGTGCTCCAGAACAAAAGGTGTAGTTGTAGTCGGCAGCTGTCCTGCTGCCTTGCAAAGGGAGAAGATTAACAAAGAAACATCATAAAAAGGAAAAATTACCAAAAGAGAAGGGATGAGAGAAGACACAAAGGTGTAGTTCAGGATGTAAGCAAAGATGATGAACGCGGTTATGTCACTTAGTAAGAGTGACCATTATAGGGCTGGCATAGCTCATATGCACACAACCCTCAGTCTCCACGCAGGATGTCCAGTTAGAGATGGTAACTCTTTCTATTAAGAGAAGGCAATCAAGACACAGTTCTGAGCTGGTACCTACAAAGGTTTGATACTATTTCTTTAATGTTTAGGTTGTCATTCCAGATGGTTATTTTATTAACTACCATGAGCACTTTTTGGGCTGACCAGACCTCTAAAGACCACCACTCACAAGCCTTCATGTCTCCAGCTGGTGCCATTAACCACACACACACACACACACACACACACACACACACACACACACACACACACACGATTTTACTCTGGATGAAGAGCTGCAGTGAAGTCCTCCCCAGGCTGAGAGAACACCTTGGCAAAGGCTGTGGGCAGCAGCTTCATTTGGAATCAAAGCAGTTAAGCCATGTTGCCAAACCACCCCCTGCCGCCTCCATGTTTCCTTTGTGCAGGAGGAGTACACCAGGTCTCTCCCTGGAGGAGAAAAGTTTGCAAGTTTTCTGACCCAGGAAATACTATTGTAAAATAAACACCTGTGGATGAGCCTGAAGTCATCCACTTGCAACACCTTTTCTGGTGGCCCTTTCATGAAGACTGACTGCGCAGGCCAGAGTTGGGGCTGGCATGGGACTACAGGCCCTGACACTGTGGGTGATAGGGACAAGCACCAGCCAGCCAGGCTGGTGTGCTGGAGTGGCCAACTTCACTGGGACCAGGTGACCAACTCATCCTTCACTTTTAGGGTTGAAGGGATGTCTCTGGCAACTTGTAGAGGTGTGTTGGATGGAAGCATGCTGAAGATTTGAGTGGACCATGCCAAGTTTAGCTGGGAAAAGAGAAGGCTCAGGGGTGACCTTATCACTCTTTACAACTCCCTAAAAGGAGGTTCTATCCCAGTGAGGGTCAGTCTCTTCCTCCAGGCAACCAGTGACACAATGAGAGGACGTAGTCTTAAGTGGCGTTAGAGGAGGTTTAGACTGGACACCAGGAAGAATTTTTTCACAGAAAGGGTGATTAGACACCAGAATGGGCTGCCCAGGGAGGTGGTGGAGTTAGCATCCCTGGAAGTGTTTAAGGAAAGGCTGGATGTGGCACTTAGTGCCATGGTTTAGTTGACAAGGTGGTGTTCTGTCACAGGTTGATGATCTCAGTGGTCTTTTCCAACCTAATCGATTCCGTGATTCTGTGACCTGGCTTCGAGCTGCCTGAGTCACAGAATCAGAATCACAGAATCGACCCACGCAGGAAGCAGCTTCTGTTTTCGGGCCAGCATGGGGGGAACTGCGAGCCAGACCCAAGCCTCTTCCCGCATGGTGTGTCAAGCCTGGGGAGTTGATTGGAAAAAGAATGAAAACCCGTGATTTTAGTTTTTTGCAAAGGTTTACTATAAGAAATATGAAACCCGGGTGGTGCCCGCCAAATAATTCCGCCGAAGCGGGGTGACCAGGTACGGAGGCTAGAGCCAGCCCCTCAGGCGCCGCCATCGCACCCCGCCCCGCTGCGGCCTGTGCGGCGGGAGCCTGCAGGGGGCGCTGCGCCAGGGCGGTGCCGGCAGAGGCCGGTGCCGGCAGGGGGCGGCCGTNGTGCCGCGCTGTGCGCCTGCTGCCCGCAGCTGCCGCCGCGGCCCGAAACACGGCCCCAGCCCCACGGCCGCGTCCGCGCCTCGCCTCCTCCTCTTCCTCCTGCTCTTCCTCCTCCTCCTCCTCCTCTGTTTCCCACCGCTCTCCGCCGCAGCCCGCCATGCAGGCTTTCCAGTACCCCGAGGTGTACCGCGACGAGACCGCCGTGAGTACGGTGCTGGCTAGGACAGCCCCCGGCGTGCGGCTGCCGCCGGGCCCGGGGCACTCGGCTCGCCATTCCCTGCGGGGCCGCCTCGGGCGGGCGGTGCTGCCTCGGCTCTCGGGGCTTTGTT
>VZRN01005002.1:77045-140360 GCA_013397935.1 Dasyornis broadbenti | reverse complement strand
CGGCTTGCGGCCGCGGAACGCCCGGTGTGCTCCTTGCGGAAGATCTCGGGTTTGCCGCGGCCGCCGCCGGGCGCTTGTTTTAGGGCGGGATTCGGGCCCTTGCGCCGGTGCCTCCGGGCACGTCCCGTGTGTGCGGGGCCGGCGGGGCCGGGAGCCGGTCTGGGGCGGACAGCGGGGCCGGGGTGCGGGAGCAGCGGCCACACGGGTCTTCCCGGAGCTTCGGTACCACTGCGTGTGTTAGGGAAACCCAGGCCTCCGCCCGGGCTGCAACAGCGTCAGCAGAGGAGCAAATAGTCTATTTATGTAGGATGGCACATCTGTAACATAGTCCCATCTCCCTGTGTTCCCACCGTAACTGGATACATAAGGGATTACGGTGTAAGTTTGGCTAAAATGGGTTCGATTTTATTTTCCTTCCGCAAAGCACTGTGCTTTGGGCACCGGCTCGGGAAGTACTTATATTGTACTTAAACCAAAATGTTTGCTGGTATGAGCCAAAGCTGGAAAAAACCCTAAAGTATTTACTTTCGTAGTTGACTGAAAGGCTGAACTGTGCAAGCCTTAGCAGCAGGTACCTAGTCTTTTTTTGTGTACTGGAGGAGGGAAGCAGATAAATTCAACCATGTGGATTAATCTTTTGTGGTTTGTTTGTCTTGTTTGTTTGTTGGTTTGGGAGTTGGCTTTTGATTTTTTTTTAATTATTATTTGTATATATACGCATTATGCACATATTTGTGGACAAGAGTAGTAGAGAGGGCTAAACCAGAGACTGTGTAACCAGGAACCATATTTTGGGAACATCCAGTAATCAGGTTTTATATTTTGGCTTGAAAACATTAGGAGTCTTGGTTTGGTTGGTGGGTTTTCTTTTTTGCTTGCTAATCTATCTTGTGGAAAGAATTTATGTGCATTTCACCATTTTTCTTGTGCTCTGTGTTTTTTTCTGAGGACTACTCTGCTGCTGTGGTACCATCACCAAAGAATGGTAATATTAGTAACTCATCTGGGAGCAGTGTGTTGGTTCTCTCTTTCTTTTCTCCATAGCACTGTATGCTTTTGTGTAATTCCAAATACCCTTCATGATGCTATCGTTCCTTGATGGATAGTTTGCTTGTGTGCATGTCTTTTTTTAAATTATTGTCTTTTATAAATTCAGGTGTCGGATTACCATGGATGTAAAATCAGTGATCCATACTGCTGGCTTGAAGATCCCGATAGCGAACAGACAAAGGTAACCTTTCTTTGCATGGGAATGGGTGTTTTCACATGGTTCTGTTTTATAGGCCAGGTGCATTGGTACTGTGCTTTTGAAGAACCTGCCAATACTTTTTGAAAACTTACATGTTGAGTGAAGGTGTAGTTCATGTGATATTTCATGGCACCAACAGTAATGCCATTATTTTGTCCCTGTGTTTAATGGGGGAAAGGTTGGATGGGTCTTTGAGCAACCTGTTTTACTGGCAAGTGTTCCTGCCCATGGCAGGGGGATTGAATTAGATGATCTTTGAGGTCCTTTCCTACCCAAACCATTCTATGGTTCTATGAAAGTCTGGAACACTTGGTAAAACTTAGATTACAGAATTTGCAAGACTAAACCTTTATTTATCTTGCACCCATTATTCTTGGCTAGTTTGAATGCTCAAGGTGATGGTGTCATACTGAAAAGAAACATTTAAATTTTAGAGCACTTTGTCCACTGTCCTAAGTACATATAAAATCTAAAATTGCTGTAATAAAATAGTTAGAAAAGGGTAGAAGGAAAACTTCTTTGGCTTGCTTTCTTGAAAAACTGACAAAGCGTGTGAGTACATTTTTTTTACTCCCTTTTTAAAGGCAAAACCAAAAACATTCTCCTCCTGAAGTTAGGCTTTATTAGTGTCTCTTTTTACAGATTGCAGGTGTTGCAGTGTTTTCAGCCTACAGCTTGGTATAGTGAGAGTGTGTTGCTGGAACCAGTCTTTCGCTGAGAGAGAATAATGAAAAATCATGACTGTGAGTTTCTCTGATATTCATGGCATAAAGAGTTGCAGGGAGGATGGACAGAAGGTGGTAGGTGACAGTGTGGAGGGGGTTTTCTCTGCACTGGCTACTGACTTTGTGACAATTGTAGTTCCAGATCTGGAACATTGGCATCTACCCAGTATGTGTAATTGTGTCAGGAAGATGATGAAGGGCAAGATCTCCATTCAAAAATATCCAACAGTGTGGCTTTTCATTAGTGAGATTCCTTCTTGGTTCTTCTCTGTATGTGCTTACCTTATACATTTTCATGAGCCTGAGGTTGGTCAAATAGAACTTACAGTAATTGTCAAGAGCAAGATAAAATGTATACAGTTAGGAACTGATTCCCTACTTACAAGTCTGTCAGCATATGTAAACACTCATGTGCCTTAAAAAGGTTGATTTGGGATCAAATTTTAGTGAAAAACTCTGCCATGGACATTAATATTGAAAATAAGATATTTAGAAAGTTGGGAGAGTTTTGATTTTTTAGTTCTGGTATCTTTAAGAAACAATAAACATAGGATAATTTTGTGCCACATTGAGAGGGATGTATGTGTGAGAGATATGGTTATGTCTTTCTTTTAGAGATGCCTTACAGACACCTATTAAAGTGGTTTTGGGGATCCTGTGAAAGTTTTGGCATTGAGAAAATGCCAAGACCTGATTTCTTGTGTCCCTGTATTCAATACCGTAGCCACATGCTGTGAACATGTTGGGTGAGAACAGTTGGAGGACAGTGAACCACATTCTCCAGAGCTTGTTGTTTATATAGGAGGCAGAGTAAGGAATAGGGAATTATCCTTACAGAAATGCAGCAGCCCAGACACAAGTTGTCATATTGGTGGAATGAAGGTCTTGTTACATCTTACTTGCCTACACTCAAAAAACCACACAACTTGGCAGAATTTTGCAGTGCAAAATTGCAGTAGTAGTATGGCAAAAGGAGTGGATAGAGTTCCTGTGTAAGTGTGCAAGTATTTAATCTTATTCCAAAGTTTCAGGAGTTACTGAACAAATGGAATTCAAGTATTTTGCTGATTTACCTCTTTCATAGAAGAGGTCAGGAAAAAATGCTGTCAAATAATACACAAATATGTTGGAATTCTGCTTTTCTAGGTGTAGCAGAAACAGACATGTCAAACATTGGTGCGCTCACAGAAAATAAATGAGTAGGCTTCACTTAGTTTCTGTATTGAGTCAGCGCAACATAAAGTTTGCTATTCCCTGAAGCGTGGAGAAAGAAGCAAAGGTATGTGAGATTGGTTTTAACTCTGAAATGTTCATGGTGGTTTCTCCTGATGTCTGCTGTAGAGTTAAAGGGATCGGAATGAAGGAAATTACTCACAACAGCTTTATGAGTATAAAAAAATTATATTTGTTTTCTGTGAGTAGTCCAAATGACCATGTGGACTCTTGATAGCTAGCAGTTTACAAATGTGAACATAGAAGGATGGAACTTCTTTTTTGTAATTGGCTTAATCAGGTATTTTTGCAGTGAGTGTAGAGTGCAAATAGTGCTGTACCTGATCCAGTATAGTTTGCAGGTTTCCATTAAGTAGTTGTGTGGTTTCTCTCTGCCTTCCCTCTCCTTCTTGCACTGACATGAATGCTTCTGTCCCTCCCTTGCATGGATATAACCATCACAAGGTGATGTTTTGGGAGGAAGAACTTTTGTGCATTAGTTTTCTATTGACATACGTGCTTAATCTAGGTCACCCCAAGGCCACATGATAGTTGGATCTAAGATGATCCAAGAATGTGATCTTTCATTTTCTAGCCTCCCACAGTTTACTTTTAATTAGGTGAAAGTCAAATAGATCTAGAAATTTTTCAGCCAGGTCACAAAGATGATCTTACTATGTATGCAGTGTGTTTACCTGTGACAAAAAAGGTTATTGAAATCTACAGGTGGCTGAGCAGGTCCAATGTACAGTCTTAGAGCTGATAAGGCCAATACTTAAGTCACATCTTCAATGTCTTGTGGAAAAAGCTATTGTTCAAGAAGTATGTACTTCCATGTTCACAATCTATGTACTTCGCTCTATCACCATTTTTTTGCCTGTGGTGTGTGGTTGGAGCAGTCAAGGGCAACTATAAGCAAACAAACTCTCTTCTCCAGATAAGTAAATAAAAATGAACTCCTGGTCTGATGAGGAAGTTCCTATCTCACTTTAAGGAAAGGAACTGCAGAATGTGAGAATTCAAGCTCTGCTGCTGTTTGGCCATTGACTTTTAAGACAGATTGAAGAAACATCCCTGCTATAGTTGAAATGTGCTATGCTGGTGAAACACTTCTGGTAATGACATAGGCCACAACTACAAAACCACACTTTCATTGTTGTCTTGGCTTTGGCTTAGTTGGACTTTCAACTTTTTCACTTGTTTTAACACTGTGGGAGCTAAGCTCTTTTTTAGACTACAGCGAAGTCTTTTGCTGCTGTATCAGTCATATACAGTACCTTAACTCACTGACAGTGTAGGCAGTAATGCTGAGCTTGTTCCAAACATGAGGGATGAACAAGTGATGAAAAAACAGGGATCATGTGGGTTTGGGTTGTACTATTCTCAACTTGTGTATATTTGAATTAAGACTAGAATTGAAACTCTCAGATCTACAATTAAATGGATTTGTAGTTATAATAAACAAGTATGTTGTTCACGTTTTGATAAATTTTCCAATTGCACTTTGTATATTTCTTTATTAAGCATTAAAAATTAAATGCTATAGGGCAAGTCACACGAAGTCTTATTAATTTTATATTGTAATACTTAAGAAGGGTATGCTCCCTCTTGTAGGAGTTGCACTGAACTACTCTTGACTGAATATATATATGAACTGTAAATACTTTGCAGACTAATAACAAAGACTGGTAATGATAAAAACGTTTCTGTTCTGAGGCTTCTTCTTGGAAAGTATAGTCAGTGGAATAATTGTCTTGACGGAATAGCTTAATAGAATGTAGAAAGCTGATCATTTGTAAAAAAGCATGGTTAAAAAGAATCTGTAGCATGTTTCTTACATGAAGTTTAGTTAAATAATTTTTTAAAAATAACAGTTGGCCTATTTAAATAATGGCCAGACACTTCAGCTTCAAGTGGACAATCTCTACTTGTAGTATAATGCTTTAGAAATTGTTTTGCTTTTCAAATTACCTTATTTTTTGACATAGCCATAAGGAGTTGCCTTACTTGGACCCTTATTCTGACCTTTCTTCTGCTAGCAGGTACAATACAAATCACAGGTACAATAAAAATCTTTCTCTCTAGGTTCATGAAGGTATACAGTGACTCTTAGCCCTGTAGCCTGGGTGGCATCTGTTTAGCTCAGCATGCAGGATCGAGTTGTTTACTGTGAGAGTTTCTGCTGACATATGTTCCTGTACTTTACCTCGAGCAATATTTCAATTATGTATTGCTTTTTAAACATGAGTGCAACCTCATGCTCAAAAGTGTGGAAACAGAAAGTTTCTAAACTGGACTGTATTCTTTTCTGTAAAACTCTTTGAAAAATCTGTAATTCCTTCCTCCTTTTTTAGACGGTAGTGGCATTCCATTTACAATTAGTCTTGGAATCTTCAGTGATACTAATTGGAAATGAGAAAAATATATTGTTTCTGTAAAAGCAAAATTACTAGTGATACAGTTGTGAGTGTAATAATTAGTATGTAAGCATGCTCTTGTGCAACAAATGCTGGTAAGGAATAGTCTGTGTTTCTTCTTTGAGTATCACTGATGAAAGCAGATGTGGTAAGATGTGTCTGTGCAGTTAAAAGTGAGTAACGCACAGTTCCGGTATACCATTGCAGCAATGTTATCATTTTGGTCATGTTATTGATGGATGAAACAAAGATGTGTGCCAGTTTCTGTTCACTACATGCAGCTGGAAAGTGCTTTTGCTCATCCAATACAGTGGATGGTCTTACACATGTTTTTATAAGCCCTCATTTCTCTGAAAATGTCACAGCACTGGGAGAAGTTAGTTTATTTGTGTAGATTCCATTGTCTAGATTTTTGTGTATGTGGTTTTTGAAATTCATGTGTTTCCATTTAGAGAAAACCTGTTCAGGTACACGTAATTCTTGGGTAGATTAGATTAAGTTCTTTCACCATCTGATGGGGGAATGGTTATAGCAGTACAATATGGAGTCTGCATGACTTACCACTGGGATGTGCTGTGCACATATTAATTCTTCACCTGAAGAATTAATACATGACTAAACACTGATAGGAGCTGGTAAGTGTGTGCCAGGTCCTCTGCCTGTACAGCAGCTGGTTTTTGTGAAGACCTGTGAAACACAAGTTGTACAATGTGGATTGTAGCCCTGCTGTTCCTGTGGGTGATGGCCTGCAATGACGTGTAACTCAGATGTTACGATGCATTGATCTGATTGCTGTGTGACAGATTCAGGACAGGTAGAAAACAGTAGGCTCTTTCAAAACCTCTTCTGGGAAAGAACCCTGTGTAAGCAAGAGATGAGTGGGCAGAATTTCATGCTGGAGGTGAGAGGCTAGAGTCTGAGGGTGACACTGCAGCTGTCACTGCGGCATTTGGCTATGAATTACAGCCATACACAGTGTCTTGTCCTACCTACTTCATATTAGAGATAGAAAAGCCTGCATGTCTGCTTGTTAGCAGCTGTGATTCACCTTAAGATGTTGAGGTATTAATTTTATGTTAATGTACCATACTATAAATAGGGATGATGAAACACCAAGAGAGCACCAGATTTTCCATGCATGCAACAACCAGCTGGAGTGGTAATGGTTTTGATCACTGTTCTTAAGTGTTTGTGACAGGGAGCTGGAGTGTTTTAAAGAAACCAGACTTCTCAAAGTTTTCAGGGATTAGGTATTTTTGCCTTTTGTAAGTAAAAACTAACCTGTGAATAGTACTTTGGGCTTCTCATGAAATATTGGCTGGGACTAATTCTGTGTGTTATGTGAATAATATGAACAGATGATGCACATGACATTTTGTATCATCTTCTAGCCCTTCCCAGCTCCTGAAATAATAGTGCAGTCTGTGAGCAATATTTGTCATTTAGGCAAACATAAGGAGAGTTTTTAAAAGCATAGTGTTCTTTTAGGGGTCGTTACTTAGGGTTTTGGGAGGTTTTTTTGTGTATTTGGTTTTTTGTTTGTTTACGGTTTCGGTAGTTGTTGGGGTTTCGTTTGGTTTTTTGTTTTTTTTTTTTTTTTTAAGGGGGAATGGCAACAGTGTCTTGCCTTTTGGCTGGTTACCCCAGTGTATGCCCTGGAGAGTCATTATTCAAGATATAAGTTTAGTCTTATTACAGAATTGTGGCACAATGCAAATAAGCATGTGAGATTCTTCATGTGTGACACTGCATAATCTATATGGAGGAAAGATATCTGTGATGCATTGCTTCTGAAAATGTTTTCTGTGGAAAATACGCATTTTGGCATGATATCATGTTTTCTTGATTGTTTTCTTTCAGGCATTTGTGGAGGCTCAGAACAAGCTTACGGTACCCTTTCTTGAGCAGTGTCCTGTCAGAGGACTGTTCAAGGAACGAATGACTGAACTCTATGATTATCCTAAGTACAGCTGCCACTTCAAGAAAGGAAAAAGGTATGTGAGGAATGTCTTTGTAGGTGGTGATGAATGTGAAGCAAGTCAGAAGCAACTACTAATTAGGAAAACGAATTATAAATTATATTTGTATTTATTTCTTTATAGTTAGGAGCGCAAGGTGCTTGACTATCTTCAGTTCCCAATCATTTTCTTCTTTTGTTGTCTTTTCTTTTTATAAGAAGAAGAAATTTGAGTTTATCAAAACTCAGACAATTTTGTAGAATAATTGTTGTAAAAGTAAAGTTTTGAGGAGTTCCTTTCAGAAGGGCTTGGTCAGTGTCAGTATAATTAGAGGCGTATCATCTGAAAACAGCATATTCATCATGTGCATTTTGTTCCAAATATTTGCTGGAATGCTGCTTTTATGTTGGTCATTCTTTGAGTAGCTGGTAGACTTTTTTTGTTTAGTCATAACCCGTGAAAAGCAGTGGGAATTCCATTGTGAAAAACTGTTCCTGTAGCTGCAGGGGATAAAGGAAAAATCATTTGGAGGACTTAGAGCAACTGATGCAAAAAGATTTGTCTTCTTAAAACCAAAGAAATCCTGCTGTATTCCTGTGCCTAGCCTATTTGTGTCCCTGTTTTAATTCTGTGGCTAGGTGAAGAGATGGTGTTTCTGTGTTTTACCCAAGGTCTGGAGACTGCAGCTGCTACTGAATTTTATGATCTCTTTTAGAAACAGTAGCCAGCTTCTAGAGAAAGGGAGTAAAGCGATGAAACTGCTTATTGACTTAATAACATCTAGAGATTGTTTTAGCATTTGAAAAAGAGGTAGAGCAAACAACCAGCCACTCTTAATCATGGGAAACAGATAATCTTTTTCAGTATTTTCAATTTGTTTGATCCCTGTTGAGTAGGCACCCAGATGTGGCAGGTATGTATTCACTATCATCCACAGATGATGAGAAAGAGCAGAGGATATCTTGTTGCCTTAAGATTTCTACACAGATGTTGAGAGGCATTTGTTTTAGTGATCTGTGCTGTGAGGAAGGCACAGATATTTCTTACTATGGGAGGGAAATTCTGTGCGGTGTGGGGTTTTAGGAAAGTATATGGTGGGTGTGAACCCAAGCTGATGTAGATTTAAATTGTCATGTATGTGGCAAAGCATGGAATGATGTGCCACGTGTCCCATGTCAGTGTATAGAGGTGTGAGTTTTAAGCCCAGAAGCAGTGGAGCTGTTGAGGACAATGCTGCATCTGGGGAAGTGTGCCTTGTTCAGTGAGTCAGGCAAAGCTTGTTAGTTTGTATGTGATGCTCATGCAGATGTAGCAGATGACCAGGTCTGGTCAGTGACTGCTCTGGTTTCTCTGACCCATTCTCCCTGCTCAGTGCAAACTTGTCTGGGTGTTGTTACCTTCAGTGCTATTAAGGCTTAATGGTGTGGAAGTGCTCGTGGCAGTGATAAATAGCCTCTGCTAAGAGATACAAATTCTTAATTTGATGCAGCTGACTGTTCTTCAGGAAGAACATTTGTACCGGGAGCTTAATGTGCTTGTAATTTGACACTTTACTTTGATTATAATAGATGTCTTTTTTGTCTTTCTGAGTGATGCTCTGCTTCTTGGCAAGTACTGGACTTAGAGCAGTTCAAAAATAGTACAGACAAGCCTTATAGTGTGGTGTTTGAGGTGATCAAGAGGTCTCTGCCAAGTAAAGTAACACTAAGTAAGGTGTGGGGAAAGGAACTATTCTATCCGAAGAATTTTCTAAACTTCCCATGATACTTAGAAATTCTTAAATTTAACTACTCCAGTCTTCTGATGAAGAATAGGTGCTAAAAGACAGTGTCTGAAGAATTGTTCCGTAGCGTCTACAGAAAGGAAGGGTGCCCAGGGAGGTGCTGTGTCTGTCTCTTTGTTTTAACTTTGCTTCCCAGCTTATTGCCCAGCATTGTAGAGGTGAAATTGGCAAGAAAACGCATGGTCAAGTGGAAAAAATGGAAAATTACTTTTCTTTTTCTTCTATTTATTTTAATCTTTCAGTTTTGCACTTGCTGAACATTATTGTTATTACTTGAACATATTACTAGCTGATATTGTTAACCAGGCCTTTGTGAGTATATTTTCCCCTTCTGGCTTTACCAAGCTCCCATGTTTGTACCCAAGTACTGGTGAGTTCTAGGAAATATATTAACTTAGTTTTAGATTTGAACATTGCTCTGTAAATTGCCCTGTTCCCGCAGGTGAAGCTGCTGTCTGGTTTTGTAAGTCCCATGTTTGTGTAGTAAAATTCTATGATGGAAGAAAAGTGGCGGTACCTCTGACTTATATAGAATATGAGTGTTAATTTCTTTGAGCTCTGTAGTGTCTTAGGATGTGAAGAGTATCACTCACTAAAGACAACTTTGTAATTATCTGTTCCTACAACTTTTTCAAATACATACATTTTTAGGGATGGTAAATAGAGATAAAACAGTTTTGGTTATGTTTCATTTGAACATAAGTCTGTCATCCAGTATGGATTGAAAGCAGTTATATATGAATGACAAAGCTGAGAACATAAGGGATGGGAACCAGTGCCAGTACTTGTAACAGAGAAATGCTGCAGCTGCCAGAGATGTTTAACATAGACAGTTATGTGGAGTTTATAGTATACTTAGAATTCTTTGGAATGCACTGTGGCAAATGCAGCTTTTCTTTTTAAAGGATATTTTGGATGCATCCTAGCCATTATTCCTACTCTGCTGTGAAACCTGTGTTTCCCTAACCTATTTATCTGTCTTTTATTCACTTCATGACGACCTCATACAGGTTTTTTTTGTGCATGCCTGATTGAAAATCAGAGTTCTTCTGACCTAATTTTTCCTTCTTGTGTTCTTTTAGGTATTTTCACTTCTACAATACAGGACTCCAGAATCAGCGAGTTTTATATGTACAAGACTCCTTGGATGCCGATGCCAAAGTTTTTCTTGATCCAAATAAGCTTTCTGATGACGGCACTGTGGCCTTACGAGGTTAGTGAGATAGCAGTTCCTGCTGAGTAAGTCTCAGTTTTCAGCAGAAATTGAAGATTTAATCAAAGGAATTACAATAGCCATATGTGGATTTGTATAGTGTTTCAGAACACTTCTAAATCTGCATTGTATTCACAACTAACTTGGTTGAGTTTCCCAGTGCTTTTTTTCACAACTCTGTAACAGGTTTCCTGTGAAATATGAGCAGCTCTTGAGGCTGTCCATAGCAAGGCAAAAAAGTTTATGTATTTATATTGATTAGTTCTCTTAAAATTGTATTTTGCAAGTTAAAGTAAGAGACTGTGAAGGAACATAGCATTAACTTTTATGATCACAAAATTGTTTGTGTTTACTAGGACTGTAACTTCTCTTAGCTGTCCATTTTCACACTCCCAAGTTGCTTATTTATAGAAGCAGACTCTTGGACCTAAAAGTCCTTTAAGTCTGTTCAAGGCCAGTTAATAAAACAGAGGACAGAATTAGTGAATGTTTCTCTAAGAGTGATCGAGTTAAAAAGAATCAAAATGGTGTTTTTTAGTAAGAAGTCCTGCCTTAATCTGTGAATATAAGGAATTGGGTTTATAAAATCTCTATGTATTTCTAGAAGTCTTATGGCACAGTCTTCTTCCAAATGCACCTAGAAAACCAACAGCTGTGTAACAAGAGGGAAAGCTCCTGGTGTTGATAAATAATTGATTTAAGGGCACGGAAAGGAAGAACTGATAGGCTGTCAAGTGGAAATCAGCAGTAAAGCTCTGTCAGGGACAATGCTAGGACTTGCAGTGTTCAGTATGCTGATGCATATTAGAAAAAGGAGTGAGCAGTGAGGTAGTAGAGTTCGGTGTCAATACAAAGTTATTCCAGGTTGAAGACTGACTGAAAAGTTGCAGGAAGACCTTAATAATAATAAGTGGGCAATAAATTACAGGAAAAAGTCTCTGTGCAGGTAAATTAAGTGGTGTACATGGGACAAAAAATCCTAACGTCATTTATGGAGGAATGGATGGAGCGAACTCTTGAGTTCACTATGACCTCTTGGGAACAATGCTTGGAGTGTAATACATAATTCCATAAAAATGTGAACTTGGTTCTTGGTAGAAGCCAAACAAGCACATCAAATATGAATTTATTCAACAGGAAGAAATTTCTCCCTGAAAGTGTTCAAGAAACAAGTTAATGTGGCACTCAATGCTATGATTTAGTTGACACGGTGATGGTTAGTCAAAGGTTGGACTCTATGATCTTGGAGGTCTTTTCCAACCTTAATGATTCTAGGATTCTGTGAAACAGAACAAAACAGGAGACACCACTACATAAGCAACCCAGGAGTTTATAGTGTACCATTGAATACTAAATCAAGTCCCAGTCTCCTCAGCTCAAAAGGGGCTCTGAAATACAGTTTGCTGGAGGGCAGTAGAAACAATCAAAGGGAAAAATTGAGTGTGCCTGGATTAATTAGCTTGGAAACGGGACAGTTTAGCGAGGATATTGGTGGTGTGCGGAATCATTTGTGGCATGTGATAGATGGAGAGAAGGAATAAGGGTTGACGAGTAATTTTTTCTATTACAACAATGACGGAATATCAAATGAAAACAGTGGGAGTCAGGTCCAAAGCAAGCAGAAGAAGGTGATGGTTCATGCTGCAAGAAGTAGATCTGTAGAACCCCTTACCAGTGGATAGTGGTGGTGAAAAAAGGCAAGCTTAACATAATCAAGGAGAAGGGAAGCATTGAGGAGTCAACTACTGCGTGGAAGAAAAGCCTGCTAAACTAGAAATGGTTTGAGGTGATAAGAATATTTGAGGGAAATATTACATGTGCTTGCATTGTTCTTGCGTTTGTTCCTGCATTTTGTTCTTGTGCTTGCACTGCACAGTATCAACACAGGCTTGGGAATGCAGAGATTGAGAGCATCCCTGCTAACAAGAACTTGGGGATGCTGGTGGATGAGGGGCTGGACATGAGCCAACAATGTGTGCTTGCAGCCCAGAAAGCCAATTTAATCCTGGGCTGCGTCCGAAGCAGTGTGGACAGCACAGTGAGGGAGGGGATTCTACTTCTCTACTCGGCTCATGTGAGACTCTGCCTGGAGTACTGCATCCAAATCTGGGTCCTCATCGTAGGAAGGACATGGACCTGTTGGAGTGAGTCCAGAGCAGGGCCATGAAGATTAGAGGCCTGGAGCACCTTTCCTATGACAAAGGGTTGAGAGAGTTGAGATTATTCAGCCTGAAAAAGACAAAGATGACCCTATAGTAGCTTTCTTGTATCTAAAGGGGGCCTATAAGAAAGCTGGAGAGGGAATTCTTACAAGGGCATGTAGTGATAGGAGAAGGGGGAATGGCTTTAAACTGAAAGAGAATAGGTTTAAATTACATATACTGAAAAATTCTTTACTGTGAAGGTGGTGAGGCACTGTAACAGGTTTCCTAGAGAATTTGTGGATGCCTCATCCCTGGAAATGTTCCAGACCAGATTGGACAGAGCTTTGGGCAACTTTTGTCTAGTGGAAAGTGTCCCTGTCTACAGCAGGAGGGTAGGAACTAGATGATCTTTAATGTTCCTTCCAACTCAAACCATTCCATGATTATATGGTTGTTCTTACTAGTTTAGGCATCATACCAGGTTACTCCTGAGGACAGTTAGGTGGTATTGTGGTCTGAATCAGAATGGCCACTCTTATGGGGGAGAATATATTGGTGTGGCACAGTGGTGCCTCTCAAAACTACCCTGTCTATGAAATGCAGCCTTTTCTTAGGTTGTTTTTTGGTAGATACTTTCAGGTCTGTACAGGCCTATAATGATTCAGTCTCTTCACCTGACTTGATTTGCAAGCATGAATTTGATCCTTATCAACTATGATGGAAGCTCTTTATTCCTCACAGTTTGGATAAGGTGAAATATGTATCACAGGTCTTAGCTGCAAATACTGGTATTTAACCATTTGCATGCTAGTGGCAAAGTTTCCCAGTTGTTTCAGTTTTCAGGGTTTTAAGGGGCCTGATTTTCAATGACTCCATTTTTTAAGTGGTATTTACACTATTTCAGGATACATAGTTTGCATCTCTCTCAGCTTCTTTGATACTGTTTCTCTCTTAAAATTTCACTCTTAAGTTCTCTGCCTGTGTGCATTTGCATTTTCCTGCTGTTCCTGCCAAACTCAGGGAAGCAGAAGAAATATGATTTAAACCATAATTCAGATGTTGGGCATAAGTTACGTTACTGAACGTAGATACTTACTGAGTATCCATGCCTAAACTTGGATCTGTGAACTAGTTGAGGAGTCTGCAGAGACTGGAAAAGTGCTGTGAATCCCAAGTGATAGCAGATGTAGTTGCTTGCACTGTTTTTTAGAAAATAAACCTTCTCTCAGTGTTTGGTGAACATTTCCTTTAACTAGTATCTCAGTTTAACATCTCTTCATCCTGTTTGTTTCCTAGGTTATGCATTTAGTGAAGATGGTGAATACTTTGCATATGGCCTGAGTTCTAGTGGCTCTGATTGGGTTACAATCAAGTTTATGAAAGTAGAAGGTCCTGAGGATCTCCCAGATACATTGGAGAGAGTTAAATTCAGTTGCATGGCATGGACCCATGATGGAAAAGGCATGTTCTATAACTGCTACCCAAAACAAGATGGGAAAAGTGATGGTACGTATGATCGTACTAATTGCATGCTATGTTGAAGCAAAATCACTTTTGAAGTAAATTGGTGCAACAAATAATTAACTCTACAAATTTATACTGAAAAAAGTAGCTGTATTGGTTATGCAATTAGAGATCAAATTATGTCTTGGCCAAAGCCATATGGCCAAAGCCTATGCTCTGTTAGTGTGAGTCACTTCTTATCTGCCTGCCCCTCTTTTTCTCTTAAAAGTGTGCTGCTCCTTTTCTTTTTCTCTGATGATTTATTTAGGTTCCGTATTGTTGGTGGTGTTGGATAGAATTCGATGTCTGGTAACAGATTACTTAGATCCTTCACCTTATGCATTTGTGTGGGCATAGATGAACTGGTTTGGGAGATTGACCTGATGAATAGCAATGTGGGGCATAAGGTTTTTGTTGTTCAACCAGATTAATTCATTTGTGGCTCACAGCAAAGCAACACAAGATGTTTATGCGAGCAAAATTCAAGGAGCAACACACAAAGGGGAATAAATTGCTGAGGAGCATCAGTGGAGAAGGAATTTAACAGTGTTTATTATAAGGCAGAGCTACTGAAAAGTTTCTTTTTGAGATGTACTCTTCCTTAAACTGGAGAGGGCCTGAGTTTTGCCTCTGTACTGGCTTTTGAAGCCTTTCATTTTTGCCGGATAGATATCAGCCTTGTTTCGTTGAGCTTTTTTTTGCCTACTGTTTGTAGTTCAAAAGCTAAAGTGTTGGAAAATGTTGCAAGAATGAAATTAAAAAAAAAATAAGTCAAGTGGCACGTCATTCAGTGCTTTAAAATACATCACTTTTATATTTTCAGCACATGAAAGTATGAAGGTTTCCAGGAATTAGCAGTAAATCTCCTCTTAGTTGCTCAGGGGGAAATGGGAATGAAAACGTCATTAGAGGGTGGCAGGGATGCTTGTTTTTATTTGCTTTGCTTGCTGCATTTCCAGAAAGCAAAGCTTGAAATGATAAATGTTCAAATTTGAAGAAGGTATTATCATCAATAAAAAGGAAGGGTTACTGTTTGAATAGGTTTCCAGCATGAAGTTTTATCTTGTTTTGTAGGAGGGTGTTTGTTTGGAGGGAAATAGTTGTAGCCTGGAACCTTTCCTAGTCCTCTCTTCTGAATTTCTGTTTTATATGCAAAGGGATGCAGAAGTTTCTAAGGGTTTCATGTGATTGTTGTTGCATTTCTTTGAGAGCTTACTGGTTTAAACATCTGCATTTCATTAGGCACTGAGACCTCCACTAATCTGCACCAAAAGCTGCATTATCACGTATTAGGAACTAACCAGTCAGAAGATATCCTATGTGCTGAATTTCCTGATGAACCAAAATGGATGGGTGGAGCTGAGGTATGATAAACATCCTGTAGTTTATCATTATCATGTTCAGTTTTTCAGATTCTAACAACTGATGGTGGATATTAATTTGAAAACATTTTCTTAAAAGAACACTTTTTATTAGCGTCGTGGAGTTGACAATTGAAGTAATCATTAAGAATTCCTGAAAATAAGACTGTCTAATTTGCTTTAAATCAGTCTTCCACCTGCAGTGACACAATCATATACCCTTTTGCATCATTGAGGTCATTCTGCCTGATACACATTCCAAGACACAGAAGGATCATTTGATGGACAATGTGTCACTGTTCTTGTTTCTTCTTGGGCAGTGTTTAGCCCCAGCTTCTATCTCCTGTGCAAAAAGCTTATTCTGATAATCAGCGTATCTGGATATTCCTTACCGTGTATTTATTTGGTTATATTTATTTTTGCAATGTCTTCCATGAAAAAGAAATATGTCTATTCTGTTTAATTGAGGAATGGAGATATATAAGTCAAAAATCTGTTCATACTGTGTGTACAGTTGGAGAATTCTAATTTCCCTACAAGAAGTTTTATCAGCACACATATGGTGCAGACTTCGTTATTGGAAATGGAACCAGTGGCTGCTGCTAGAATTGATTTCTTAAGCTTATTTAGTTGTACCTCTGTTATATAGTGCAAAGTCCAGTGAACCTTTTGTAATTAATGTGTGTTTTATTCTCCATATTATATTTAGCAATGTGCAATTGAGTGCACTGTTCAGAAGTGCTGATGGAATGTAGTGATGGTCATTCCATTTATCGGGGTTCTGATGTTTTTCAGTGGATGAATACCTGGTGTATACTCTCCTGCCCACTATGTTTGATCAGTACATTTTGTTTCTATATTGGTCTCTTTTGGTCTGATGTTTTTGATAAATACGAAGTATTTTTACCCTGGCTTGGGGTATTCAGTTCCTAGAAATACATTTCTCTGCGAGTACCTCTTCTAAGAAATTTGATCATCAGTCTGTGTTACTTTTCAACACATTAACCCATGAAAATGTTAGGGGTGTCTTTCCTGTAGACTACCAGAAAACAGGTTCTTTCAAAGAATTTGAACAGTGGGTTTTAAAATGAGACAGTGAGTGAGAATGTGAAGGGCTTCCCAGCAAAGTGATGGCACTGAGCTTTCTCTAACAAATCAGACTTATCTGTAGGTTCTGCAAATAACCACAGTCTTTTTTACACAATCTCCTGTATTCGTGAAACATATCTTTACAAAGTGACTTGAGTATCAATAGAAAATTGCAGATGGGACTTGGGTTTTTTTTTTTTTTTAACTGCTCAAAAACTAGTCAGTTCTGTTGAGTTTAACTGGCCATAAAATGGAATTTGGAAATCATTATCCCTATTTTTCCCTAGTTCCATAAATAAATGGGCTTTCTTTTGGTGACAGATGTCTTGTAATGATGTATCTATTGGTTCACATGAGTGATGCAGATTATTATTATTCCTTTCCATTATCATGAGCTGAACTACACATGATGTTGTGAAGGCAAATTCATTTTCCATGGGAAAGGACTGTTGCAGTCTGATTAATTAGACTTTTGCTGCAGAACAGGGAGGTAAAGGAATGTAGCACAGATACAAGTTCTGAAACCACTGGAGTTGGAGCAGCCCCATAACTGTTGTGGAAGTGGAGAGGATGGTGCATAGCGAAGTACTTCCCTACTATGTGCTCTTGTTTAATAAATTTGTCATTGGATGATATGGCTGCTTATGGTGGTTTTCTTGACCTCTAGGAGGCATAGAGAGGCATTGCAGAGATGTTGGTATTTAAGAAGAAATGCTACTTTAAAGAAGACTGAAAAAGCAGAAATCCACCTCTGTAAATAATCATTAAATTTTCGAAGTGAGAATCCTTTAAATCAGCTGATATTCTGGAATTCTTCTGTGACCTCCAGCTGTAAAACGTGGCTCTATTGTACTGATACTAATCAAAAATTGGTTTTTAATGGTCAGGAGAAAAATACTTTGCAATTTAATTTTAAAAAACCAACAAAACCAAATCAAAACAGTTCAATTGCAAAATGAGATTTCGTCCTTGTGCAGTGGGCCAAAAATCTTCTTTTCAGGCCTTTCCAGCAAGTTTTCTGGTCAGTTTTTCTAAGTGTTTGAGAAAGTGGAAGACCACAAATTAATGGGAAAAAAATTAAAATATCCTTAGTCAAAATCAAATTTTATGGCTTTTTGGTGCTGTCCTAAATATGCTTCCATGGTACTAATATGCTGCTATAGGTTTTAAAATACACCTTAGCACAGCTCAACGTGTTATAAAATGCATGCTTTCATGTGTTCCTATGAGATAAGTAAAAAAATGTTTTTATTTTACCAGCTTTGCTGGTCCCACTAGGTAGAGACATTCTCTATGTTTTACACAAGCTTCAGTGAAGACAGTTGGATTATTGTGTGAGCATTCTGGTCTTAAATACCAAGCCTTTTTCTTATGGTCAGGGCAGAGTTGAACTTTCATACTCATATTTGAACAGAATTTGCAGCTCTTGCAACCAAGGTCAAGGAAGAGAAATACCTCACTTGCAGGTGAAAAGCACCTGACAAGGAAATCCTTCAGAGACTGCAAAAGTAATAATGTTGCCATGATGCTTCAGAAAAAATATAAAAATAACTCAGGTGCACTGTAGGGTGTCAGAGTGGTGTGTATTCTCAATGGAGGTAGTAAACTTGGTCACTCATAAGGACAAAAGAGGGTTGTATAAAATTTTGTCAGCTTAATATATTTACAAGACAATATGCGAGAAGATAGCTTCAGGGGTTTTTTCCTTATTATACATTCAACACCAGCCCCAAGTATGCTTGATTTAAACAAAATCTGTGGTGCTGAAAATGGTGTTGGCAGAGAAATATAGATGCATTTCCAGCTCCTTACTTGAATGGATTGTTTGTGAGGAAAAAATCTGTTTATTGTTATTCAAATGTATAAGTTTTGAAAAAGAGGCTATTAAACCTTTTCATTAGTCTAGAAAAAAGCATATGCATTTCTGGTACAGATTCTAGAATGGTCGGAGAATTGTGAAAAGCAGGGATAGAGTTTAATTGAATAACACCCCAGCAGAGGGCAGTCTGGTATGAAGATTTTTAAAATCTTGGCAATGTCTTAGGTACTCTGGGAAAACAGGAGCTTCACATGCTTCTCTGTTTAAGTGGCATTTTTTTGCTTCTTCTCCAGACTGACTGAGCATATCTCTCTTTCACAGACAGACTGTTACTCTCAAAGTTAAACAATAAGTTATGTAACAGTATTTCAGAGTTGGTAGTCCTAAAAGTCCCTATGATACCAGCAGGAAAGTAAACAGAAGAGAAAGGGGCACGTGAGGGGAACCCTCCTATCCCAATTCTGCCAGCAGTAAAATAAGTACAATTTTTCATATTGTCTGACACTGTGCACTGTCTCTGAATTGACAATTTTTTTTTTAAATTTTTGATTTTATATTTAGAGCTGTCAGTGGTTCTAAACCAGGGAGGTGATGTTGCAAATGAAATTCAGAGCACAGAGGAGTAAGCTCTGCCAGATGTGAGCTGACTATAGTGTTTTCACTGCAGCAACATTGAAGCATCCACAGGGGAAGAGTGAGCAGCATGAAGGGGAAGGGCTGAAAACATTGTCAGTTTGCTCAAGTGAGACACACTGCTGGGTAAAACAGGGCTGTGGGAATTTTCCTAAAGCCTTACACTGTCTTAGTCAAGGCTGAATCTGTAATAGAAGCCTAATATGAATATCTTCCTATAGCCCTGGCAATAGACCTGGAGAATTTTACTGTTAAGAAAGAGGTGGGTAATCATGGCTGCACATGGGACTATGGTAGATGATAATCTCTTATATAGTTAGGTTCCAGATGCTTTGGTGCTATCATTGCTGAAAAACAAGCTGAAAGCCACAGTAAAAATTGTGTGTGATGTTTGTCACCCCAGAAGGCTACTGATTTTATTCTGTGCTAGATTTAGGAAAAAGAATGCATATAAACATATTGCTGCATTCTTCTTCTGAACAAGGCTGCCTGGTGTCCTGTTGGGAGTTGAAATTGTCATAAGTACAGTGGTCATGGGTCAAAATCCCAGTTCTCTGGCTTTGATAGGGCTCCTTCAACACCAAACTTAGCAGAGGCTCAAAAGGATATGGTCAGACTAGAAGTGCTCTTTATACCAGCACAATGTACCTAAAATTCAAGAATAAAAATCCAGCTGGAATAAGGAATTTGGATTAATACTCGGAGCAAGTTTTCTAATCTGGGGAGTGGGTGGATAGAACACATCAGAATGTTTGCATATAACCATGTCCATGTCCTGCACAAAGTGTGTGAGGCCTGCGCCTCAGAATGCAGAAAGTGGATCCTGATCCTGAAATTATGCATTCCTGTGATCAACCATAATTAGGGCTTCTGAAATTAGTTGATTCTAAAACCACTACTCTGCAAATAGAAAACAAAACAAAGCCTTTACAGCCTGCAAGTAGCAGCTTCAGGAGGCTTGGATTGTGCAGACAGTACAAAGAGGTTGCTTTGTGAGAGGGAGTTCTTGCCCCAGTCCTCAACATCTCAAAAGATTGTGAGAACATAAAATGTGATAGGAACTATTTGCAAGCTTCAGTGACTTTCTGGCACCACTGCAAAGATAGTATCAGAACACAGCTTTATGCTCCTTTCGTTGATAAAACAACAAATCAGTACCACAATCCCCATAAAAAACCCACAAAAACCCACAACCCTTTACAATTACTTAATGAAAAAACTGTTTCCTATTCTAGGAAAGAAAATAGCTTTGATTTTTCTAATAAAAAGTGAGATAATAAAAGTGGAATTTGAAAGTCTGGGAGACTACAGTGGGGGTTCATTGCCATCATGCAAGCAGATCTTTGTGGCACAGGCGCGTGTGCACATCTGTGATATTAGAACACTTGAGGCTGTTCAGACAGTGTAATTGCTCTTGTCAAATGTTTCAGCAAATTCTACAGTAATTTTTTTCTTTTTCTCTGTGTAGAAGCCACATGCTTTGTGGAATTTTTGTGCTTAATAATTTCCTTTGTTCAATTGATAGAAAGCTTTAAAATACAAGTAACAAAAGAGGTAATTTCTGCATCAAGTAAAAGGTTTCCTGCATATAAATTCTTCCTAGTCGAGTCATATCCAGGGTCAGTGGTGTTATTCAAAAGTCTTTGTGCAACATATATCTAAAGTTAAAGAAGTAACTGCTGTCATGAGTCTGTTTTATTGTGGTGACTGGGTACATTCCTAAATTAGTATTTAAAAAAAAAATCTAATCAGTCACTCTGGGTGGTTTTAAGGTGTTACAACCATAGCATATAGTGAAAATTGTAGCAGTATTAAAAGCAGCTTATTGATGCAGTGAGTTTTTAGTTCCTAGTTATTAATGCCATACATTGCATGGTTGTATCTTTATTGCCATCTTTCTTTTTCTGGATGATCTGATCTTTCATGGCTGGATACATGGAGTTCAGTTAGTAATTTGACCTTTTAGCTCTATTGGAAAGCTTTAATTCTGTCTGTGATTTTTGTGAACTTTGATTTTCTCTTTTTTTTTTTTTTTTTTTTGTACGTAATTCATTTGCTGTGCTTCATTGGAAATGCATTAGATAGCAATGACAGTGCTCTCTTTCATATGCAAAGGGCACCAGTGCATGAAGAGCAGTAGTTTGTGAAATAACTGCAGATGCAGATCAGGTTGTAGATTATCATAGTGTTAATGCCTGCAGTTAAGAAGAGAGTTTATCTTTTTCTAAACACAGGTATAGGATCTAATAAGTGAATTTTATTGATTTTATTTTTAGTACCTTGTAACGCAGAAACAAATTATGCAATGATTAGGTTTTTTCCACCTTGATAATAAAAAAGGGCAAAGGTAGTAAAACTTTAAATTTATTATCTGTAAAGGAATGGTGTGTGTATATAGTTGCCTTAATATAATACTATGCACTCTAAGGGCTCTTACTTGTGAACTAACTATGCACTCTAAGGGCTCTTATTTGTGAACTAACTATAGAGAGCTCTTCCTTATCCTGAGTCTGGCAGTGTTGACTGTCCAGGTAGTGTTCTCAGAACTTGCGTTAATATTCACTGTAGGCGTGCACATGACTTGAAAGTAGAGCACTCTAATATCTCTCATATTGACATTTCAGTGAGTGATACATAAAGCCAGGAAGTCTAAAAACCCGACAGCTGTCTCCTATTCATTCTTTGTTGTTGTTGTTGTTTGTTTAATTATGTATGAATTTTTGGTCTAAAATGTGCTGCTGTTACTAGGCAAAATATTTAACTTGGCTTTTGCTGTGGGTCCTCATAACCCTTTGGGATTCCTTATATGGCTTTTATAATGAATTAATTGTATTTTGTAACAAAAGAAAAGATTGAAGTGGTTAGAAGATTCTGTTTACTAATTAGGCTGTAAATATTTTTTATTTTGGTGCTCATTGATATATTGAAGTTACAGGTAAACTACTTCATCTCTTAATGTTTGTCTAAGAAGTGGTTACTTTTCATTAAAATGGAGAAAACAAGTAACATTGAAACAAAATTGCTAGGAGGAAAACAACCCACAAAAAATACTCCACTCTAAACCAAAACTCTTTTATAAAGGAAGATTTAAAGATTTTGATGCTTGAAAGACTAAATGAAATAGTACTTGGGAGTACGGCTATCTTAGTGATACTGTTGTGTATGTTGGTATGATGTGATGATGGTCACAACATATTTAAGAAATAATAGATCTAACAAGCTCAAAATTGCCAACTGTCTGAATGATAGTAGTAGTGAAACTAAAAGCTACGTACCAACATCAGCTCTTTGAAATGATCCTTGCTTTACTAGTGCTGAGTTAGGGATTGGTCCTGTATTATACCACTAAAATCATTGTTATGCTGAAGGTTTTTTAAAGCTCCATTTGAAAGGCTACAGGATTTCTTCTGCCCTGTTTTGACAGATACTGATTGTTGTTTTAAGTGTTGCAATTGCTTTATAGCCTGCTTACCTTTTACCAGTGGGTGTTTGAAATGACAGTAATAATTTTAATGAGAGAAATGTGCACTGACTGGCATTCCAGATCTCTCTCAGAAATTCTTGAGATATGTTTCCTTTTCATGTTAAATGTGGGAAACCAGGTCTGACATTGCAGCTGTCCCCCTTATGCTGAACCATGAATGCATTCTGAGATTTGAGTGAGGTACTAGTATGAAATTTCAGTTCATAAATTTGTGAGCCAAGAGCAAGAGCTCCAGCTCAGCTCATGAAGATGATGTTGCAGTATAAGAATAATCCAGATGATAGTTGGTAAATCCTATTTCCTTTTGCTATCCTGAAACCCAGACTCTTGTCTGTTTACAGTGTAGGGTCAGTGGCATTCAGGCTGTGATTACACATTTGTCAGTGCTGCAATCTGAGCTGCCCTGAGCAATCTCTGCCCCTGTTATTCATGTTCCCAGCTGCTTTGTGCAGTGTGTTAGCTTGGCCATTTGTGCAACTGAACAGTGAACTGATTGAGATACTAATCTGTCAGAGGAGGTTCTTTTATTCTTTTTTTGTTGTGGATTGGTTGGGTTTTTATTGTTTTTCTTTCTCCTTCCTCTCCTGGATTCTTTGTTTTGTTTGTTTGGGTGGTTTTCTTCCTCTGGATTCTTTTTTCTTTTCTGTATTTGGGGGAGTTTTAATTTTTTTTTTTTTTTTAATGTGCCATTTTTTCAGCTCTATCATTTCCCCAAACTGGTTTACTTCACAAATGGTAGATACTTGTGCTGGCATGACATGAGCAATGAACTTGCATGGACACAAGCAACAATAGCAGTAGGAAGAGCTGGAGGGGGAGACTGCATAAGCTGATGGTGCTGCCAAGATTGCTCAACAAAGTGTAATTTTGCAATGTGGATGTCTAAATCTGCAGTATAATACTGAACATTTTAGCATCCTGCATTCAACTGTCTTGTCCTGTTTCTGTCAAATTCCTTTGGGTTGTAGACTCACTGGTATAAGAATAGCTGTGCTGATAGAGACAGACATAATTGGTATCCCACCAGCAAGATGCTTTGGGAATTCTTACTTCAGATTAAACACAAACTGCTATCAACTCTTAACTAGTCCAGCTGAGAATATGGAAGGAAAAATTAGATATACTCAGATTCACTGTCATCAGAGGTTCTGAATTGCCCTTGCAGCAACATCAGAAATTTGCAAATCTCTGTTCTTTCTTGTGTAAAGTGATTAGTCTTCTCATAACTGTTTAACTCACAACACCAAAGAATATATTTATGTGGGTTCTGGCCACGACTGAAAGAATTTTGTGTGTTTTGTACTCTTGTATATTTGTGTACTCTTGAGTTTGAGTTTAACTGCAATTTGTAATTTTATACCAGACTTTAAATTATTTTGTATGATTTTCAGTTGGTGTGGAAGGGAAGGAAACTTGGTGCTTTCACAAGTATGGACAGATGTTTAATCAGCATATTGCAGTCATTTTCTTAATTAAAATTGACATCTGCAATTATTGCTTATCTAAAAACACTGAAGGTACATATTTCAAGAAAGATCATCTAATCTTGGTTTCAATTTCTGGATATACTTGTTTCTAGGAAGGAGGAGGCAAAATATCTCAATTTTGCAGGCTGCCCTGTTAAAAATGTCTTTGCTGTATCATATAATGGATTTTTTGGGGGATACAGTAGGAATCGTAGATGTTCTTTTCTATTTGTCTTGTGAACTTTTGGCTGTATGGACTTTTCTCATGGTATAATTAGCTCTTAACAAAATGCCTGTAAAAATACAATTTGGAAACACTCATTTGAGGATTGTTTTTGTTTTGAGGAGTGTTTTGTTGTTTTTTTTTTTTAAAGTTTCATACACTTGAGATTTGTTTCTGGTCTACTAGGTCTACTACTTGTGTCTGCAAAATTGCAGATCTGTTGGAATAGCAGTATAATTAGAACCTAATTCTTCCGAAATTTATTTTGCATAATTCATTCTACAGATACTTTGCATAAATAATATTACAAAAATAAACTGAAATATATCTAATAAGTAGCTTTAATAATTTTAATAATATTGTAAATTATACATAATTTACAATATATGTATAAGAATTCTTTTGAAGATGTGTGTAGTGCCAAATGGAAAATTTCCAGAACCCCGATTCATATTTTGTAACTAGGGGTTTAAGTTTCCTTTAGATATGGTCATATAAGAATGTGGACAGGAAAGGCCTCCTCTGTCAGCTCTGTTAATAAAACATCTAGATACGGTAATTTTGGAATATGCTGAAAACAGCTCAGTCAGGAGAGAGTTGATGACTTCTTGTTACTTCCTGTCTTTCTTTGTTAGACTTGCACTTTCAAAAGCTTTGACAAGAAATGGAGTATGTTTGCAAAGCCTGAGTAGCAAGAAGGATTAATTGATGACTTTCTATACTAGCAGACACCATTTCAGAAATTCTGTGGTAGGTGTACAAGCTCATGCAAAAGTGAACCAAGAAGCTTCATCAGATAATTTATAAGGTGGTTGTAACTCATAATGTTCATTTAACAGCAGCACTAGATTTGTGTGTATATGTGAACTCAGTTTTCAAGCTGAACTTTTCTTTTTCCAGAGGGTGAATTCTTTGATTTTTCTGTAACTCCTTACAGGTATCAGATGATGGTCGCTATGTCTTGTTGTCTATCAGAGAAGGCTGTGATCCAGTGAACAGATTGTGGTACTGTGATCTACAGAAAGAGTCTCAGGGTATATCAGGTATGTGTTGCTTTGTAGGTTTTGTTTCCTTTTAAGACAATATAAGAAATATTTTATGTGTGAATGAATATATATATATGTGTGTAAATATGTATATTTAAATATGTGTATTGCTTAGGTACCTTAATGGAGAAATTACGGTAAAATAAGCACTGCTAACATTCCATTTTCTGTTATGTATCAGTAGATGGAAAACTGCATTCTTAGTTCTGTAGTTTGTTTAAAAGGTCACAAGGAAAAATTGGTATAGTGTAAGCAGCCTTACCAGTGAATGTTCTGTTTCATTCTATAACACTAGTACTTTTCCATGTTTAAACTTTTTTTGTATTTTAAAAATTTCATGTATCTCCCTTTAAGCACTGATAGCACTTTTTTCAAAAAAGTAACTGGCTTAAAGTTTTTTCTATGTACAGTACTAAGAAATAAACAAAAATCCTCCAGTGTTATTTGGTTGCACCACTGTTATTACACTAGAAGTACCTATTCATATTTCAAATAGAGTTTCATGAAATGCTCCTTCCTTGCCCTCTAGGTGGATTAGCCTTTGGCTTTTGCGTATTAGGCTTTGTAGCTGCAATGGTATGAGCTGGCACTTTACTCCGTATGACTGTTGTTGATGGTTGGCATAGTTACCTGGTTTAGTGATTGGTGGTTTTGTATTTCCAGAGAATTGGATTATTGAATATATTAATGAGGTATTCCTCAATATGTGTTTTGCATAGAATACAACTTAGCTTTTTTGATTCTTGCAGCTTCTCTCTCCAGAAGCAGAAGAAGTACTGCAGTAGCTCTTTGTTAAATATTGGATCTCAAGAAACTTGTTCTCTTGTTTATTAACAGAATGTTTGAGGCTAAGAAGGGTATACTACTACTGACTTATATACAACCAAACTTCAACTAAGGCTGCCAGCAACTTCCGCAAGCACATCCAGTTCTTCCTTGTTCATTCATATTGGGTGAGGCAGGGCACCTCTCTTTCATTGGCGTCATGATCATATTGGGAAGTTATCATCAAGGCACTATAGAATTCTAGATTGCTTAAGCCCTGCTGCCTAGTTCTTCCACACAGATGACAGCATAGTTGTTAGAATTTCCACCATAAGGCTTGTGGACATGAGTCTTCTTTCAGTTTTCTGGAAGGCATCATCTACTTTTTCCTGATTAGGAAGTCTATAGCATATATCACAGATTGCTACTGCGTGTTCTTTAGCTTATACCACTATAGTTGTACCCATGCGGGTCTGCCTGTTAATCTTGACCTATAAGCTATTGACTACCTCCTGAACTGTCCCAAGGCAGAACTCCACAAATTCCAGCTGTTCTTTCACGTAAAAGGCAACTCACCTCCTCACCTTGCCAGCCTATCTTTACCAAACATTATCCATCCATTATAGCATGCCAGTCCTGTGAGCTATCCCACCATATCTCCATTATCCCAATGAGGTCATAGTCCAGAAACTGCCCACAAACTTCTAGCTCCTCCTGTTTGTTGCCATGTTGTGTGCATCAGTGTAGAGGCAGTTCAGGGAGGCATCCAAGTGTGCTGATTTCTCAGTACAGGTTTGAGAGCTTTCTCCATGAGGCTGTTCTGCAGGTACTTCCTTCTTTTCATGCCTGTGCTTGGAGAGATTCCGCTTCAGCTGTTTTGTTGATTGCTGTGTCGCTTTCCTTCTTATCACCCAGGCCCTTGGCTTGCCTACCCCATCCACATATTTCGTATTTGTTGAGGAGTCTCTTTCTCCTCTGTTTTTTTCTAGTTTAAAGCTCTGCTTACTGGGTTGCCTAGCCTGCAAGGATACTTTTGCCTTGCTTAATCAGGTGGACAACAGTGCATCAATAGTACAGAATGAAGTAAGCTAGAATTGCTGCTGAATCATTCGTTTTTCTCATAGATGTGTATGGATGAATGTCCCCTGTTCCTTATTTGCATCCCACTTTCTATGGAAATAAGAGATGCTTAATCCCGCTTTGCTTTTTGAACCATTGGCTCCCAAATACAATCAGTGGTAATGGAAAGGCAGGAGTCCCAGTGGTCCAACCCTCACAAGAATGTGTGGGAGGTCAATTGGCCAGGCAGAGGTGAGAACATAGGTTTGTGGCATAAACTTAATCTTGTTATTCCTTGAAGATTCACTCAAATGAGCACCCTTATGGATACTTGAGATGTGGAGATGGCTTTGGAAGAAATTTTTATCATCTTAGACTTAAAACACTTTCAGTCAAAGTTTTCTCCCCTATGGATTATCAGAGACATGAAAGTCAATGGATATTTGTCTTCCAGCTGTGACATTCATAACAGCACTCTCCTGTATGAATTCATGGATGACACTGTTTATGCTGAATCTTAATATAAATTGAGTTAGAATGTCAAATGATGTTATACAAACCCATACACCACGAGGTTCCACTAGTTCTGGTGTTCAGAGACTCTGTTTATGTGTTGTACTCTTTTAAGAGGACTTCTAAGGTGCACCCTTCCTGTGCATCTGTTTACTTGGATCATTATGGTGTTCAACAGGGCTTTGTCATTCCTGTGAGGTTGTGGTGACCTGAAATGATGAAGTTTCAGAACCCATCTGTGGATTAGAAGGAGCAGTTATAAGCACAGTTACATTTCTAGAGAGCTCTTTAAACAACCTGTTTTCTATTCTGACTTTTCCCATAAGTGACAACTGTAAGTTCTCAGAGTTGAAATAAAGTCTAACAGCTGTGACTGGGAAAATGCACTAGAATATCATAGGCAAGTACTATTGGCTGATAGGGAGATGCATGATTTAAAAGACCTATGGGGTGGACAAATGGGGTGGACAAATGGGGTAATTTTGTTTGGTTTTAAATTTGTAAACCTATTTCCTTGAATGGGCTGTTAGCTGAGTTGGGTGTGTGTGATAATAAGGCAAAGTTGCTCTATGCCACACATTCATCCAACAGCTGTTGGATCATTGACTGCTCTGAGATCCAAAGTGGATGAGATGATTAATGAATTACCTTATGCTGTAATGAAGGACTTTGGTGGCTGCCAAATTCTGTGTTGGAGGTAAAGTGAGAATCACTTCCAGACTGTAGATGTGATGTGATGGATTAAATGTACCTGTTGAAACCATTAGCTGAGGCTTCTGCTCTCCTGTCGTCCCTGAGATTCAGTCCGTATGAAAAACAAGTATCTCTCTGGACAGATTTGGACCCCTGTGCTGATTGCAAAAGGTGCTCACGGCTTGTAGATCACATGCTTCTAAGATTAAAGGGAGGGAAAGAAAAGAAAAATACCACAAACTGAAAGCAACTTGAAAAAATTAAAGCAGGAACATTTCTTCCATGGCATCTGGAATAAAGTACAAAATTGAGGGGAGAGAGAAAATGATCTGATTAAGACACAGATTTTTGTGAAGAAGATGTCAGAAAAAAACCAGAACTAGTTGCAAGACTATTTGAGTGAATATTAGTTATTTCAGAAATTGTACTGACTGGCAAAGAGGGAATGAGGGAAATGGAAAAATGAAAGAAAATGGGTGATATTATAGATAGCCTAGGATCTAGCAGATAACACATCTGATATAGATGCTCTTTTAAGGACAGAGTGATTTGAGAGTGAAACTCCAATTTGGTGACCATAAATAAGAGATGAAATAATATTGGAGAGGTTCTGATTATTTCAGTCAAAATGCTTTTACATCCTGGAGATTCTTGCTGAAGACAGACGTGCAAATAAGTTTGAATTTGCAACTGAAAGCTGAAAATGACCATTGAATTCTTATTTATTTATGTTTTTAACACCTTATTAAGGTGTTATTGACTAAACTACTTACTGGGTTGTTGAAATTGGTTGACCAAAGAAAGCTTCTGTCAAGAGACAGGACTATGATTTTGTAAGGAAGAGAAAAAAAGTAACAGCTAGTAATTAAGGGAAAGGACCTAATATATGGAAAGTATCTCAGAACTGAAGGGTCACAATTGGTATTATAAATGGGCTTGTGGTAATTTTGTACTTAGATTGTTCTGTCCCTATCTTTTTTTTCCCTCCTTCTATAATAGACCCTTTACATCCCTGTTCCTTATGTCAGTTCCAGTGTTTGGACCTGTCCTTTAAAATCCCACAGGCTGGTTATGGAAATGTCCTTTATACTGTTTAAATTTGAAATATGTCAGAATTTAAGTCCTGTTTGAGCAGTAGGTCAAGAGGAATGCTCGTGTGTGTATTTGTGGACTAAAGCCACACTATGGTTGTAGAAGCTCCTGTGCTCAGTGTGCTGACTGTGTCATTGTGCAGCAGTATCCTGGCTGTAGCAGCAAGGATGGATAGGCAGACTTGACTTCCCCTGTCTAGATGGAGCAAAACAAAAGTTAGGAAACTTCCCTCAACTGCAGAGGGATCAGGGTAATAAACTATTCCTGTCATTGACATTTTATAGGCTTGTTACCTGCTACTAGCTGTTCTTGTACTGAATAGCAATATTGTGGTTTCTAGGTGGAGGACCTTGCATTCAGCGAAAGCCGTTTGTGTTTCCATGAAATGATTCATAGTTTGGGCCCCTTTGATGGTATGTTGTACAGCTTATTTAGAAATAGTGATTGTTCTTATAATTTTTCTCATTTCACTGAGGCCTTAAGAAAAAAATTTGGACACTTCACACAATCTGGTATGAAGTTGCACTGGATATACAGAGTTTGAGAGGTGGCACATTTCATATGATCAAATACAAGTTTTATGTATTTTCTGTCATGTTAGACTTTATTGATAAAGTCCTTCATTATTGTTTTCATTTTGGGGGACCTGTTTGATTTAGCTAAACTAGTCTATTTGAGCACACAGCTGGACATATAAAATTAAATACACATAAAATATTTCAAGTCTGGTGTCAAATTTTTCATAGTTCTGAATTTGTATTGTAAAGTCATGGTTTAGAAAGAGTAAATGCACTGTACTTAAGGGTTGTTAGAATTAAGATTGGCTAGCTCATTTGTGGGCTTTGTTACTAACTTATGGTAGATTAGAAACATAGCACAACTTTTTAAAATGATTTTTACCTATATGTTAAGGGACCTGCTTGCTTAGAATGAAGTTCATTTTGTCTGTCTGAGAGACAAAAAAAGTCCTTTTCCCTCAAAGAGCACAGTAGCTACTTAAATGATTTTAAATTTGCAGGGTAGAGTGGGGATGCAGAGTGAAAAGCGGGGTTTTCTTGGGAAAACAAAGAAGAAAGAAGAGTGCAAAATTAAACAGTGTGTTTCATGTGTGGATATACAAAATGCTTAATAAATATCTGCCTAATAGATCTTGGAAGATGGCAGTGAATTCAGGATGAGTCAGCTACTGTGGGAATCATCAAGCAACACAACATAGCCCATAACAAGCTTACAGGGGCTCAGATATTTCTTTCCCTAGTAGGTGAAAGGAACACGTAGTCTTCCCTTTTAACCTTTATATATATACAGCATGTTTGTGTAGCAAGAAAATATTTCTTTTTTAAATTTCAACTTAAATTCAACACTTTCTGGCTGTTTTGTAAAGATTAATCCAACTAGGTGGTAAGCACATTCAAGCGAAAAAACAAAGCTGTAAAACCCTTTTTCGCCTTCTTAAATTGTGAACTTCTTCCATATTTATGCTCAATTACATGTCCATTCCATTTTTGCTGTCTGTCTAGACAATACAAATAAAAAAGTAAATTTGCACCACTTCAATCTGAGACACTGAAAGGGAAGATTGAGATTGTTCCACAAGAATCATCAAGAAATGAAACAGAATGATTTTGCTAACAATCCAAAGTAAGTTGCTTTGGTGAAGAGGAAACCTCTGGTTTAACTTTCTCACAAGTTATCTTCCTAGGTAACACAGTTTGCCCGATATTTGCCACTTAATTTTTGCTTTAGTAATCTGGGGTTAATGAACTTCATTACCTTCCTACACAGCAGGAGTTTTTGCTACTTTTTGCATATACTCCCTTTAAATAATAAGTGAAGTGATAATGAAATCATCAAAGACTCTCAGGAAGCATGACATTTTATTAGTTCTGTTGTACTGAAGAAAGTTGTGTCCTGTGCATTCATTGATTCTTGATGTATTTCTCAGGCTTTGGTTCAGTGAAAGTTAACTTGGCCTGTGTTGAGTGGGAAATAATCTTGTCTCTGAATGGGGACCACATCTAATAAATGAGAATAGATAAATGAGATTAGACTATTTCTAAATGTTTAGGAAATTTAAAAATATTTAACCTGTGTATTTCTACAGCTGAAAATTTAAGTGTGTCAATAGGTCTTCTCCCTTTATTGTATGTCATTAGTCATGATATTTTTGTCAACAACTGTAGATTAAGCGAATTTGCAGTGCAGTTTCCTGTGATAATCCTTGTCACATAGTTTTCCCCAGAAGATAATCTACGCAGTGATGTTTCTGTTTCTTTCCATGAACAGTACAGGGAGCATCTGAGCATCTTTTTTGCCTCCCAGATTTGCTAAATGTTCTTCATGCTTTCCTTCCCCCTTCACAGCATTTCTGCTGTATACAGACTGAGTCATTTTCCTCTTCAAATGTTCAGGTTATTTGCTAGGTTTTTAAGTGGGCCATTGTGAGCTCCTTGTGCCAAGAATGCTCCTTTTTAGAATGGAAAATTACTGTGGTAAGTAATCTATGACAAATACATCATAGCTTCATTTTTAATGGGGATTTTAAATTAATCTGAAAGATAAGAGATTTGGGGAGATATTTTTCCCCTCCTCCCCTACCGTCATAGGCCTCTTGTGAATCCCACCAGGTTAACCCAGTTTGTGGCATAGTTTGTGTGACAAAACTCCTTGTGTAAGAAATGGGCAGGTTTACTGATTGGAATTTTATGTTTACAACTAATTTAACCAAACACACATTTTAAAAAAGTTTTTATTATCTCCTATCAGTGTTTTACAAATATTCCATTTCTCAAGATCTGTGATCATAATTCACAGTATTGTGGCAAGACAATGTTGTGAGAAGACCCCACTGGGAGAAGACAGCTGGCTGCTCTTTAAGCTTTTGGGGGTAACTCCCTTGCTGTGCTCTGCTTCAAGTAACTATGGATATGGGAGCTCTTCCCTTTGTGCTTGCTTCTTTAGTTGCTTGCAGGGCGAGGTTTAGAAAGATCAGGGACAATTAAAATTATGGGATTCTTGTCAGGATTTGACCACTCTGTCAGCTAACTTATATGGTTTAATTTTACTTTATGAATTAGTAGCAGGAGTGCAACCCCTGTTGGATCAGGAAGGACAGCACTGTGGGTTTGTGTCCAGAAGGGTTATCCCTCATTCAAGACTCCAGATTTTCCTGCTTATCTTGCTAAGCTGCTAGTAGGCTTTTCAACTCTTGGCTCCTGTAACAAACATTTAAAAGTGATCTAATACTATGTATTTCTTTAAAAACCACACATATTTACCCACAATTTTTGGTAGCTATTTTATCAAACTTGTGTTCCAGAGTACAGACAGCACTCAGGGTTGCTTGTTTGTGAACCAGTCAAACAAGAAAACTTCTCTCATTAATCACTTCGCTGAACTGTTCTTGGTATACATGAAAATGCCTCATAGTAGCCAAACATCTGGATACATAGTAATCAAGCAATTATATAGTCACAAACCTTGCTGTACACCTTACCAAAAAAACTCCTAAAATACCCACAAAAAAGCCCAACCAACCAAAAAATAACAAAGACCAAATGAAAAACCACCCAACCAAACCACAAAAACAGTGTTTTTTTCTGTAGCACGTCTCTTCATGCTTCTGTGCCTGGAAATAATTTTGTTTTTTCCTTTTCTTGAAAAATGAGATTGTTTGGTTTTGATTATATTGTCAGCCTTGACTGTTTACTCTTTTGAATATGTGATTTGGTGCCATGAAAAAGACATTTAGCACTAATCTGTTGGTGTGCAACAAGAAGTAAATGAAAGCTATTTAATCACCATTGGCTGTGAACTTAAACCAGCATGACATGGCCTATTGGTCTTGTTGAAGTTGTCCTTAATATTGACATTTTTCTTTATTTTGTGGTAGAAGCTAGGAAGCCTAATAAAAATACCAGGATACTCTTGTTGTGGGCACTGTAGAACTGTTTTCTGAGTCACTGACTCAGAGCTCTGGGTAGAGCCCCACTTTGATCTTCTTGGGGACCTGAAGCATGAGAACAGAGGGGAAAAAGAAGAGATATAAACCAGCATGGGGAGCAGAAGAGGTGGCTCTTCTTATAATCTCTGGGCACATAGAAACATGGCCCTAGTGAAAGGCTGCAGTGACTTCCGGAACGCAAAAAGCTGAGAGGGTTGGCTAATTAGAAAGCACACCTGAGCTGCTGGATTGGAAGGGAAGATCAACACAGGTTTGTCTTAAGTAGGATGTACAGAGGCTTTCCAGAGAGAGAGGGGTGCTTATGCTTGGCTACTGGTCTGCTTGGAAAATGGTACTTTGTGACTGGTGGGAACAGTGTGAGGTGGTGGGAGAACACATGTAGGGAATAGGAGCTAGTGAAAAAGACTTGAGAAACACTGACTTGAAAAGATGTGATAAAAATTGAGCAAACACAGAAGTTCACAGCTTGCTAGTTGCTTAGTCATTGTCAGCTGGAACTGCTTTGTATTAGACTGGCAGAGAGAGGTTGCAAGAAAGAATTTAAGAGCAAGGCTATCAGCCAAAAGTTTTTTTGTTTTGTTTCTTTGTTTAAAAGGTTGTTCTTTTTTGTTCCCCACACTGAAGAAAGCATGTATGTGATTTGAGGGCAGGTGGAAAAAGGTAATGTTTGTCCACTTCGTGTTGAAAATAGGATTGTTTGGCCTTTTGTGTTTTAGTTTAGCCTTGCAATTTATCAGGCTCTCTTAATAAATAAATAAGCAATGAACAGTGCTATATACAGTAACATCAAAGGGATGAGTCAGTATGTGCTGTGTAGCCTGAAAAAGTGGATCAAAACCTTTGTAATGAAAATGAACAAGAAATAGTGAGGAGACAGTAGATATGAGCTATAAAGTGGAATGTGGTGGGAGGGAAAATACTCTTCTGTGTTTTGAAAAACTTTTCTGTGATTGAAGTAACTTTTTTTTTAAAGTTCCAAAAATGAACATCGAAACAAGGCCATTTTATCCTAACAAATAAGGAGAAAAAAATTAGTTGTCTTGAAAAATATGTGGAAGTTTCAACAATAGTGTTTAAGAAAAATATTTCATATCCCTTAACTGTGAATTTCAAAGGGTTTTCCTTTCACTATATTTTTTTATTGTTTGTATACATAAATATAAGTATAAATACGTATTTTATATATATTTTATTTTTGGAGGCAAATTATTAGCAATAAAGATAAGTAAAATTAGCAACAAAAAAAGCACTACAGGGTGTTATCTATTTGGATTTCTTTAAGGTCATTGATGTGAGCCCCTGCAACATCCTTCTCTCTAAATTGGAGAGATACGAATTTGATAATGGGACTGTTGAATGGATAAGGAATTGGCTGGATGATCACATCCAGAGGGTAGTGGTCAACAGCGCAGTGTCCCAAGGGACATGGATGACAACTGTCTATGGTCTAATGGGACCATACATACTCAGGGGTCCCATACTAGAAGCGGTGCCATATAGACGATGGGACTGAGTGCACCCTCAGCAAATCTGCAGACATCACCAAGCTGAATGGTGCTTCACACCTGAAGGGCAGGATACCGTATAGATGCTCAAGAAATTGACCCATGGGAACCTCATGAAGTTCAATAGGGTCAAGTGCAAGGTGCTGCAGCTGTGTTGGGGTAACCCCCTTTATCAATGCAAGCCACAGGACGAAGGGATTGAGAGCAGCCCTGCTGGGGCTGCGAAGGTTTTGATATTGGTGGATGACAGGCTGGACATAACCTGGCAATGTGTGCTTGCATGCCAGATAGCCAGTTGTGTCCTAGGCTGCATCCAAAGCAGCATGGCCAGCAAGGCGAGGGAGGTGATTCTGTGCCTCTACCATGGTCTCATGTACTTGATGCAGTACTACCATGGTCTCATGTACTTGATGCAGTACTACCCCACCTCTAGTACTGCATCAAGCTCTGGGGTCCCCAGCACAGAGAGGACATTGACCTGTTGGAGTGGATCCAGAGGAAGACCATGATGAAGATTGGAAGACTGGAGCAGCTCTCCTATGAGTAAAGGCTTAAAGAGCTGTGGTTGTTCAGCCTGGAGAGACCTCTTCAGGGAGACCTTGCTGACTTGCAACTTAAAGGGAGTTTGTAAGAAAGATGTGGTAAAACTTAGCAGGGCCTCATGCCATACAAAAACTGGTAATGGTTTTAAACTAGTAAAAGGGTAGGTTAAGATTAGATATAAGGAAGAAGATTTTTACAATGAGTGTGTTAAAACATTTGAACATGTTGTCCAGAGAGGTGATGGATGCCCCATTCCTGGAAACAGTTAAATTTGGGGTGGATAGGGCTTTGAGCAGCCTGATCTAGTTGAAGATATCTCTACTTATTGCAAGGGGATTGGCATAGATGTCCTTTAAAGGTCCTTTCAAACCCAAACTGTTCTATGAAATTAAATAGTTTGCTGTCAATTTGAGCAAGGACATCTTCATGCTGCTACTGTCTGACTGGACATGACATTTATAAATCACAGGATCATAAAATGTTGAGGGGTTGGAATGGACTTTAAAGATCATCCAGTCCCAACCCCACCTGCCATGGGCAGGGACATCTCCTATTAGACCAGATTGCTCAAAGCCTTTTTCAAACTGGCTTTGAACACCAGCAGGGGAAATAGTATTCATAACGAAGTTCCTTTTTAGATGAGGTATTCATGCTTTTATTTGTTTATATTAGAGAAAGTGTAATGTGAGAGAGAGAGATTACCTTTGGTGCCTGTTTTTCTGTTTCTGTGTTCTGCTGTCTGAGGGCATAAGCTATAACTCTCTCAAAATGAATCATATATATTCTCCTGTCTTTTGAGTGATTATCCCAGTGGAAGTAAAATTGGAGCCTTGAAACTGATTGAGAAATGTCTACCCATAAAAGTACTTGATTTCTTTCTTCTGGATTAATCTTTGATTATATCTTGACATGTCTGAACTTTTTCACCCAAAGGAATGAATATTGCTTCCTTCAATTTATTTATTGTTTAGACGGCAAATACATTAATTTTCCATGATCATTGAGCAACTGTCATCCATCATCTGCAGAATGAGAGGTACCTTCTCAATACAAACACAAAAACTGCATTCCTTTCAGGGACATCTTAATATCTACTTTCCAGTATTCCCTCCTTCAGATGTTCATAAGTGAAGTCGGGCCTGAGATAGGGAGAGATAGAGAGAGATCTTGCTTTTAAAGAGGGTCCAAATCTCTCTTGCCTTTGCAGACCAGAGTGAGACAATTAAATATTTGTGGCTTTGAAGAAAAAAGATTTAAAAAACCCCTGAGTTCTTTTATATAGCTGCCTGGCTCAGAACAGGGGTTTGAGAGCAAGCTAAGTATTGCAGGATTCAAAAAGAAATTAGATTCTGATGTGAAAGTAGATGTCTGAGTGAAGGACTCTGCTCTGCCATTCAGTTACCAGAATATGTTATGAATGTGCCGCTGGGGCCCTGAAACAGTCTCTTCCAATTTGATGTATGCTATGTACCATGAGATTATCTGTCTTCTATTGAACATAAAACCTACACCATAATAGGTTGCCTAGAGAGGTTGTGGATGCCCCATCCTTGGAGGTGTTCAAATCCAGGTTAGACAGGGCTTTGAGCAACCTGGTCTAGTGGAAGGCGATCCTATCCATGGCAGAATGGTTGGAACTAGATGACTTTTAAGATCCCTTCCAACCCAAATCAATCTGTGATTCTATGAAAATCTAGGAGTTAAAGATCGTGATCTTTCCTTCGGTAGAAGTTTATTTACTTAATATGTGTACCATAATAAAATGTGGCATCGCTTTTTGGGTTAGAAAACCTGTTCCACTGTTATGAGCCAAACCTTTCTCAGCACTGCACCATATCAAGAAAAACTGTCTTGCAAAAAATAACAAGACGGAATGGAATTTATGGAGATAAACATCTACTTCACCTGATAATTTTGACTGCTACAGCATATGAAAAAAGCCAAATGCTAGTGTTTGCCTTTTGAAATCTTTTTTCACAGTGTCGAATAACCGTGTCATTAAACCCTGTCTTTGCAGCAGGCACAGACAAGAGGTTATTTGCCATGAGTTGGTTGTTTGGCCTTTTCATGAAACATCAAATATGGAAGTATTGAGAACATTTCGTGAAGTGATGAACAGTGACTCTCAACCACTCTATTCTTTCTGTCTAAAGAGGGTTGGTAACAAGACATTGTGATAATTCATGCTGTTATCAGTTTGTTCAAATTAGCTTTTCCTTCTCCTGTGCTTGTCATCATTCAGTTACAGACCTGCTTTATCACACAGAGCTCTCAGCAGACCAAGGAATGTTTTGCTATGTTCAGAGGCCAGTACAAGATTGAGGGCTTATTCTGTGATGCTTACTGATACAATTTTTCTTTTGATCTTCTATGAGTCAAAAAACTTTGTTTAAAAATTCAATCTCTAACACTGGAGGTTGCTTTTGTCCTTTGCAGAAGCCTAGCTCTGTAGGATTATGATTTTCTGTTGTATGGCATGGCTTTATTGTCCCTCGAATTCTGCCTGCAGTTCCTATTGTAATGCAGTTATGAGATGATGAATGACTGACTGGTATAAAGTATATAAGCAAAACCATCCATATCTTTTCAGCAATGTATTTTAATGCAGGGGAAACATTAGGGTATAGGAGCAGTATACAGGAAACGGTCATGCTTTTCCTGTAGATAATGAATTGGTCTTGTTTGCTTATGTGGATTAAACTGAAGTCTTCGGTGGTTCAGGTGTTAAGAGTAGCCTGGACTACAAATGCCACTTCTCAGTGACTGTCCTCAAAGATCCACGTTCTCAGAAAACTGCTGGTTAAACCTCCAAATGTCTTATCAGGATCCCATTCTTCAACTCCTCTCTCTCCTCCTTTCTTTTAATGAAGAATGGACTGAATGCCCATCCTTCACCTTGTTTTTCAAGTACCTTTTGAAGTCATAACTTACAGACATACTTTTCTTTTTGTTACTGAGAGGCAAGGCCAGAGTGCTTGGCAGGGGGCAGTGCCATGCTAGTGAGCTGTATGGGCCTGTCCCTTCCTTGTGTGGCCACTGGCATGACCTGGGGAGAAGTGGTGTGTCCCCCCATCACTTTTCGGCCATATTGGTGCGCATGAACTGCCTGTGTTTGTCACTAGGTTGTTATTCCTATCCCAAAGGAGAGAGCTAGGCAGGAGGATCTGAGGCAATGCTAGAACATCCCTTTCAGTCACAGCCGCAACTAGGTCACCTGCAACAAGCCATAAAGAAGCATCCTCTTATGTCTGACACCTGTGTCATTGCAAAGGGTTTCCTCTTCACACTGGAGAACTACAGCATATACCCTGTGCAGTAATGATGGGTCTGATGTAAGGGCTGTCTGTAGTTGCCTCTGATCCAGGATTAGATGTTGGCATATTTAACCACTTCAGTGAGACACTGGTTTAGAGGTAATTCATCTGCAATATCTGTCTTATAAGGACTATACAACAGCCACTTTAATAAGATGGATACTCATGTTTTTGTATAATAACAGCTAAGTGTACCCCTGTAGAGCATCAACCCTCTCACTTTTTTACTAGCTGTTCATTTGGGAGTGGGTGAATGAGCTGCAAGGAAGCAATGTAAATCCCTAATGTCACATTATTGTTCTTTTTCTTCATGGAGTGCAAGTTCTGTTGCACTCATGGAGACTACAACTATTGTGCACATTTGCCACTAAAAAAGAGAAATTTTACAACAGTCTGGTGATTCCTTTTTATGAAGTCCTGTTCTTCAGTAGAATGGTTTCATTCTGTCAGATACCAGTATTGTATGGTGTTACTCCGTAGTTAAAGTTTTTATCACTAAAATGCCTGTGCATGGCTTGGGATCTTGAAATGGTTTCACTGGTGTATATCCGAGTTCACTGTAGGCTGGATTTGCTTTGTTTTACTAAGCATCAAAGTGTGTTTTCTATGTAGAACTCACAGCAACTGGAATGACTTAATAGGATTTTTCTTCAACATGAAATCTCTTGAGAAGGGCCAAACTTTGGATCTAAGCAAAAATCAAAGGTTAAGTGGCAATGTATTCACTCTGGATACTAAGTTGACTGGATTGACTGGACAGTTTGTATTACAGCAGTATGCAAAGTAGAGTTTAATTGGCTAATCTATCACTTTGCATGAAGAGACAGGGAAATTTTCCTTAAACCAAAATGGCAATTAGGAGAAACAAACTTTATGAGTGTACCAGGCCTGACTATACTCTGTTATTACATCTAATGGGTTTAAAATTACCTTAGTCATCTCACTGCTTCCTCAATTATTCTTTTCTTTTTTAAAATTTATAGTAATTACAGCTTGGCTATGATCTACTTGCATTATTCTGCTCAGCTTTTAATATTATAAAATAAGCTGAAATGCTTTTTTATTGATGCAAACATTGCATTATAAAGTTTCACGAACAGATTTATGAACAGTTTATTTGTTTATACTTAAAAGCAAAGATCCAATCTGTAGTTTTAGGAAAGGGGCAGACAGTGCACTAAATGTTATTTTAAGATATAAAAGCTTTAGTTTCACATATCAATAGGGATTCTGATTTTTCAGCATAGCTAATGTATGATACTTACATTAGCTATGCTGAAATAAGTTTAAGTTTGGATAAGTAATAAGTTTGGATGATAGGTTGGGTTGTAGATATAACAAGTATATTGCATATCTTATCTAGCTTTGCTGCTTTTTCTTTCTACTAGGTTCTCAACCTATTGCAAAACAGGAAAATGTGAATAAAAAGCAGTGGTGTCTTAAAATTCCATCTCCAAGTTGAGTCAATACCACCCACTCTGTACCACAGTCTGAAACTGAGACAATTCATGTTTGAGAGGAGTCCACTTCTTTTACTGAGTGTCATATTCTAGGTGTTTGATAGGGAAAATGCAATTTCATTCTTCACAAACCCAGATGTTTTAGCTGACTGGAGTTGTCCTTCAGCGGTGACAAGCTTCTGCAGAACAGCATTTCAGGAACGTTGTTTCTGAGCTGGAAGGGAAATTCCTCATGTTGCAGTTTATTGTACTCAGTCCAATAGCATCATTTCTATTCTGTGTGAAGTTCTGGGCTTGTAAGGAGAATGGAAAACTTTCCATTCAAAGTAAATTTTTTTGCAGGAGCTAAAATCCCCAAATGTTTCCTTATAATTAAATAGTAATTTTAGAAAAGCTGTTAAAAATAAAATTGAGCTTGAAAGCTTAATACAGTCTTTCAACTCAGCTGCAGCCCTTCATTCTAAGTCTGTAGAAGGGGAGACTTGTGAACTTCCTTGATGAGAACCTGATGTGCTCAACGGTGTTGGCTTCACAGCAGCCACTGTGGTAGAAGCATTTCGGTGGCAAACATCTGAGCTCTCCAGCAGCCCCTTAGGAAAAAAAAAGCTGATGGAAACACAAACCATAATTCTGTCAGTATTCTGTGTGTATATTGCTAGAAATTCCTCAAAACCAGTTATGTTAATGTGTCCGTGAACTGGCATTTTTCCACTTCAGCCTGTCGATCTGGAGCATTCTTTGGAAGTCAGTACACATAGGCTTAGTACACATTTTGGCCTTTCCATAGCTGTACTACTTCTGGTCACTGCCATTGTTCAAGAATGAGCCTACAGCAATTGTCAGGAAGGCCTTGCCCTCAGGTGTTGAAAGATTTTGTTTCAGGAGGTGAAGAATTGACATTCCGTGTTTGATCTTGCAGGAATTCTTCAATGGGTGAAACTGATAGATAACTTTGAGGCTGAGTACGAGTATGTCACCAATGAAGGAACAGTGTTCACTTTCAAGACAAACCGCCATTCTCCAAATTATCGGTTAATCAACATTGACTTCAGTGATCCAGAGGAATCCAAATGGAAAGTTCTCATCCCTGAACATGAGAAAGATGTTCTAGGTAAGAGTTTGTGTCAAGTTAAAGACCTTCTGTTCTGCTTTTTTCAAATTAATTCAGTAATTAGTCTATTGAATGATCTTTTACAGATCTTCTTGCATTTTCCTGTGTTTAAACTTTGTTTAGGATTTGCAATTATAAGACTTACTGAGATGCAAGCAATTCAGAATATCTCTTTCTCTCCAACATCCTGTGTGGCCCTGGTGAAGTTGATTCATGTGTCTTTGTTTTAGTTCTGTGTTTGTAGGAAATGAGGGGAAAGTATTTTCCTGCTTCATGTCAGTGTAATAAATGTTTACTAGACACTCAGAGATTACAGCAAGAGGGACTTTGTAAGCAGGAAAAAAGGGAAAGAGCAAATCTGGCAGTACTGCAGTATGCTTTGAGAATTGGTCAGAATTTGAGACAGGATTTTCTTTTGTTCCAGGAATAAGGGGAGTAAACAATACTTGAAAAAAAAGTCTCAGGAAAGTTGAAGGGCATGGAATTCTTAAAGTATAAAAGCAAGTTTAAAACATAAATCTTTCATTTTAATATAATTAAAATAAAGATCTATTTTTAATCCCATCATTTTGCAGGAAGTTCTGTGAAAGCTTAGAATTAGTTTCAGATAATACAGAAAAACCTCCTCTGAGCTGTTTTTTGACAGATGCTTAGTGTACGTTTATGTAGTTTGTTCTTTGTACAGTACAAGATACAGTTAAGATTTATCTGACTAGCATAATTAGTTATTAAAATATTCTGCATTTTTATTAATCAATTTTTATACAAATTCCTTCATAGTTGCTGCTTTTCCAGTGAAGACCTACTTTGTAGAATGAGTAGAATTCTCTTTGTGTATATGATATAATTCGTGCACATACAGTAACTTCTGTCTTTCCTCAGTAAGACAAACATATTTTACCACTATTTCAAAGTCATCTTAAGGCTTTTGCCACTTAAAAAAAAAAAAATCTTAATTTCTGTCTGCACTTCACAACATGTCCTGTGTGATTTCTGCCAGAGCCTAGATGTCCCCAGTGACATAAATGTGGATTCTGAACATACCCAGAATTGTAGTGATGTTGCAAATGACTGGGGTCTAGAATATTGAGAGAATTTTAGTGAATAGAAATGTAGCAAATTAGAGCTTGGTGAGGCACAAATCTTTTCTTAAGATTGTGAACTATTTGTATCAGGAATAACCTGCATCTTAAATGAAGTATGTTTCAAGTTCTAAGAAGAGAATTAATAATAAATGTAAGTGAAACATTGCTTCCAAGTCTTAATTTTGGTCATGTGCAAATTCACTGACAGTCTGTTAAGCTATGCTTAAATTAGAAGGAATTGCAGTTAAAGTGGGACCAAATTGAAGAATTTACTTGGACATGGTGAGTGTCTACACAGAATGGGACAGAAACATGTGACTGACCTGAAATGTGGTTACCATGTGTGGATTTACCTGAAAAGTGGTCTAGGCAGTCAAAGGAGTTTTGACCAGTGGCTCTGTAGGCACTGATTATCTATTCCTTACCAGTAAGATAAATGCCAGATCTGCTCTTCGCTACACTATGGTGTTTAGCTCAACTCCACTTTGGTTTCATTCTAAAGGCAAAGTCATGGTGAGTTCATGTTCATAAACAAACAAAAATAAATTAATGCATGCAACATTCCTTTAATAGCTTATACATGACAGCCTTGACTGTACAGACTTAACAGAACTGCACTTAGAAAACTGAAAGCTCAGATGAATGAGTTTGCAGAGGACACTGCGCCTTAGACTGTAAACCCAACAGGCATTCAGCTTTTAAACACTTGAAAGCAAACATGATCTGTCATATAAAATCATCAGGGTGACTTTCAGGAATATGTTATGTGTCATTAATCTTTTTCTGTGTTTGAATGTGAAGCCAGAATAGGCAATCCTATGTCTACTTCTCTCTCTGGCTTCTGGGAATGGTATGTAAAGAAATTGGATTAAACTAACAAATAAAAGAGTCTCTATAAGAAGATGATTTTTAATGAATTTTAGATCTTAATAAACCTATAGTAGATCTTATAGTAAAGTAAATTCAAATGTTCAGTTGCTTCTTTGTGACAGACACTTGCAGATTAGTGTTGTATCCTTAGCACCACGATACGGGAGTTCGATCATGTTCAGGAAGTTGTAGTCCTGAACAAATAAAAACCCCCACTCCTTCACTTGATGTAGCCAGCAAGCATGCCAGTCTCCATGTGAGGCTTTTAAAATCATTCCAAGATTTGTTAAGGAAGACTTAATTGTAGAAAATACAGTTAATAATTCATTCTTGAAAACTTTGCAGTCAAGTGAATTTGATTTTTGATGTGGAGGTGACAATGTAATGAAGACAGTAGTGATTCAGAGGGTAAATGGGCATTGCTGCTCATCCAATTTTACCTGTGTGTGGGAGTGACTTTGACAAGATGTAATTTAGCTGTATTAGTATTTCTTTATAAGCATTATAGTTAGTGACACCCTACGTCACAAATGTGGTTTTTTTGGGATATATGGATCCTGCTCTGGTGTGACCTGCCTGGAAGCCATAGCCTGTTTATTTCTGTGTGTTAACTTAGATTCAATTTCATAAAAGCTGCAGTTACACATACAGAAATAGATTTATTTACAAATAATAAATGCAGGATTGAGAATTATGAATGTCTGCCAGTGTCCATCACTGGCATAAAGAGATGTTCCACAAAATATCACTGTATTCTTAGAAAGTTGCTATAGCTAATACAGTCTAACCAAGAAATAAACATACATGCCTACATGGTGGTATGAATGTCATTTGGTTTCCTCAACAAATTCTTTAAGACAGACTTTTCTATTGGCTTTGGCCTCTTTTTTCCAAGAACTCTTTATAAATGAGATAATTTGGGAAATAAAAGGTAAAAACCAAGTACATTCCTGCAGTGAGGTTGTATACACCCTTTGTTTTGCACCTGTCAGCAGGGATTTCACACAGTGATAAGTTTAGATCTTTACTATTTGAGCTGAGGGGAAAAAATAAATGACAGCAATTTTATAATGAAATTGAAGAGGGTGCCTCAGAGCATATTGTAATGTGATGAGAGTTGTATTCTCCCCTTTGGAGTTGGTTTATAAAGTGTTAGTTTTAATTTTCAGGGAGTCTGAAATAAAAGCACAGGAGAGATTCACATCTAACATTGAACTTGTGCTTTAAATAAGTGCATAGCTGCAAGAAGCATGCTGAATTGAAAGGCAGTTATGAAACCATGAATGCAGACTGACTGCAACAGACGCTGCAACCCTACTTCCAAGGCACAGGATAAACCTGCTGGGTTTAAAAGGTTAAATGATTCATTTTGAGAACTGTGAGACTGCCACCACCACACCCAAAGTGCTCAATACTGGTAGAGCAGGGCAACTGTAGAGCAGCAGTTAGTATCCAGCCCTTTCCTTGTGACAATGAAAAGTAAACTAGATCTCCTGAGTAAGGAGGACTGAGAAATAAGACATATTCCTGAATGTGTTGTAGATGTGGAGAGGGATCTTGAACAGTTTCTTAAATTTCAGTTGGCCATTTAACAGACACAGGCAAAGCTAGCAATGCTCCCTGTGCCTTGTACACATCTGCACACCTAAACTCAGTGCATGTAAAATGGTTCCCTTCCCTCAGCTGCAATGTGCACTCTCAAGTGAAAAATAGTATTTTTCTTTAATACCTTTAACCTGCTAGCTAATTCATGAATGCTTAGGAGATAGGGAGGGGAGTTACTGCAGCTGAAATTTGTCTTTCGGCACTGTAGTGAAGCCAGAAGGGAAAGTCTGGAAGGAGCACCAAATCCTTGACTTGTTGAAATTGGTTGAAGCTTTTCCATTAACTTTAACATGGCAGGCTGCCACTGAGGATGATGTCTCCATGAGAAGACATAGGCTTTATATTGTGAGGGCTTGTCAACATTTACTTACATGTTTCAGAATTATTCATGTTTTATTCTGTAAATTGCTCATGCTTTACATGCAAGCCTACTGGTAAGTAGCTTTGAGTGGTGGTTACAGGTCATTTTAGTTGAGATCAGCATTGGTACCTGTTAATCTGCAGAGACACTGAAGTTTATGGTCACTGTGATGACCAGAAAAACCAACATGACCTTCCAGGTCTGCCTTGCAGTTACAGCTTTGACAGTCCATTGAAATACATTAATTACTCGTTGAGTGGACTCATAAGCACAGTGTACAGCAAGTAACTCAGCGATTGCTGCTGAAGTTCTGTGGCTGCCTGGCTCTTCTAGTGTGGTGTGTTCTTCTCCATCAGCATTTCAGCCTGCAGCTGTCAAAGCATGTTTATACATTTAGATACTTAACATGCTGTAGCTACTGCTGCAGAAAGGAAAGGTCAAAACTCTTTTAAGTCATTAAGGTTAGTGACACAGATGTTTCGTGTGAGGATTCAACTCTTTTTTATTCTGAAACTATTTCAAAAAGTTGTCTATAGCGACGTTGCAGGTACCAGATCAGTTGATTTGTGACTATAATGAAAGCTGTCAAAATAAAAAAGTTTTTGGAAAGTAGCAGTTTATGAATTTCTGTAAAAGTTGAACTGAAAGTTCTAGACAAGGTTGAGCTCAGTTTATTAGGCATTGTTAAGAAGTGTATCTCCTTGAGCCCAAAATTAATTATTGAAGAATTGTGTGTAACCTTTTGTAGTCATCAAAGTGGTTGCTGTAATCTTCAGAGAGAACTGGCCAGTACCAAGGATAATTCTTCATACCTGCTTTGAGTACTTAAAACTGCCTCCAAGTGTGTTCTTCTCTCTCTGATGCCTGAAGCAAGGTAGTCAGGTTGGAGAAGGCAATCTCCTTGTGTTTATTGTGTAGTAATATGAATCCTGCGCTTGATGGGTGTTGTAAGTAGGCAGGTTGATAAATTTAGGTGTAACCAGGAGAGTAACTACTCTGTTCATTGGTATTAAGTGAAAATAAACTGACTTATACACTGGAGAGCTTTTGGGTAGTTAACTGCTAAAAAATACCACTTGTGTGAATGAAACTGCTCAACAAGCAATTCACAGTATCCCAGAACAGGGTATCAAAAATAAATGGTTCAACTGCTCTCTAAAGGTGTTCCTTTCTCCCCATTGTCTATAAAGGGTGCCTACAGCAATGGCGTCAGGCTTAGGTTTTAGACAGGTGATTTGAAAGCACAGAGTCTTAAAAGTTCCTAGGAAGTACAGAGGCATGCAGGATGCATCCTTCAATGCATGAGTAAAACATAAAGGTTGACTGCTAATGCAACACACAGTAATAACAACTAATACCAACAGTGTCCGTGGTTCTCTGTGCTGAGCATGGGAATAACAGAGACTCAGCTTGAAGCTTGCAGTCAAAAAATAGCTCCTGTTAATAATTTAGCATTGTTTTAGCTTGCTGTGTATATAAGTGTTGGTTCTTAGTGTCTTTTTTTTTCTTCTGGTCTTTCAAGTCTGCTTCAGTATTTTGCTCTATTTTGATTTTTGCATTTCTTTGTAGCTTCCATTACTGTAAGTTTTGGAGGCAGTTAGCAATTCACCAAAACGAGTTATGATACAGGTACTGTACACAGAAGCTGTGTTCCTAAATCTCATGGAATGTTATAAAAACATTTTGCGTTGTCTTTTCATCTGTTATCTTCTCCTTGCTGAGAGCATCTAATTTGTAAATGAAAGAGGCGATGGAGAGTTAATATTGCTGCTTCCTAGGCAAGTTCCTCAGTGACAGGAATCCCCACATAAGCCAGCAGCTTTACTCCTAGGCAATTGAATCTTTTTAATAAAAAGAGTAATATCTCTTCATAATATATATAAGTCAAAGTAATAATGCGCTTCAGCTTTTAATGAAAAAATCCATTAAACTGAACTGCTTAATCAGATAATTAGTGAGGAATTATGGCATCATCACAACATAATTTTGAAATAAAAATTCCTTAATTTTTTTTGTTGAGGCAAGGCTATATTTTATATACATTTGAAGTTGATCTGAGAGTGTCTATAATCCATTTCGTGAAATTTTTTTCAAGAAATTTTGAGAGTAAAACTGGACATTTTAATTATAGATGTTGCTGAAAATACCAGTGGAGTTCATGGGATCTCATACTCATTGCAGAGCCATTAATTCTGCATTCAAGCAAGGTGTGTTACTGTTGGGATGATAACTTTTTAATTCATGTTTTGTGTTAATAAACCACTTAAAATGTTGGCAAATTTGTGCAGTGACAATGTAAAAAATATTTTTCAGTTACTGGATATTCTCCTTGTTTATACATCCGCGAATGAGTCTGTCTTTCAAAATATGTGATTGAATAGAACTATTAACTTACAAAGTTTGTTATGTTTTCCATCCTCACTTAAGAAATTTTAGCCACTCTAGGGCTAAAATTACACATCAATTACTAATTTATAAACAGTGTTATGTTATGCTGTACCTTATTATTTCAGGTCATGGCTTCATGACTGAAATTTCAGTTAGTGTTTTCTGGGGCTTTGGTTAGAATATTCGCAAATCTAGACTAGAAGCTTATGAGGTAGTTAGAAAGTTTGAGGATAAGAAAAATGTGAGTAGTGATATTTGGAAAGAGGGGAGTAATAAAGTTTTATTTAGGTGTTTATGAAACATGAATTCATATTTCTAGACAGTCAGACAAGTATTATATCTCACTGGTCCTTCAGAAACAAGCTAAAAGGATTTGAAGGCCTTTGAGCTCTAGGGGGTTATGACAGACGTGAATTCTGTATGAAAGCATGGATAGTAAAGAAGTTAATTGTGACAGAATAATGAGTTTTGACCTTCAATTCAGAAAAAACTTGTTACCCTTATTATGGAAGGGGCACATGATACAAGTTAGAATTTTGTTCTGGAATCTGAAAATGCAAATATGCATATATAAGACCGTCTTCTTTACAACTCTGTGAATTCGAATTGTTTGGTTTTATAGGACTTAGAGGAAACTGGAAAGAGCTATTAAAATATGAATAACGTAAAATAGCATAAAACTGAAATTCCGGTAATTTTTACATTCTTGTGTTTTGATATTTTTTCCTCCAATGTTGTCATGTTAAACTCTCCATCTCACGGTGCTACTTTGGCATTGTGATGTGCCTCTGTCAGTCCTACCTCAATTTTCCTGGTCATTTGGTTCCATCCCCTCATTCTTTGTTTCCAGCAGATAAAACCACGTGTCCAACACTGGTACCTTGCCCATGATTTAGATTTCCAGTTTGACTTGTCAGAGAAGAAGTTGTGCATACGTAGTCGGAAGATAGTAAGAACCAGCTCCTCACCTAGTCTTACAAACAAATAAAAATGTCCCACATTACCTCCTTCAGGATACTTTCTTTAATTTTTAACCTTGTTTGTATTTTGTCTTGCTTGTATTCAATTTGTGAATTAATGAGAAGTTAAAATACTTTTGTTGCAAAGTAATTTCTTAAATGACAGAAATACTGAGCAAGATAAGAATGTGTCAGTCTTTCTGCTGTCTGTATGAGTACATAAATAGACTTGTCACTGGAGGTCTAAAGCTAGTGGCAGAGACAGGAGAGAATATGTTACACGAAATATCCTGGGTGAATTGGAGCTCCAAAGAGTTTCTACACTTTATAGGCTATAGAGATGGTGATTGAAGTGAGATAGTCAGTAGAACCACAGAGATTTTTAGGAATTGCCAGCCCAGATATTTTATTTTAATTGGTTTTAATTTTCTAAAGTCCAGTTAAAAAATTAGCATGCCATGAGAAAAAAAGTCCACATATGTCTAGTAATTATTCTAAGGAACAAACTCAGGATGGGAAAAGTTCTGTGGAGCAGAAGCTGTCATTCCTGCACAGCTGCACAGACAAGGTGGGACTAGGACTATAACTGCCTTGAGAGGCATAAAGGCAATGAACCTCTGCAGAGTGATTTGTTCCTGGGACTTTTTTCTGGATTGAGTTCACTGCACTGCATCCTGTTCCTATTACCTTACAGTCTCAAGAATGCTGTTTAGCAGCATTAGCTTCTTGAATAAGCATGTGGGTCTTTTTTTAATGGCATGATGAGAATATCACCCCAGAATAGCTCTTTTATAAAACCCAGTAGGGCTTGCTTACAAGAATAGATTCCTGATTACTTAAGCAATAGAACCAAGACAAATAGTGATATCTAGGTTCTATACTTCAATATGCAATACAGGATGATGTCTTTTTTCCTTACGAGTTTAGTCTGAATATAAATCATAATGATTGTTTTGATTTTCATTATTTTCCATAAGTATTGCTGGCAAAGATAAATGTTTTGCTTGGGTTATGCATTAAAATATGTGATATTTAAGAGAAGTATTGATCTATAAATATCCCAGGTGCATAAGCATATTGATTAAGCAATTCTTTATTCCTATGTCTGCATAAAGTCACTTTAAACTGCATGGTTAATGCATTTGCAGAGAATGTCAGACTTTATTTCGGGTTCATTTGCAAAGATTTAAGAGTTAAAGGCAGTGCATGTCAGAAATTTTGCTGCATGCATTTAGGTATGCGAAAAATTTTAGGACCAGAGTATGTCTGATTGTTTTCTTTCTTACATTTTTAAATTGTATATTCTGTGGCTTTGTTTTTCTTTTCCATGTTGTGCAGAATGGGTTGCTTGTGTGAGGTCCAATTTCCTGGTTTTGTGCTACCTGCATGATGTGAAGAATGTCCTGCAACTTCATGACCTAGCCACTGGTGCACATCTCAAGACTTTTCCCCTAGAGGTTGGCAGTATTGTGGGATATAGCGGCCAAAAGAAGGACACCGAAATATTCTATCAGTTTACTTCCTTTTTATCTCCAGGTAAGATTTTTTTTCTCTCATGTTATTGTTCCTTTTCCTGAGAACAGTGTCTTTCTCATTTTCTGTAGTTTAGTCGTTATTTGGTATGTTTAAAATGCAGGTAAAACTGCTTCCACACATGGAAGCAGTGGTTGTGCACATCGAAATGTATCAGTCCTTGATCTATCAAGCCTAAATTATTTGTCTATTAGTGTTTGAGAGACCTGCATTAAGACTCAAGACTAACTTGTACTGAAGATAAAATTGTAGCATTCTCACAGTTCTTGCTTCATACAGCAAGATAGAAGGTAAAAAACTCAGTCAAAGATAATCATTAATGTGTTTAATGTGATTTTTATCACAATTTTAAAGAACATTAATAAAAGTCACAGAAATTGTATCTCTGACAGTTTTGTGATTCATTTATGCATAGCCTTATTTGAGCATCCTTACTGTCTGTCCTTACAGTACTTGGTGTTGTTGGATGGCTGTAGGAATCTTTGTACAGTCCTGCAAAGCTGGAGCTGTCCAAAGCATTACATAATACAGGTGTGGCACAACAATAAATATTCTAGGATTTTGCATAGGAAGGGAGTTTCTACACTGTTGTCAATCTGGTGTATGACAAGAAAATGTATTTACTGTTCACTCTTTTTTTTTTTCCTTCTTTCTTTAGGGCCCAAACAATCAATAGATAATACAAGACAGGATTAAAATTTGGAGGGGCAGATAGGCTTCAGGATATTTATATTCTTCCAAGGTTGTGTATCATAAGGTGATTAAAAAATTTTCTTCTAGCATCTGAACTATGTTTTTGCTCTGTTTCAGTTGAACCACAGCAGCATTACATTGCAAAATGGCTGTCTAATAGTTTTAATGGGTTTGCTGGTTTTACTAGAAAGGATTATGTCAAATTATCAAAATTAGGTTTCAGTCTCAGCAGATAAGAAGTGTGATGAATTTCCTATTATTGTAGTGTTTACATAAACAGAAATATGATATGTTTTCATATCTTCTTTTAAACAACATTCAGGTTGTTGCAGCCATTGCAACTGGAGAGTAGCTGGAGGACACTCTTGGATTTATCTCTAACTTCATCCAGCTTGATGGTTTATAGTTCACTTGCCCACGTTATGGTCCACAAGTTGCCAGCTTTACAAGCCTGTACCATTCATTGCAGCTGAGCCAGTAGAGTCTCTGCAGCTGCTAAAAATGTGTAGGGGAAGAGCTTGGATCTGTTTTAGCCCATGGCTTGCCAGCCAGCCAGCCATGGCTGCTCTCACTGCCTGCTGGTTGCTTAGGCAGATTATTTGTTTTATTTTCATTCATTTGCTTAGCATCCACAAAGAATTCACTATGGCATGGCTCAGTTAACTGGGACAGAGTGATCGGGAATCTGGAAGAAAAAGGGAAGGTAAGGAATGTAGGTAGACTGTATGGAGACAAGGAAAGAATGAGGAAAGCAGACCAGACAAGTAATTTTTAGGTAGGTTTATGGATACTTTTTAGTTTGTGTGCAACCTCCATTCACCTCATCAGTGGAATAATCATACGAAAGGTATGGGGCTGATCCTTGGTTAACCTAGTTATTCCTACTTTACTTTTGGAAATCAATATAATTTGCACTTGTATTAAGTTGGACTGTTCTTTTTTTTCTAATGAGAAACAAATTAACATACTCATGTTTAATACCTGCGACAAAAGTAATACTAAACATATTCATGAAATAATGAATAAAGCAGTTCTAAACCCATATATGTTGACACCATAAAATAAGGTTTTTTAATTCCCTGAAAAATATGGCTGTCCCTGCTGTCCACTCTAGTGAGATTCTTAGGTGACCACTCTGGCATTTTGCCTTTATTTAGCACCCAGCAAAACAGTGCAGGCCTGAGTATACAAGATTACAATGGTTTTTGATCTTAATTGCTGTGACACTAAAAATAGAACAAGAGATGCAGTACCAGGGGTTGCATGTCACTGTAACACATTAGGTTGATTGGCGCAGAAATGCAGTCTGTGACTGTTCTTATCCTTCATCACGTGGTTTTTTAAGATGTCGCAATTTTGCTTGTTCTGTATGCAGTGTTTGCCGATATGTTACCCAGCCTGGGCGGCTGCCTGTGTATCAAATGACTGCTCTGTGTGTTACTACCTGGAGGGCTTTACGCTTCACTTTTACATCATTTTCTATATCCTAATCTTTAAGGGAAATGCTGCCTTAATGCTTGTTTTCACCTATCAACCTGATCAGGCTTGCCAGTCATTTCGTGATAAATGAAGAAAAAGAAAATCCCAGCAGATTAGGGTAGTCCCCTAACTCCTTTTAGTCCCCTGTTAATACACTGTTATGGAAAAAGGCTTATCAGTTGCTAGAAATGTTAGTTTATATCTGCATTTGTTTCCCAATCTGTCTTTCTGGTTTCTATTTTATCAGGTATGTTTCCTCATTGTCTCATGTCTTAGTCAGTATGAATTTTTAGAATTATAACCTCTGTAATAATTACTTCTGTTTCTTGAGTGTATCTATAATACACACAATACAGCAGTATTTCAATCAAGCCCTGTCCACCTTGGTTAATTTTATTACATTGAAGATCCCAGTAAAGTGTTACTGCCATATCTTTTAGTGTTCTTTTCCCTAATATATGTTTCAAATTTTGCAGGGACCAGCTTGTTGTGAAGGAGCAAAATAGAATAATTAACACTCAAATTGGTTTATGTATCATATGTATCTGTAGTACAGGAATGGATATTAGGATTTTTTAGTATATTAATCAGTGTGCAAACACAATAGTCACATTGTATGATACATACTCGAATGTTATTAGGGTTGAATGACAGGAAATACGATCTGTAGTTTAAATGCAAAATTATTCTTGACTAATTACACATCTGTGTAGTGTCTAGATACCTGCTGCAGTCCCTGTGATTTGGCCTCTGCTGCAAGCTAGAAGTTTTATATTATTTATAGATACAAGTTTTCTTGTGTGCACAATCCTTTGGAAGTCATAGGTAGAACTCAAGTGAAGTTGTCTTCAAATCTGCAGGATTAGGATATAAAAGAAATTACATGAGACCTGATTTTGTTCAGGTCCATGGGTAACCTGTGCTAGTCTGCCACAATTTCAAGTGAATGTTTAGCTTTCTGTGTTATCTGGAGTCCATTTGAATTTAATTTTAAATATTTTATCATAAACAGAAAAATGTTGACCTGAGTGAATTTCTTGATATATTTATTCTCAGTCTGGTGAATCTAAAGGGACTATTTTAAAATTGACCTTATATTTCTTTCTTGCAGCATTATTATTCTCAATAAGTGCCTTTTAACTTTATCAAAACATTTTTTCCCTATTCTGCTTAAGCCCCCTGACTTTGTGTGAATGGTGAGAATTAGTCTTTCTATAGAGAAAGCTTTTGCGCCCTCCCTAGAGGAAGTGTGTATATGTAAGGGTTAATTTATATAATAAATTTAAAAAATGTGTCCAGAACTACTGTTTTTCACCCTGCTGAGTTACCTTTACCATTCATTACTCCATCACAGTGCCTAAACTGGCATGCTGTTGATGATGGATATATGCTAAACTGACAAACTTGCACTGTATTCTGTATTTTAGGTATTATATATCACTGTGATCTGACCAAAGAGGAACTGGAACCAAGAGTTTTCCGAGAAGTGACTGTTAAGGGATTTGATCCTTCGGTTTACCAGACAATTCAGGTAATAAACATGCATCCTGCTGTCTTGCTCTCATCACCTATGCAAGAGCTCAACAAAATTGGATTTGGCTATTGGTGAGGAGACTTGCTTTAGAACCATACTTTTGTTTTGAGCTGAAATGCTATGGTAGGTGCTCTAAAGGCTCAGACAAGTATCTCTGTATAGTAGTGTGGAGACTCCTTTGGAGGTGCCTATCACACATAGTGAAATTGTATAAGAATTAGCTAAACTTAAGGTTTATAAAGGTAAGAGAAATTACTTCTATGGAAAAGAGCGTAAACTATGGACTTTGCGGAACAGGTTCGGGAGAATACAGGGTTCTTCATAGACAGCTGCTTTGACCTCTTAACAAGTATTGTGACTAAAAAGATTATGCAAAATACACATTTTAAGTACTAAGTGATCTTTCCGCTAAACACAGCTTTGGTAAGACCCTGATAAAGTACTGTGGCCTGGTCAGGACTGTTAATACAGATATGGAACTTGTAGAGAGACTTCATGGAAATTTGTTGAAATCATAGAATCATTTAGGTTGGAAAAAACCTTTTAAGACTGAGTCCAACCATAAACCTAATATTGCCAAGTCCATCACTTACGTCCCTAAGTGCCACATCTAATTGTCTTTTAAAAACCTCCAGGGATGGTGACTCAACCAAAATCATTAGGGGTCTAGAAAAACAGCCATCATATTGGGATGCTTTAGCATGTTTAAGACCTGCAATTTATAGAAGAAATATTGGAGGGTGAATTCATTATTTTATATGCAGGATTTTTTCATCTTCCGAGTAAAAGTAAGAACAGAATAGAGGCTTCTTCTTTCTATAGACAAAGGCATAACAAGATCTAGTGCCAAATGTGGAACTTAAATAAGCTTAGCCTGGAAAAAGGTGAAATTATGTAGAAGATAAGCAACAATGTGACAGCATGGCTTGGAGTCTTTAAAACGATATTAGAGACTTCTCTTCATATCTTATTTTTAATTTTGCCTCTGACACATACACAAGACAGATTCTCTAAAAGCATAAAGACAGTAGTATGTGTGTATGAGGTGGTTGTAAACAGCCCCATCTGTTTGTCTCTGCGTCTCCAGACAGAAATAAGAGTGTGGTAGAGGACAATTTGCTGGAAATACTCTCACAGAGAGCATGTGTTTGCTGCATCACTCAAATTCATTAAGCGACTTCCGCAGGATGACTTTAGGGCAGAGTGAGCTGGATAAGAGAATGAAAACTGCATTCTCTTTAGGAAAAAACTTGGTACAATTACAGTGCTGCCGTCAAAACCAGAAGGATAATAATGAAACACCAATACCATGTAATTAAAAAGGATATAGAAGAGGTTGCTGTAAATTAGAAATAATGTATTTTTCTAGTAAATCACATTTTATAAAATAAATGTCTGGAAAAATAAAATCTCGTTTTACATTTAAATCAATTGCATGCTAAATTAAGGTAAAATAGAACAGTAATACAAATCATTTCAAGGAGGAAGCGTGCTGTTGCTATGCCCTTGGAAACCTTCACTTTGTAAAGCACTGGCAGAGATTCACTGCTAGGCTATAATGTGGTGTAAGTCAGTATCACTGTTTCTGGTTTCCTCCGTACTCATCTCCTGCTCAGTTCCAGCTTTAGGGAAATGGGGCTTGTGTAGTTACACTGGGATCAGTGCTTACAAAGAGCACCAGTCATTCAGTTCTGTCCTTTACCAACAAATAATCTCAGTATGGCAACATCTTGGAAATTAGTTTTTGATATCTTTCATTCAAATCCATGGAGAAATCTCAGCTGAGCTTTGAAAAAGGCTGTTTGTTAGGGCAAGGGCTGGGACTGCCTGCTCAAGTTTAGTAACTCAGCCTGTCAGTGCTGCACGCATCAGATGGACTCCAGTCCACGTTTCCATTTATGGGGTCCCACTTAGATGCTTGATGGTGCTTCTGCTTGGAGGAGGGAAAGGGAGATGGAAGCTTATCAATGCAGGGTATAAATGGCTGTCAACCTACATGAATGCATAGCCATTTGAAAACTTGGGCAACATTGCAGGGAATTGTGAAAAAAAACAAAATCAAAAATAAGAATGCAAGAAATATATTGAAAGTAGGCAAAACCTGATTATAGGAGAATAAACAATGCTGCAGAAATTACTTAATAATGTTAATTTCCATCAGAATTACCAAAGAATAATGTTGCTGACTTTGTCCTAATCCGTGCCCTTAATGAAAGGCAGGTCTCCTGCCAAGGTTCTTTCTTTATTCTCATATACCTGAAGAGATACCTACTAATACTGGCAATCTTCCCAGCTTTGCTGTGTAGCATATATGAAACTTTAATGAGTTGTTCTTTAACAGTCTTTGAATATAACTGGGTCAAGATTTGAGCTGAAATGTAAGGTGTCATGTGTATATGAAACCTGAATTAATGGCAATTGGAAAATTGCCACAGTGCTGTTTTTTGGTCTTTCAAATGCAACCTAGTATTTGGCAGATGTTGTAGAGTGCAAGAGTGGACCAGAGATAAAGTTTACTACTCTAAGAAAATTTGTGTCAGAGCTGCTGATTTTTTTGTACCCAGGATTAAGATCTTATCCTTTGACAGACCAAACTAAGAACAAATTAGCCAACTTGCCTTGCACTGAAGGGAGAGCTGTTTCAACATACCTGACTTGTGCACCAGAGTAAGAGCATGTTTGAAGTTGTTGGCTCCATGTGCCACCCTGCAAGTACATAGTCTAATTTATTGTGCTGTAGCTTGTGTATATGCCCTTATCTTGAAAGACTCTGTGACCTTCATGAAAAAGTCAAACTGTTTAAAATGCTTGCCACACATCAAAAATTTATCCTGGCTACTCTTGTTAAATGATACATTAGGTTGCATTGATAGCTCTGCCAAGCACTTCTTGAAATTTGGCTTTGCTTCCCTGCATAGTTCCATCTATCACAATGGCAGACTTTTTCAGGTAATAGCCTGGGGTCAGTTTTACAGAAGGAAAAAAACACTTTTACAGGAACTTGAAAACAGCACTTACCCTAAGATGTTTACTGTGTTAATAACTCAACTGTTGCTTTAAATAAAAAGCCTTTATTTTATCTTTGTAAAGTTGCCAACTGAGTTCTTATATGCCTCTCCATGTTAGCACCTCACAGTGACACTTAATCATGGATAAAGTCTTCTGTTCTGGCTCACAACTCACCTACTTTTCAGCTGATGTGTAGGCTTTTAAGTGTTAAAATTGCAACAATATAAATGTTGTTTGGCTCCTTTTACCATTCTTTGAATACCCTCCAGTACTTAAAATAGTTTGAGATTAACCAAAAATAGATGTTGCTATTGACAGATGCAGTTTGGATTAGCTCTTGCAGAAGAAAGGTGAAATTCATAACACAACTTGGTTTTAGAGCTTAGTTTGATTTAAAAGCAGCTGCTGTTTAGATACTGCTGCAGAGATGCAAGAAGCGTAAGTCTTAAAAAGGATATTTCTCTTCAGGCTGGAATGAATTTCTTCCTCTTTCTTTTGCAGAAATTATTTTTGTAGGTGAAGTAATATTCATGAGAAGTTTATTCTTTTCTTGCTCAGTCTTTCACTCCCATCTTCAAGCCCTTGCAGTACTGATTTCAAGTTAAGAGGCATTGATAGGGAAAATTTGTCTACTGTCATTCTCATTCCAAGTGGAACTTCACACCATAACAGTTTGGCACAGTGATTAATCTCTGCTTCAGGAAAATACAACACTGAGAGAAGATGAGTCAGACTGGAGGTTGATTGGCAGATTTGTGGGAGAAATTTGTGCACAGCACCTGCCCATGCTATTCCTGGATCTTGCTGTTGCCAGTGGTATCATTCCAGGAGCATTAGATTCCCTCATTAATATAAAAATAACACAGGAAAGCAGTGTCCTCTGAAAATGGTAGTAAGCTCAACCTACTAAGCAATGCAAGAGCTGATATTATAATAAGCTCTGGTTTTTTCAGTGTGGTTATAGAGATGGTCTTAATGTTGTTTCTTCCCCTTATCCTCATATATATCATAGAATCAAAGAATGGTTTGAGTTGGAAGGGATTTCAAAGATCATCTAGTTCCAACCCCACTGCCATGGGCAGAGACATCTTCCACTAGACCTGGTTGCTCTAAGTCCTGTCCATCCTGGCCTTGAACACTTCTAGGGATTGTGCATCCACAACTTCTCTGGGCAACCTATTCCAGGTTCCCACCTCACAGTAAAGAATTTCTTCCTAATATCTAATCTAAACCTTTCCTCTTGCAGTTCAAACCCATTTCCCCTTGTTCTGTTGCAGCATGCCCTTGTAAAAAGTCCCTCTCCAGCTCTCTTACAGACCCTTGTTAGGTGCTGGAAGGCCACAATCAGGCTACCCCAGAGCCTTCCCTTCTCCAGGCTGAACAACCCCAACTCTCTCAGCTGGTCTTCATAGGAGAGGTGCTCCAGCCCTATGATGATCTTCATGTCCCCCCTCTGGACCTGCTCTGACTGGTCAGTGTCCTGCATATGTTGGGCAGCCCAGAGCTGGATGCAGTGCTCCAGGTGGGGCCTCACTGGCATAGTGACCTGCTGGCCACGCTTCTTTGGATGCAGCCCCAGACACAGTTGGCTTTCTGGGCTGTGAGTGCGCATTGCTGGGACACATTGAGCTTCTTGTCAACCAGCACCCCCAGGTCCTTCTCCTCAGGGCTGCTCTCAGTCTGTTCACTGCCCAGCCTGTATTTGTGCTTGGGATTATCCTGATACAAGTGCAGGACCTTGCACTTGGCCTTGTTGAACTTCATGAGTTTCACACAGTCCCACCTCTCAAGCCTGCCAGGGTCCCTCTGGATGACATCGCTTCCCTCCAGCGTGTCCACCTCACTGCACAGCTTGGTGTCAGCAAACTTGCTGAGGATATCCCACTGTCCATGTTGCTGACAAAGGTGTTACACAGCACCTGCCCAAATGCCAACCCCATTGACCAGAACTCTGAGTGTGACTTTCTATATGAACGGATCATTGGAAGCTGGAGAAAAGTTCAGTAACTTTAAATCTATCTGCTGAGACAAAGCACTCTTGTACCAGAGAACTAAAGGCATATGCTTTATGCTGATTCTGAGCAGAGGCAAATAATTCTCCCCCTTTCTACAGAGGAGAAAGTAATTTTGGCATCATTTTCATCCCTCTCTTAAGAATCCATCACAACCAAAAGGAGTTGATTTTTGTAGAGTTGGTCTTTCTTTCTTCTCATGGTATTTGGGGTTTGAATCCTGCCATGATCTCACGGGATGGGAGGATAGAATTAGTGCTTGGGGAAAACAAGTTGCTTATTGTTGTTTGTTTCTATTTTATTCCTTTTATTTCCTTGAGGTTTTGTATTGTAGTAAGGAAGAAAATGAATTCAGGAAGCATTTGGACAATACTTTCAGGCGCAGAGTGTGCCTCTTGGGGATGTCCTATGCAGGGCTAGGAGTTGGACTCAATGATCCTTGTGGGTCACTTCCAACTCAGCATATTCTGTGATTCTGTGAAATACTGGGGGAAGAAGGAATGTGGCAGACACCACAGTTTTAGTGCTTGTCACAGTATGGCAGACACTTGCTCTCTTGTGGGGGGGAAATAAATTTTGAGCCACTTCTTCCAGAGTTCCCAGGAAGGAGGCTGAAGGCTTTGGCTCTGATCTCACCTAGTATTTTGGGACCAAGGCCCCCCGGTCTCGCTCTGGAGGACATCAACAAAATCACAGTGACAACTGTGACAGCACTGGCAACGCGCCAGTGTGAATGTAATATCTTACACCCGTGGCATGTGGTTGTTACAAGCACCATATTAGTCTGCCATTACCTCTTCTAATTGGAGGTAAGTGAAGAAACACTAACTGAAAATGTAGCACTCTAGTTAAAAGGCCCTTGTAGTTCTTGAAAAGCAGGATATCATATGTTAAATGGTACATATTTGCAGCCACATTACACTCCTTTTTAAGGGAGGAACTTGTCAGAATCAAGGACTTTATGTCTAGATAGAGTATCAAGAGATGAATTTCCTGTGATGACCTTAAATACTCTTGAACTCTGAAACCCATATGCCAGAATAGCAGAGTGGCATTTGGCTCTACATCCATTATATTTAAGTAGCCCCATCCAAAGCAGTTCAGATATTCCTTAGGTATCTGGAGTAGGAACCAGATTTCTCGGTTCCAAGTAAGAGGATGAAGTGATAGAAGAGTGCATTGCTTTCTTTACCAATCCAGTTCAAATCCTGTTTTAAGGTCTAAATGTCTGGATTTACTCTGTCCCTTTCTTATACATCACACAGGACTGATGCACAGTTTAGAAAGATGGGAGCTTTTGTTCAGCAGAATACAGAACAATGGAAATGTGGTTTGGGATGCAGGAGTGCAAAACTGCTCTTAGGAAGAATTAACGTACTACCAGACCACACAATGTGGGGAGTAATACTAAAATCTTAAAATAATACTCTGTGTGTTCATTTGGATTGTCATACAGGCTTTGTGATTTGCTAGTGCCAAGATTTAATAATAAATTATTTTTCTGCTGAGTGTGCAGGGAGTTGGAGAGCTTCTTAAAATGGAAGCATCTTTAGAACCTTCATGCGCTAGACTTTATGGAAAGATTCATTTGTTTTAAGCCTCCAAGAGAAGTGATTGCTTAGTAGTTTAACTAAAACTTGTTATGAAATATTGTTCTTATGCCTTACTCAGTAGAACTTTTGTTTGAATGTGCAGTGGTTTGTTTTCCACTTTTCTAGTGAAAGGAGATGTTAGTTAGCTTTCTTAATCCCAAAATGCATTCCATGCTCCATTTCTTTCTCAGAATTCTTTAAAACCCAAGGTGAAATAGTATGGACTAAAACAGACCTGTAACCATTAAACATAATGTAGTGAATCCCTTTTTACACACAGGAGTTTTAAACAAGAGCTTAAGCAATTGTAGTGGAGCTTATAGGATTGCCTCACATGTCTTAAATGATTGCATTGTTGATTGCAAATAAAAGTAGTTTTGATTTTTAATGTAAATGGGAAAATACATTTTGCCATCAAAAAGATTATAAAAGTCATTCACTCAGACACCTTAAATGAACACATGTATTGAAGTCTTCAGGAACCTCATAGGTAGATTCTTTGCTGATATAGAGATATTAAAATGATAATGTTGTCATAGTGAAAATACTTGGAGTTTATCCTTGTTCTAAACAAGTCACTGAAAAATTTCCTTCCTTCTAATTTTCCTGCAACTTTCATATTCACTCCTGATTGAACTCACCTCCAGTAATTAAGCATGAACACATTGCTATTTTAATTAACTCTCTTACAAGATAAATAAGAATTCTATTTAATATTCCTCGGTGGGAATCTACTTCCAACTTTTCTTCTCTCATTTGTATAGGCTTATCAGTGTTATTTCTCAAAGGCAGTGAATATTATTAGCTTCATTCTACAGGAACAGAAACATTCAGAATGAAATTTGTCCATGGCTTCACGTTGTTGAGGTGTTGCTCTGGGAATATGGTTTGCTGTTCTAATGGCAGTGGTTTGCTGATCCTCAGAGTTGAATTTTCAGATGTGGTTTGGAAACTTAATCAAGACAGTTATTAAAATCCTACACAAATAACAGTTCAGAGAACTTCAGCATCAATAAAAAGCCCCACTCTCGATACGTCTAATGTGAATAAAGGCTGACAAAACGCAGTCTTTTGATTATTATGATATTTGTGTGTCCTGTAGTGCAGATTGAATGGCCAGTACTGTCAGTGGTGGAGGGTTGAACACAGAATGCTTCCAGGGGAAAAAAAAAAGCTCTAAAGCCTCTTTATGGCTGTTTAATTCTTGCTTAAATCAAGTAGTCATAAAAATGGGAAATTTCAGCATAGTTCTCTACTGAAAGAAAGAAGTGGTAGCTGTCCCTTTTCTCGGTCACTTTTTTGAGGATAAATGTCAAACTTTGGCATGCCAGCATTGTTCAGAATGAGAGTGCTCCTCTGCAGAATGGGATTATTTCTATTCATCTGCCCACCCATCATTTTGCCTCATGGAGCCTGGCTGCGAGGGTGGAGTTTAATTCTGATGATAATGCTGCATTGAGGACAGATTGCTCTGGGACCACAATCATGAGTTTTATTCACACAGCTGGCAAAAGATCATTAGATGATTGCAGTTGTCAGTCATCACTGGTGTGGGCCGGTGTTCGAGCCACTGACCTAGCAGGGAGACACACTGACTTCTTTTACTGAGTTACCAAGATAATCAGACTTTTCTGGTTGTGTTTTTCAGTACTGAGCTAGCAATGTCATATAAGCCCATTTAATAGTCATTAAGTTTCAAAAGAAGGGAAACTTACTCTTTTAGTAAGAGTTATCTGCACAGGTATGTATATGTCTCAGCCACAGGGTAGTTTTTAAATTCAAACATATTTCCAGAACAGTAGTAATTATAGTAATTTATTTGTTAGTGAAGCTCATATTACTTGAAAATAAAATGTTGGGCACTCTGTTAATAGGTGTTGGCACATCCGTTGTATATATATGGGCAACTTTTAAATTTTTGTTTGTTTGTTTTAACGTGTAAACGTTTAAAATTTAAATATTTAAAGCATTTTCTGAAGTTTAACTAATAGGGATTCATAATACAAATAGTGGATTTTTAAAAATATCTCTGTTCTCACCAGCTGTTCCTGTAAATTTTGTTATATATGTAAACTCCCTGGATGGCCTTCATGTTTCTTGGTCATGGTTTTTTGAAAGGCAGAAGGCAATGAGAAGGAAGGATTTGTTCTGTTTTAGAGTCTGTCTTCTCCACTTCTACTTTTGAAGCTTTTCTTCTTGAAATTATATAAAATCTATTTGAGAACAATCTTAAAGGCTCATCTAATCCATTGGAGTCCCAGGAGGTAGAATACTGGCTTTTCATGCAAGAAGAGAGGAACCAGCTTCTACTCCCCAACAGGTGGTTGCAGCTGTGAACAGGAAAACCTGTAGCAGAGCTGCTGTAATAAACAAGGAGCAAAAAGACTGGGAAAGGGAAGAAACTACAGTGCCTGAATGTGCTTGGAGGTGGTGGTGACATGGGCATGTACCCAGGTCCCAAAGCTGGTCATTGTGGCAAACAAGGCTAGAGCATTCTAATCTGTCCTGGGCTCTGTGGCAGGTCATTTCTGCCTGTATCATTCCTGACTGATTTCTGTCTGCCTTGTGCTTAAAAGTCTTCACATTTCCGAAGCAATCTGTCCCAAGTCCTCACTGAGTTTACTGCTGAAAAGGTTCTGCAGGGAATAGGAAGTAACTCATCACCAAGGTCTCACCTAAGTTCCCTTCTTGCATTTGAAATGTGTTGCTTTGTGTCCCTCACTGATGTGGAAGACAGTTAGTTCTCTTCTTGTTACAGCAAACTTCTGCATATTTAGAGACTGTCACCATGTGTCCCTTAATTTTATCTTCCTTTATATTAAAAAAAAAAAAAAAAAAAAAAAACTGCACT
>VZRN01005002.1:24857-77038 GCA_013397935.1 Dasyornis broadbenti | reverse complement strand
TTCCCTTATATTAAAAAAAAAAAAAAAAAGAAAATCTGCACTCTGTTCAGTTTCTTTAGTGGAGTGTATTTCCTGGGCCTCCTAACACTCTGCTTTCTCTTCTTGGAATCTGTTTAGTTGCTCAGCATATGGTGTGCCATGGTTTCAGCTGAGCACAGCACTCCAGCCAAGGCTTTGCAAATGCTGAATGTAGCAGGAGGGGTTACTTCATAACATCTTGTGGATGATACCTTGGTTTGTATGTCCCCACGTAGGGTTTGCCTTTTCCCTAATAATTTGTTGTTCAACTTCAGTCTGGCATGTCTACAACTCCAAGATACTTTACTAAATTACTTTTTAGTCACTTGCTCACTATTCTATATGCGATTACATCTATCAGGGTATTGTATGTTGTATTTTTGGCCTTGTTGGATTGCATTTTACTGTTTCAGATAGTTATACCTTCTGTTCATTCCTGCTTCCAAAAAGCACTCCCTTGTCCCCACTTTTCTGCAGTGTCCCAGTGTTTCCTGTTAGCAATCAAGCTTCACCACAGCTCCATACTCCCATTTAAATACTTTACAGTGGATGCATCTCTCATTCTGAATAGTGTCCCTGCAGGCTACCAGGGAACTGGAGTGTTTTCAGAGTAGATGTGGCTCTGGCAGGGCTGGGAGGTTTGTGTTTCAGAGTTGCAGGCCTCCAGCCACACACAAGTTCATAACCAGTTTGTGCAGTTATTTGTAAGGCTTGGCGTACAACTGTTACGAAGAGGTTTAAGGAGGGAGGGCAGCCTGCAGAGAACAAATTAGAAGGTTGTTGCTCCTTCATTTGCTTGTGTTATTGCAGGACTTAAGAGTCTTAATCATGGACCACATTCAACAGTGTGCTGGATAGCATGGAAATGTAGACCACCATAGGGCCTTTACCAACCACAGCCTGAAGCAGAAGACAGAAATAAATTACATTTGGAAGATAATAATGATAGCTATGCATTAACTACATAAAAGAGACAAAACCAAATTAGAATTGGTAAAAAATGCAGACAAGCTCTTGAGATATGTATACACACACACACACATAATCACTGCAGCCCAGTAAAATTATAGTTGCTGTCTTTACCCAGGGTCAAAACTGCTTGGTGGATTAGGATTTTTGTTGTTGTTAATTAACGTTCATCATCGTGGTGGAAAGCAGATTAAGAGTTGAGAGTGGTAAACAGCAATTTCAAATGTTGATGAGATCTTTCGGAGATGTGTAAGATAAGAAACTCTGCCAAGTAAATAAGTCTGTGTGGCCACTACTTGGAGCAGACTCTGCTTTTGAAAGGGGAAAAGGGAAGCAAAATATAGCGTGTCTTGTAACCTAGAGTTATAACTGTTGCATTCACTGTGAACGTGATTACCTTAGAAAAGGATGCATATTAACCAAGATGATCATATAATGGTTATGAGCAATTCCGTTTATACTGAGAAAATTATTTTTGCTAGATAGTAATGAGGAGGTTTTGGAGAATCTCTCTCATCAGTATTTGATGGCACAATCACACCTCTTAGTAATATCTTGGTGTAGCTGGCCACTTTTAAAGGCATAGTCTCCATTTATACCAAAGACAGAAAAAAAATTGGACTAGTAACAGTAAGGCAGCGCTTAAAAAGCTTAGTCAATAGCTTTGTCAACAGACTTGGTGGGTTGTTTTTGCATAAATTGGATTCACTGCTGAAGAGAGAGGACAAGCTAAACACAAATATGCTTCGATAAGTGTCCAGAGATGCAGAGTTGTGAACTTGTGTAAGTGGAACACATATGAGTGGGGTTGTTCTGCAGACCTCTCCTATTTGTGCTCAGTATAAGAACAGAAGTAGTAAAAACTTAAAAATCACAAAATCTTGGGACATTCTGAAAGAACTGTTTTTTTAAGGAAAAGAAAGGAAGGTAGTTCTTTCTCAGTTCACTTTCTACCCAGAAATAGTTCAGTCACTAATTTTCTGTGGGCTTTTGTCTGCTTATGATGCAGCACAAATTCATCAGTGTGCAATTTTATTAATGGCAATCTAGTTTGCATCTTCATTTTGCAGTTGATTAGATTTTATCAACTCTGCTTAGAGGTACTGATAAAATATTATCTTTCCTTGGATTAATTATTTCTGCTCTGTTGTTGAGAAAGCTCCCAGGAGATTTATGGGACAAGAGGACCCTCTAAAGAACTATCATTATTATTCACAGTAACTAGTGTTTCAACTGTGTAGATGAATAATATAAAGAAACAGATGATTTCCTTAGTTCCAGCTTCTATTGTCACAGACAGGGAAAAATTGCTACATAAATTCTCCCTGACAACTCCCCGAACTTCTTGCTTTTCATCGAATTTGTCAATTATTTTTGAAAGTAACAGTGCACAGAGATCCCTGCTAACAGCTGAAAATAGAATGGATGCAGAGAAGCTTCAAAGCATAATGGTAGAATGCCTGAAATCAGGGAGTCTTTTACCAGTAGGAACATCCCTGACTTTTACTTTCTGCCTACTGGTAGTTTTTCAACTATTAGTGCTCACTCTGACATCATTAGACATTTGACCTGCTGATTTATTGGTGGTTGATTATTAGTTGTGGATTACCTAATGTCTGATACAAGTTTATTAACTTTTGCTGTCTTGTTCGTGCCTAAGAAAGGAAAGATTGCTGCAACCTATCTTTAGTCTTAGGGCTCTTTTAAAAAAACTGTTCCTCTTTTGTTACTCGTTTTTCTCTGCCCTGTTCCAAGAGTATTACAAGGCTGCTTCAGCACACTCCTTGGTGTTCCTGGTATGAAGTACCTTCGAAGTCTTGGTTTTAACATCTGTCTGGAAACTACACCATCAGCTGAAATTTTTGCAGGGTTGCTTTTTACTAGATTTAGTTTAATGTTTTTTCCTAAGTATTGTTACAACAGTGAATGAAAACTCATTCTCATAATTCTCTTCTACTTCTTGCTACTCACTGAGTGATTTTTCTTCATTGTACAAATGACTGCTGAAAATCTGAAAACAATAGTAATGTCTCCACAGGAAACTGTTAAAATCAATAGCATCTGAACCTTAGAATTATTTTTTCTAAGATAGCACCCCCGATATTTTCCAGGACTTTAGTTTTTACTTGACCATTCTCAAAGGATTTTTTCACCTTCTGCTACCATTTTGGTGGGTTTAAAATCATGTAGGGACACAAATTAGTAACTTAAAATTCAAGTTTATCTCAGAAAGTAAATTATATGTAGTTATAATTTGAGTGAGAAAATGCACATGAAACTACTTTACAATACTTTTAATGACCTGTTTATTTCAGTAGGTACTTCAGAATAAATATTCACAGCAATTTGTAACTGATTTTGAAACATGCACTGTCTGGTATAGATGGTCTCTGTTTCCTTTCAAACCAAAATATAAGAATGAATATTTAATCTTGTACTAGCCACATACCGAATTTTTGTAGGTGTTTAGTGATTTATAGCACTTCTGATTTTGGGTAACCAACTTGACATCTTATAAACAGAGTATGATTCTCTTAAGGAAGAGAGAGCAGAGCCCTCTGAAATTGCCTGGCTGTTCAAAGTCACAAACAAAGCTTCTTGTCATGGTAAGCAAATGCATAGATCCTCTTGAGGCTTTGACACAAGCTGGCACTTGACATCCCCATTGTCAAGGTTGAATTTTTTCCGTGCAAGACCTTTTGAGTGCAGGTTTACAGGTGAAATTTGAGTACCCTGGACTGTGTAGATGTCCCTGTGTTAAAGAGAAAATCCAGTAGTATTTGTCACCTTCCTGAAGCTTGTAAACACTCAACAGGGAAGCTGTGTTGAGATGACCGAGTAAATTTGGAGCAAGATGGAGTCAGAAACAGAAAAGCTGAATTAGCTAGTTACTGCTTGAGTGAATTTATCTCTTTCTCAGCTTGTTGGATTAGGTGTGTGCACCTACGACATCATAAACAGAAAAATGTCCCAGGAGCCTTTGTAAGTAACAGTCCCTTTTCTGAATTACCTCTGTGCTTATGCATTCAGGAAATGTACTACTGTGAAATAATAAAGCATGAGACAAGCAAAAGGATGTCTTGATGGAAGAAGCACACCGTTTTGAATAAAAACATAAATAACAGCTGCTGGCTAGTCCATTTTCTTTCATTAAATCAAGCTTTACTTCACTGAGTAAACTGCTCTGACAAGAGACAACTCACTGCAACAGTGTGTAGGCATGAGAAAGTAAACAATACTCATTTTTACCATGCTGGAAATCAGTTCAAGTTGTAATGAGAAACACTGTAGAAATAAAAATGTAGAGGCAATTTACCATGGGTAAGCAAGGGGGAGAACTTACTTTTTGCAAGCTACTTCACAATAAATATTCTTATTTATGGCTTTAACATGACTACAATGTATATTTAAAGAAAAGGTAAATTTATTTATCGGGTGTCTCTCTGTCTCTACACTGTTCACTATCATCTTCAAGGCAAATTGATGAAAGAAAAGAAATAACTGTACATGGCAGATTCTAATTATTCTGCTGCAGGAAGCTCTGAGATCACACTGAAAGGGGCAAAGGATAAGCAGAAGAGGCAAGAAGCCTCTCTGGTTCAGAAGTAGAGTGTTTGGGGGAGTCTCATTGGATCCCATTTAGCACTGAGGCTTTATGTAAGCAGAATGGTGCCTTTTAAGTAATCTAGAAAAGTGTGATTTAAAAGCAATTTCTGCCATGTAGATTTCAGATTTCAGATCTTTCACCTGTATTTTTCTCTTGTCTTTCCCAACATCATCCCACCACCCAGTGAGATACCTCTCTGCAGTCAATTGCAGCTAAGCAGCTGAACCTAGTAGCAAGGAGGCATTTCTTGTAAAAGACCATCTCCTGGCACTTTGCCTCTGTCAGCATGAGCCTGCTTTTTGTGCTGGTGGGTGGGTGGGTGCTGAAACAATTTCTTCTGAGCAGTTTATTATTTTCATAGTGCGTTTGCAAATATTTGTGGTGGGTGTTCTTCTTTCTGAGTTTTACCTGCATGATATTTTACTGTACTGAGTCACTTTGGCCCCTTTCCAGCTCTGTGTTAAGCAAGCTTTGCAACCCACATAGAATTGCTTTGAAGCTAATTTAAGAGGCTTAAGGAAGATTGATGAGGATTCCCTTCTGAAGAAAGGAAACCTCAGATCCTGTGGATTTGCTCTGTAGCGGTAACAGTTCTCTGTTATTTTTCTTGACTTCTGATTCATGCTCTTTATAAAAACACAAAAACTGGTGGTTAGTAAGAGCTGCTCTTGCAGGTGGTCATTGGCTTGCTGCCAGAGCTGCCCATAGGCCTCTGGTGATCTTATACTTGGGTCCATGCCACTTCTGCAACAGGTAGGGTGTTTTGCTTGTGATGTACTACATTGTCTTTAACTGCAGACTGGTGTCAGGTTTTTTGTAAGGTCAGAGGCGATGAGGGATGGAATGGGCTATGGACAGGTGGTATGGAAAGCAGGGCATGATTCTGTTTGAATTAATGAGGTTCCTGCCCTGGCATCTCAAGAGAGGACTTCTCCCTGCCTGCCAGTGCTGCGATGTTCAGACTTGCTGGTGTGAGAGCAGGGTCTTTGTAACTTGCCTTCCTGAAGCACTGAGTGCTAGCACTTGTCAGTGGGAGGTGTTGCTGCGTGGCATTGTTCAGCCTCAGGCACTGTTATCTCTGTACCTAAATATAGGTTTGAAAACATTGATGCCACCATCTGTGCAGGAAAACTTTCTCCAGGGACTATTCCTTTAAGTTTACTGTTCCGGTCACCTTTCAAAGATACTGGTGTGGAATTTTTAAAACAGTGAGCCTTTAACAAAGCATTTGTGACATTTGGGAAAATGTGGGCAATGTTATGATTTACTATGAATTCCTTATGCTTTTCTTCCCCAAATCTCAAAATGCAAATGTTGGTGTAAGTGTGATGAGAAACCTTCATCTCTCACTTAATGAAGGAAATACTTTATATGAAACTGGATGCTTGAAACACAGTTCCAAGAAATAAACACTGAAGTAGTCATTCCCTATAGCCCCTGTGTCTGGGGTTGCTGGAACTGAAGAGAGTATTTTGTCTCCCTAGTGCTGTCTGTGACTTTGTGGTCATGGCTGCAGCAATGTGTGAGGGCAGCTGCTCTTACCTTGAAGCAGAAAACAATTGCTAAATTTCACAGAACTGCTAAATCCTGTGTTCCTTTCAAATGAAATTATCTCAGAAAAACTATATAGAAGACATTGGAAAAAATTATTTTAAAGGAATTTTTGTGGTGTTACTAAACCTAAATTATTGAACATGAATGTTTAATAAGGAGCATTTCTGTTTCATTTATATGCCATTCTATTTGCTCTTTGTAAAATTTTTTGGCATTTCCCACAATGGATGTCAATCTAATGACAAGTGTAATTCTTACCTGGTTTTGATCAAGCACACATAGACATGGAAACAATTGCTATTTCTGGTATGTAATACCTAATCTTGAAAGAGAGTTTGGGAGAGACATTAGAATAATTACTGGCTTCCTAAGAATAATTAGCCTACTGTGACTTAGGGGGTGTTTTCGAGTCTCAGAAATCAAAGGTTTTTTTCATGTATAAAATTCATGTTTTATCTGCAGGAAATAATTCTTTCTGTCAAGACAAACTAATCACTTTTTAACTGAATTTTAATACTTTGCTATTAATGAGCACATCAGGCAAATGATAAAAGATTTCTGAACATTCAGATATTGTTCACAGTTCAAAAAATATATACATTAGACCCACATGGACATGATTATTTTGGATTTGTGTTTTACAGCAGTATTTAAAAACTTGTGTTAAATCTTACTTTAGAAGGTTAATTTTAAATGCATACAGGTTTGGAGTTGGTTTTTGTGTAGAAGGATTTTAGGTTTTGTAAAAGGAAAATTATTTCAGGTGTACTTTATTATCCCAAACAATTATAATTACATATCTTTTTATCTCTCCATTATATAAACAGATAAAATAGTTCTGAAAGGGAGAAAAAGTGAAACTAAATACTCAGAAGTTGCTGAAGTTTTTAATTTTGAAAAAATTGAAGTTTCTATTCAATGTCAGTAATTTTATGTGTTGTTGTCACATTATATCAGTATGCAGACATATTAGTTTTATTTATTTGTTGTGATGATTGTGTCACTTTAATATTCACAGATACTGATTTCATATTTGCTCTCAAGAGAAGTGCATATTGGATGATTGCCAAAATTATTTCTAGTTGTGTGTGCAAATATCAATGTCTGCCTGTGTTATCTCTGTAGATTAAGAAAAACTTCATCTGCAGCCTGTTTTTCAAATCCTTCTACTTTTCTAAAATACTGAGTTTTGCCTCCTGGTGACTTGAGATGGAGAGGATACTTATGTCACTGCAGAGGTAGAGGTGAGATACATAGAGTCTTTTTGAATTTAAGTCTGTGTCTACAGTGCCAGCTGATAGTTCCCCTCTTCCCTAAGTGAAGATTCACCTAACATAAATACTGCACATTTAAAGCAGGACAAATTAAGAGGACAAATACCTCTCCAAGAATGAATGTGCAGAACTTTTTTTATCTTGCTTAACTCCTAAGTAAATCTATAAGCCCAGTCACAGAGCCGTTAACTGTATTTGCTTGTAAAACTTACTCTGTAAACTGCCTGGGACATAAACTTCCATTGACTGTTTCAGATGAAAGTAGAGTGTAAATAGCTTTCAAATGCTAAGGCTAAAAAACAACAGAAAATAACACACCACTCTATAAATATAGATGTACGTGCTAAAGAAGAGTGTTTAATACTGGGCTTTGTATAGCTTATATAGCTTAATCCTCATGTAGTTTACAGTAATGAGTAACTGTGCAAACGTTGTTGCTTTCTCCTTGCATCACAATAAGTAGACTAGAGGCTATAAATGTATGCCTCAGGTTCTGGCATCTGAATTGAAAGTGATTCTGGCACTGAGACCCCTCTGCCGTGTGACACAGGGACATTAGTGTGAGACAGAGTGAGCTACCACGATTCCAGGGCTGCTGTACTGCTCCAGCAGTATGGTCCTAGAATAGCACCAAGAGTTTTGTGCAGCAAGAGTGCCCTGTCAACCACACAACATTGCTGTTGCATTCCTAGAGGCTGAAGATACTTATTTTTAGCATGTCCCTCCTTGAATGGTGAGTTCCAGCATTCATAATAATATTTCTGAAATGTTTTTCTCCATCTGTTTCCCTCCAAAATAACTTTCGTAACTTGTCCTCTTCTTATATATGCTGACTTTAGTGACATGAGACCTTGTTGGAAAATATATGAGCAATGAGTAATATAATGTGACTGGCACAAGTGGATCACTCCTATCTGTGCTAAAACAGAAAATGGTAGTACCCTTTTATGAGCATTTGCTACTGTAAAAGCTGACAGCATCTAAAATTAGGCACGAAATACCACCTTGGGAAAGCCTTCTTTGGGCTTGCCCTTTGCAGTTTACCTTAATCTTTGAGATAGAAGCATGTCCCTTTATTGGTTACATGAATAAACCATTGGACTCTGCTTCAGAGATAACAGCTAATTTAAAGGTGAGATTGAATCAGTTGTTGAAAGTAGTCTATTTGGAGAAGCTTAAATGGCTTTGCATATCTTAGTGTCTCACTGAATTGATTTTCATCCCGCCCCCCATGTGTTCATCTTGGAGGGAGAGGTAATCATTATTTTAGCAAAGATAGGAGTGAAAACTCTAAAATTGCAAATGTCAGCTTGACATGCATTTTTTTTGTTTGTTTTCATTTAATGGTATGTTATTTTATCTTAACTGATGACAATAAAAGCCCTACAGAAGTCAGTTTTCAAGGAGTTGTTATAAAAAAAAGTTTTCATTCAGACACCAGTAGTAAAACTAGTAGTGTACTTTAATCATCAGGAAAGGACTGGCCAATGGCAGTAAGTTTCTGGAAGTGCAGAAAGGCCAGGTGCTCACTTCCTGACAATTGCCAGCAACAGCTGAAGTTGATGGATAGTGTTTTAGGGACAAGTCTCTGGAATTCCTCATTATCAGCCTCAGCAGTTCTCGTGTTCATCAGTTATTTTATTTGTTTATAATGTTCAAGTAACTATTTTAAGTGAAAATCATTTATACTCTACTGTTCTGACAAGCACTTTGTCAGTAAATACAGTTACAGCAGTAGCTGGAAAGTGTGATTTCATTTGTGTAAAAATGCCCATAGGCTTTTGTTTTTATTTTTTTTCCCCATCTACTGGCCACTGTGATTTACTGAATTTTTATCTGTAATATATCTAGAGGTTTTGGTAAAGCCTTTGGAGGTAGATGTGATTTCATTTTAATTTTTTCACATTTCCTTAGCAATGATTAAACTAAAATTAAAAGTGATTACTTTGTTTTCAGCATGCCATGTGGATTTACATGTTTCACATTACAGGCAATGCTCAGAAGAAATGTGTTTCATAGGTTCATGTTACTGGTGAAGTTCATATGTTGTAAAAATAGAACTTGTTTATCATGTGCTCTATAAATCACGGAAGGGCTGTTTCCTTTAAAAGCAGAGACTGTAAACATGCAGCTAAATTATAAGAATGTGTCATTCTTCATTTACTACATTTTTGGTCTAATTAGAGTAGAAGCTGCAATGATGTTAAAGCAAGGCTGTGAAAAGGAATCAGCCAGAATTTTAGGAAAAGCAGTAAACTGCATTCACAGCCATGTGTTCTGGTTGACTGGCAAAATATGACATACTGGATCCCAAATTGGAGTATGCAGGCAGAGGCAGGCACCAAAACAAGAAGATGTGGGAACTGTGTTAACAGATTACAGTCTCTGTGTACATGGAGTTCAGCTTTTAACTTCACACAGTGCTGTGGCAGCAATAGAAAGACATATGAAAGCATGTGCTGTGTGGATCCTTGGTGTTTTGGGAGCTGGTTTCCTGAAAGCCAGTGGGCTGTTCAGTTGTCTTCCTTGATGGATTGGGGATTCCGCAAGGTTGGGTCTGCTGATTCTTGTTGCTAGGCAATGTCTGAAAATGCACCAAGTGCTACAAAATTTTCTGTCATGGCTTGTGTTACCGTCCTGACAAGGTGAAGCGTCCCTGAGACAACTTTGAAAAACTGGGCCGTGCTTAGTCCACTTTTGCTGGGTACAGACTTACCTTGGTGAATTTATGCTGCAGGTGCAAGTGTTGAGTAGTCAGCTTTTTGCTGTTTTCACAAGAAAGAAATTGTGTCTTCAGCTCTTCAGCATTTTCTCTTTACCCTTGAATCTGGTGTGTGGCTTGCCTCCATTGAGAAATGGTAATGCTAATGTATAAATAAGAAAAACAAAATACTGTGACTTTTTAAATATCTTTGGTCTTCTTCTGATGGTGAAATTTATGTTTTTACAAGCAAAGATTGCTTGTAAAATTTTCAGTGATTTCATAAGTACAAAACCAGATCTTCAGAGAGTTTTATCTGTTTATTTGTAGTAACAGCTCTCTGTTGTCTAAAACTTTTTAATATTTAGTGGGTTCTCACTAAGACACCAGTTTACCATGAATTTCTCTCTTCTCCGTCCACTCTTCTCTAGTGTCTGGTTTGAATTTTTAAAAAGGAGACATTTTTAGAAATTATAAATTTAGATGGGAAATCTGGTTTTAGTTCTGTTTGTTCTCTATGCCCTCTCAGTCTTTGCTCCTTTCACATGATGGACCATGCAGCCGTTTGTGTTTCCACAGTCTTCCCTTGAAGAGAATTGTATCCTTTTTGTAACATTTTCTTAAACCCTTTTGTGTGTAGAATTGATGGTTAAGATACCTAAACACGATACCATCATACCCTTTGTGTTGTCTCATTTTGATACATTTTCCAGAGCTATTAAGCAACCAAGCAGGTGGTGCCCATTACGGAACCTGACCTGGCCAATTGGTGCAAGTTGCTCGGAAGGTTTTACCCATCAGCCATCACAGAAATGATCGCCTCTGATTCTTTTTAACAGCACTTGTGAAGAGTTGTTACAGCACTAAGAGCATTTTGTATTTCTTTTTCTCTTGTCTTAGGTTTTCTACCCTAGCAAAGATGGTACTAAGATCCCAATGTTCATTATTCACAAGAAAGGAATTAAATTAGATGGTTCTCATCCGGCCTTCTTGTATGGATATGGAGGGTTCAACATATCAATTACACCAAGCTACAGGTAAGCAGGGTGATTTATACCTTCTTCTGAAGTATCTGGTCTTAACAACTGTCACAGACTGTGGGCAGGGTGGATGATGAATCTGACAGGATGCCTTTCAGGTCCCTGAGGAGCAAGATGGAGGCCATAAGGGCTGTACATCAGTGCCCAGGCATCATTTGTCTGCTTTGTTAGTGCTGAATTCAAGGGTTTTGCCCAGGCTCACCGAAGAAATTATGTCAGAGCAGAGAAGTGCTCTGCTCTCCTGACAGCAGTCAGGAGTTTACAGCAGTCACCCTGCCCTTAGGATTACACCTTAACCTCTTCCTGCTCTGTCTGTGAGTTCAACAGAAAAGCATATGGACATATATATTAAGGAAATATTTGAGTCCTTTGCTAGCTAATAACATAGGAAGTTTTCTTTTTTCCAAGTCATACAATTACCTATGTCTAAATATTATAGAAAATCAAATGCTTGGCTAAATTAATGTAAATGATTAAAATTTGTCTTTTTCATATTATACTTTTGAGATTACACGAGAAGCAAAATCCTTCTGTGTCCCATATGATCAAGAAAGAAGGAAGAGGATTCTCTCTTGAAATGGAAATGATACTATCTTTGCAAATGCAAAGCAACACATTGTAAACCAAAAATGCCATATTCAGAACAGGATTTGTAGTTCTCAAAAGCCATAAGCTTTATTGCATAGATGATCTCTTTAAAGAAAAGGCTTATTTCTTAAGCAGGGCAATTTGAATAGACTTGCCAAGAGGCAGAGGTTGTCTGAATACTTAAGAAATGCTTCTAGGTGAGGCAGAGGAAAACAGAAATGGAAAGGGCTGAATAGAGAGCTGTTTTTCAGATAGCAGAAGAGCAGCTCACCACAGAAAAATAATCTTATTATGAAACAATCCTATTAAGTTTAGGTGCTACCTGTCTTCCCTTAGAGTTAGCACATTTCAAGAAATCCTTTGTAGTGCTTGCCTTTCTTGTTTGTTGTGATTGTATTCCTGAATACCATTTACAGCTTCTTGTCCTTTCTAGCAAATACCTTGTCTAACAATGGACCTCCCATCTTGTGCTCTGTGATTATTTATAAGCTATTTATCTGCCTCGTAAAGCTACATTTTTAATTTCCTGTGGTTCTTGAGAGACACAATTATATAACTAGCATAGTTGTTAAATTCCTTTTTTGTTAGGTTCAAACACTGATTTATTACAGTTTATTGTAGATGCTGAAAACTGTGATAAAACTCACCATGTTTTCTTTTTTAAAGAATGTAAAATAAATATTACATATCTGTTGATTTAAGGTAAAATTTCACATACTGGAGATCTGACACAAACTAGTTGCTGGCAAAAGGAGAAGGTATTTCACAGTGCTTACTTCCACCTCCCATCTGTTGGCCCTGGTGCTTGCTGGAGCAGTAGCTATGTTGATTTACCTTGCAAGAATGACGGAAAACTATCCCAGCAAAACGGAGTGGGTGGTTTTCTGCCATTTTGGCAAGTTAAAAATTGATTCTCGTAGGAGTCCAGCAAACAGCAGCAAGAGGGTGCAGCTGACATTTAGAAGAGAGGAAGATGGGAGGTAGGAGCAGTGACCTATATTTTCCTGAACCCTGTGAAACCCTCACGATACAGTTCATAAATTAAGAATATGAATCTGTAACAGTCCCTTAAAAGTAAATGCACAGAGAACTATCAGTGACCTCCAGATCAAAATATATTATCCCACTGACAGTGTAAATAAAACATGATTGGCCACACCTCCCTCCTTGTTCTCTCTGTGTAGTATCAAGATATGATTTCTCACCTTTCTCTTTCTAAATGAAAAAAGAGAAAAACTGAAGCCATCAAACACATGTTTATGGTGAATAAGTTGAGAATTGAGTACTTGGTGAGGGAAAATGTTCCAAAAGTAGGCAGGCAAAATCAGGGAAAGGGAATTGTAAGAGAGACTTTATGCCAGAAAAGCAGAAGGTCCAGTTCACCCTTTACCTGGCAGATTCCACTAATGTTTTAGTCCATCCCTGTTACTGTATACTGCAATATTCCATAAGGAGTTCCCAAGTCCAAGTCCTGTTCCAGCCACAGCCCGACACCAGGATTTGGTTGGTTTTTTTGTTTGGTTTTGGGGTTTTTTTTTTTGTTTGTTTGGTGGTTTTTTGGTTGGTTGGTTTGGGGGGTTTTTTGTTTGTTGGTTGGTTGTTTTGTTGGTTTTTTTTAATGACCACGGGCACGAGTGCTAGAAAGCAGCCGCGGGATGGCCAAGGCTGAGGCTTGCCACATCATTCACCTGATCCTGAGCTGAGAAGTAGCTATGGAAATGCAACCATGTAGTAGCCAGCTTACCTTTGGAAAAAAAAAAAAAAAAAAAAAAAAGTCCTGGCTAAATTTCCCTGCGATTTTNCCACTTTACTTTGGAAAAAAAAAAAAAAAAAAAAAAAAAAGTCCTGGCTAAATTCTCCTGCGATTTTTATTTAAACTTAAGGCTCTTAGAACTTTCCACAAAGCACTTCATCTTCTCCTTTCCAGTGGTTCAATTCTGGCATGTATGTCTTCCAGCCAGTACAGTATTTTCTTACTAGCATTTCACACCCATTAGGTCTCTGGCTTGGGGAGCTTATTTCTGCTTAATTCAGAAACTGGTGTTTCTTTTCACATCAAAAATGAAAAAATCTTTTTCACTGAAAGCAATAGAAAAAACCAACAGGTTACAGGATCCAGAAATAACTGCAAGAATGATAGGCCAAAGTCATTAAGTTAGTTACAGTAGTGGTTTATTTTTGAATGCAAGCATGCATCTTTCATATGCTTCTCTGGACTGGAGAGCTGCAGTTGGTGGCATTTTGAGATGGTGCTTGCTAGAGCGCTGTCATTAATTATACAGCCCACATAGCAAGTGCAAGTGAAGGCTGATGAAACTGATATCAGTGGCTTGGCAGAGCTGCTGGGGAAATGCCATCATAAACCCACCACTAATGCCTCAGATTTGGCTAACTACACTAAAGTAACCAGCATGTTTCCCTTCACTGTTCTGTGTGTGCCTGCGTGGGTACAGGAGAAGCAATTTCTAACTCATCCTGGAATACAGCTGGTTGTGCAGCAGACTGTGAAATTGCATTTCACTGCCAGGTTGCTCCCAGCCTTTAAGCAAAGAGGTGGTGCAGGGAAGGGAGGCTGTAAGCCTGGAGAAAGGTCAAGCAACAGAGCAGCCCTCAGTGCAGAGTGGAAGATTACTCTTTACGCTTATTCTGTTACCTCCCCCTTCAGCTTCACAAAAGCTGAGAGAGCAACCAAGTCCAGTGACTCAGGACTTCTTCCCCATCACCTGTGCACTAGCCCGCATTTTTCTGTCAGCTCTAATACCTGATAGCAGATCAGTAATTCTGGGAAAGCATTCTTGCTCTGTGAAGCACGGCTCCTCACATCATTCTCTACTGTGAGAAAACAATACCTGATTCATTACTTTTTATGTTACGTGCCTTAAGAGTGATTAGAGGGTCTGGAAGGAGCTCTCTAGGGTGGGAAGTATTTTCTGATCCCTCCACTGACTCCGTCCTGACCCTGTTGCCATTTCCTTTACCCTGCTTCCAGGAGAGAAGGAAGGACAGGGATAATGAGTAAAAGGCTACAGAGACTGTAGGGAAGAGCGGGGAGCCAGATTTTCCTTTGCAGAATGAGACATTTCATAGCCATTCAGGTTGACTGGGCAGATTGCTGTCACTCAGACACCAAGTTGACTTGAAATCAAATCTGGAAACAAGAATCCACCTGGAACAATACAGGAGACAATAGTAGGTTTGTGTGTGAAACTTGAGTTTGGTGCTGTCTGATTACTTGGAATTTTCACTTTTTAAAAAGTTAGGGCGTTCTGATTCTACACTTATAAAACCCGGTTCCTTGAACTTAAAAGTACCTTTGAGTACTTTTTTAAATTTTTAAATATAATATAAATTATCTCAGTCCATTTGAAAAAATTAAGATGGTAATAGCTTTGATCCTTTTGCAATTTGGCATTTAAAAATGGCCCTATTTTAGTTTTCAGACAGGTTCAGGAGATAGGGGAGGCAGAACCTGTAATTTTATGTTATACTATTCATTTTGTATTTAGCAGTGCAAGAGGAAAATTAATAAGAATGGGATTGGCCAGCATTGACTGCTGACCATAGCACAAAAGAATGGTAGATACAGAATTTTTCTTTGCAAACACAGTATCACAAAGTTCCAAAAGATGTGTATTAAGCTGAAGTTAGGTTGAAAATACCTGCTCATTAACAAAGATCAAGTGCTGATCTTAAGTCTTAATTCTTTGCTTTCTTCCTTTGGGCTAAGTCTTTCTTTCCTCTCTGAAGAAGCAGAGGTCCCATGAAAGAGGAGCAGTTCAGAAAGCTGTGGAAGTCCAGTGGTACTGCATAACTCTAGTCTGCACACTAATGGCTTTGAAGATAATTTTTAAAAATGATGACATGTCTTTAGTCATCATCTGTTACTAAGAGAGGAAGAGTGGACCAGCACTGGTTCCTTCCTCTCCCAAAGCTGCAGGGAGTTTAATTTCCATGGATAACCATTGAGAAAAGCCTGACTACTGTTCACCGTCAGGAGGGATTTTATTCGCAATTTCGTCATCGATTTTGGGAGAGATCTTCCCTCAAAGTATTTTTGCAGAAGTGGTAGGTGTATAAAAATTGGAAAATAAAAGTGATCCTCCATCTCTTTGCTTTTCCAGTGTGTCAAGACTTATTTTTGTGCGACATCTGGGAGGTGTTCTAGCAGTGGCAAACATCAGAGGTGGTGGTGAATATGGAGAGACCTGGCACAAAGGTAAGTCAGTCAAAGCAAAGGAACAAAATTGCAGGCTTAGCAATGAAAATTGAAGCATTTTCTTTTCACTCCCTCTTCCATGCTCATATCTCCTTTTGCATTTTACTTATTCTGCAAAAAAGTATATTTTTTTCTGTACTTACATGTTAGATTTGTACATTGCCCAGTGTTAATCTGATGGTTTTCATTAGATTCTTTTAATTTGTGCAGCCTACTTAAAACCAGTTTCCTACAAAGACAATATTTTCCAATAAAAACATTATGGTTTTTTAAGCAAGTTCAAGTTCCCTACACTTAAACACTGGAAAATGTAGCTATTTATCTTGAGCTTGTCTTTCAGATGTCTGTCTGTATTGCAAAAGAACTGTCTTGCTTTCACATACCTCTTTCATTATTTGCAGGTGCACATGGTCCTACAGTTCTAAATCTCTGAGACAACAACACGGACTATTTAGACTCTTTTGGTGTCACACACACACAAAAAAAATTATTTGCAGAACTTTACAGAAGGTGTGAACCTTTGAGTTCAGAATATACCGCTTCCATATTGTTTTTGTATAATTTATGAATAGACACTTTTTGGTTTTTTAATATTTGATGAATGTGACTGGAAAAATTTCTTCACCAGAAGGGTTGTCGGGCACTGGAACAGGCTGCCCAGGGAAGTGGTTGAGTCACTATCCCTGGAGGTATTTAAAGGACACACAGGTGTGTCTTAGGGACAAAGCAGTGCTGAGTTAACAGTTGAGCTCAGTGATCTTAAAGGTCTTTTCCAACCTAAATGATTCTGTGATTGAAGTTCATATGAAAACCGTCAGCTCCAGAAGTGCATTGACATCATCCCCTCCACGCTCTTGGGGGATCCAACTTGTAGGCAACCGTTTGACCTTCTAGGTTTTTTTAAACTCACTTTTATGCCACAAGGAAACCAAGTCAAACACTGCAAATATCTGTCTATCTCTTTTCCCCATTTCATAACACTTTTGATGTATTTCTATCCATGTTTTCTCATTAAGTGCTTATCTTAATCATTCAATTGTCTTTGTCCACTTGCCTTATTGTTGACAATTGTCTACATTCCTCCACCAGGGAAAAACGCTTGAAAAAGTCCTTGTCTCTGTAACTTGCCCATCATTATTTAATGGTGACACTTTACTCATAGTCCAAGAATCTGGTGGATAAGTTGCCGGAAATGTTGTCAGTAAGGGAAATGTACCAAAACAGTGGTGCTTATTATGTAGCAATTTTCCATGGCAGTAATCCATAGTATCTTTTTATCAGACAAAATGGTATTTCCAGATCATTGCATCTTGATTTTACTATTACATCTGTGGTAACTATTTGTCTGGGTCATTTCCTCACAATTGAGTTAATTATGTAATAGTTTCATAAATAGAAGCTGTATGTGCTTGCAGATACAGGATATTATTGCTAAAGATGAAGTATCCTTCATTAATTTTAATTTGCTGTTTGATTTGTAATAGATTTTAATAAAATTTATCTCAGTATGATAATGCTTCTTTGATCCACCTATTTCCTGCTTCATTTTGACCCAAGTCTTTTATTGCAGTTTCAAATAAAATATGTATCAGTTCTTTGTAAATTCCAGAAGCAATAACAGAAATTTTTTTGTTTAGGTTTAATTGTATAGATAGGATTCTGGCCTTACACCAGCCCAGTACTTTGAGCAAAGAGTAAGATTTATTTCTCCTTTATTGCCACATATTTGAAGACATTTTTTTTGTCCCAGTATGTCTCTCTTCAGTGGTCTTATTAGTATGAGAATGATGTGTATTTTTTAAAAAAAAAAAGACAAAAAATTAAATGTACTGGTTTCAGTTCTAAAAGATCTGTATGACTAAATGTCAGACTTATTTTGCTAAATTTGTGCAACATAGAAATGGAGCAACCATTGTAAACTGGTGGTCTAGGATCACTTGATGGACAGTGGAGATAAAGAGACACCTCCAGAGTGTAGCTCATCCCACTTATTTTAGGGTAAAATTAATTGTCCTGAAGGTTCCTGGACCACAGTGGGAACCTTAGGCAATCAGCTTAGAATAAAGTTCCAGCTTTTCAAGAAAGTAGAAGAAACTGGACTTCCATTTCTCCATCCTTTAAGCCTCACTTGCCTGGCTGGGCCACAGTATTTGCTACAGGAATGCAAGGATTTTCTTCCAGTTCCCATTTCTTACTAGCATTTCATTGCCTGAGATTACCATGGTCTCCAGGTAGGATAACCTTTGAGGAGGAGCTAGTTTTAGTCTCTTGCCAAACAAGCAAGAAGATTATGAGATTTGGGCAACTGTAAATTCTCTAAACTGATACTTTTCTACTAAAATATTTGAAAAGTTATAGGGGAAACCATCCTTTTCCTTCCCTATCCCACCCTGCAAAATTTTTTGTTTTCAGACCTGAAGGTCTTACCAATTATGTCATCTGGACCTACATTTTCTGTCATTATTTATTCCCTCACACATCTGATAACACTTGGAATTTTGTTCAACATTGTGGCAGTATCTTAAGCATTTCCATATTGAAAGTTGATTGATAAAATTTCAAAGCAAGATGCAACTCTGAAGTTCCTTTTTGACCATAGCTATATATCATCTGGTTTGAAAAAAGCTAATAGAAAAAAAAGTAAATTACCAGCCACATTATAAATCCAGGAAATTAGAAGTGCTTATTTTATATAGCTTATTTTATAAGCTGAAGCTTTATTGCCTTAAGAAACTGTCACTGAGTTTAATGATGTTAAAGTCCCATTAGCTCAAACCTCAGGTGGATTGTATGTGGTCATTTTGTATATGTTTTGCTGTGCAAAGCTTTTAGCTTTCCTTTCACTGATTAGGAACATTACCTGGCACTCATTCCACAGTATAGGTATATAGGTATATATTATTCAGAGTTTCTGAAAGCATCAGAGTTATTGTCAGAACCATCTTATACCCTCTCTGTGTTGACAGAATCTTTTGTTTTTGCTGTCTTTCTAAGCTGCATCAATTATTAAAATGTTCATGAAACTGGAATTGTTCCCAGGTATTTTTGCATACATGTTTTTCTGAAGAGATTGTATCAAAAGGATTTTATGGTATCAACTGATTTGTTTTGTTTCCATGCTAGGTGGTATCTTGGCCAACAAACAAAATTGCTTTGATGACTTTCAGTATGCTGCCAAATACCTCATCAAGGAAGGGTACACATCCCCAAAGAAGCTGACTATTAATGGAGGCTCAAATGGGGGCCTCTTAGTTGGTAAGAACTGCTCGTCTGTTTCCCAGGTTTAGTGCTGGGCTTACTAAAGTAACCAGACAAAAATTAATGAGATGTGCCTGTTAAAAATTGCCAGACTGTCAATGCATTAATGTATACCAAGTGTTAAATATGTACAATAGTACTGCATTTGCTGTTTGCATAGGACTTTGGGATTCTGCAGTCTCTGGCAAAGGCTGACTGTTAAAAGCCACAGACCTAACTCTGTGGTAGAATCACGCAGAAAGTAAGAATGGTTTAAAAAACATTTGGGATTTTTTTTTTATTTTTCTTTCTTATGGTTAACCATTACAAAATAACTACTAAACTATAAATTTGTTATGTAGCATTGGGAAGCTGTGTGTGGTCTGTTACAAATACATCTTGTTCACTTAAAATTTACTGCCGTGTTCCCAAATTCAAGGAAATTAATAGCCTCCTCTTAAACAGAAAGTCTTGTCACAGAAGGATCTCATGTTCTGAGCAGTCTAAGAGCTACAAAATTTATTTCTGATAGATCCCTATCTGAAAGTGTCTGAAAGTAGGAGAAGAAAAAAGAAGGTGATTTTGTGCAATTTTGGAAGGAAAAGGAAACACAAAGTAAGAATATTGGGGTCTATTTGCCTCTTTTGAAGTAGCATGAAAGGCATGTGACAGTAGGACAGATTTGAGCTACTTGTGTGAGAAGGAGGGAAAAGGGGCACCTCAAGTTCATAAATCACTGAGTTACAGAAAATGAGCAGTTTTACTAGTCCCACTCTTTGCTTGCTTTTCTTTTTGTGTTTATTTCTTGCTGTACACTGACTCTATTGGTGTTATTCCATTCTGGTTTTCAGTGAATTAGCATCAGCATAAGAAACAGGATTTGGAATTATACAGATCTTTGGTCTAAGCCATCTTGGCTAGACCTACATTATTAATTTTGAAAAGCAGTTGTTTTAAAGATCAAGTAACAATTACATGTAAAGTTGTATTTTAGTTTTTTCTTATATGTTTCTCAGTAAAAAGTGGCAGGAGGTGTTTGTGCATTTAAAATAGAAATGGGTGAATATGATAAAGGATTAAAGGATCCATTTGGGAATGCAAGCATTGCACAAGTCAATTTTATGTGAGTCTAAATATATATTTGGAAATGCAGTTGAACTTGAATATATTATATAGCTTCTGAAAATACTGTTTTATGGTTACATGGACTTCAGTTTCAGTCAGCATGAGGTTCATCCTACCCAGCTTCAGTCATAAAACCCCCTGGTTTACTGGCTGAACTGTTCAGCTGAGCTCCTTTTGTCAAAAAGGGGAAGCAAGTGAAATCTGCAAGGGGATACATCGTTCTGATAGGAGACAGGTGTTAGGAATCTAGTCCTCCCTGCTCCAAAAAATCTTGTTAGAATCCTTCCATTGCATTTACTAGTAGATTACAATCAGGCAGGATTTCCATGCTCTTGTTGAGCCAGATGGGGATTTTCCTTGACTGGGTAGAATTAGGTGTATCTAGGAAATTCTTGTACGATCTTTTTCATCAAAGCAAGGATAAATTTTGCAATAGTTGTTGATGCAACACTAGAGGTCATAATTCATCCTTTAGGTGCAAGGACCCACTGCCAGATTTTCTCTGTTCTTATTTATTGAAGAAAAAGCTGACAAGGAAGAGTATTGTCACTCCTCCAAAATACTGTTTCCTTTCAGTCAAACTAACAGGAGGTGACTCTGAGGACTGCAGAGCCCTGAGCTCTTGCCTCATTCAACCACAAAACAAGACTTCCTTGTCTTGCAGTGTGATCCCCAAGCTGAGCAGAGAAGCCCAGCTGTGAGCTGAAAACCTTCCTGCAAATGCAGTGTTTGACCTCTCATGTTTGCTTAGACAAAACCGGTTCTGACATTTTGAAGGCTTACTTTTGTACTGAATTTCAAAGCTCAAAGTTATGTGTAGAGGGATAACATTCACTAATAAGTTGTTGTTCCAGGTTACACTTTATTAATGCATATAATTAAGTATTATAGCTAATTAAAAAGGTTCAGTGTGCATGGATGGGTGTTCCCATACTGATTTCTTACTACTTAAGGAACTAGCAAGTAGCAATTCCTTACAAAATCCTGAGCAACAGACAGTGCTTCAAAAGACACTCTGAAATAAAGAGTATTAAAATAAAATGTTATGGTAGTTGTTTTGACTCTTTCCTACCAGAGTACAATTTATGTTCATAAAAGAAAATAGCTTGAAGGGGAGGGATCTGATCAAAAGCTTCAGTTAAAGCGTAAAGATCTTTTACATGGCATCTCTTTAAGGCTCTCTGTATACCTTCCAGAAATGACTCATTAATAAGGAAGAGTTAGCATAGTTACATATCAGAGATGACCAGAAGTAAAATTTCACCTTTCAGAAAACAGAAATGTTGTTTAAATGAAGAAAATATGGTAAAATGTAAATTCTTGGCGGGGACTGATGAGCAAATTGCTTCCAATATTAAGATTAGCAATGAAATTTTTCTATGCACATGAGAGGCAGGAAGCTGGCCAGAGGATCTGTAGGACTTGCAGGTTAGTGATATGTAAAAGCAGCATTAGAGAAAAATAATGGCAAAGCAGAACACTTAAGTGGTCTGTTTATATTGATGTTCCCTCCTGAGGAGCGGGGTGGGGTTCCCTGAACCAGTCTGTCTTCATGGGGAATGTTCTGGGGAGCTGACTCCAGCTGAATCATCAGCAGAAGAGGTTTTGGAATGAATCAATCCAATGAAAAGTAGTGTGTTGCCAGGACCAGATGGTGCACATGCAGGATCCTAAGTGAACTCTAGTATGAAATTGCAGGCTACTAAGCCTGAATATCTGAGGAACAGAAGGGGGCAAGTTGTAATGCCAAGTTTTAAATGGTTCATGGTGATCTGCAGGCTGCAGATGAGTAAATCTGACTTCTTTAATGGGCAAGCTAGTTGAAACCAATAAATAATAGCTGACAGAAAGATTTCTGGAGGCTGAAGTTGCTGCTTTCAAATGTGTTAGAGCTCTCTGAAGGAGTCAGGCTCCATATGGGCCTTGTAACAGTGATCTAGGTGAGGAGTTATTCTTGGATTTTCAAAAGCTTTTGACAAGGTTCCTCATAAGGCTGTGAAAGAAAGTCCTTGCTGAGCTGGAAGCAAAGTCATGTTATAGAAATATCACGATTAGCTGGAGGCAAAGAATGGCAATAATCAATCTATTTTCTCAATGGACCAAAATGAGGAGATAAGTAGAATTTGGGAAAGATTATGCCTACATGTGAATGCGCAGTGAATAGTTCTGAATTAAGGGATTCTAGGATCCATTGTAGTAGTTATGTGAAAATTTCAGTGCTCTTATTTCTTAAAATTTAAAAAAAAAAGTGGGAAATTTTTAAAATCACCAGGCAACAGGTTTAAATCAAGAAACAGGAATTGGAATTGAAGAACTTACTGCTACAGGATGTGATGAACACTGGATGAATAAACATTAAGAGAAGAAATAGTTGTATTTACAGAGGATGTGTGTTTTGATGGCTGTTTAATAGGATGGCTGGAGATAACTCAAACTCAGAGAAAACTTAAATAACTAGTTCATCAGATAATAATTTACAGGGGAGATATCCCAGTATTTGTTAAACACCTTTTCCTAGAGCATCAGCCAGTTGCCACTCTTATAAAGTGAACACTGAGCTTGGTGGGCCTACTGCGGTTATTTTTAAAACATATGTGGTAAGCATTATTCTTAAAGAAATTGTCCCTTCCAGTTGTAGGAAGGAAGATAAAAATCATAAAACAAGAAAATACAGCAGTAATTCACTTTGTTAAGCTGAGATTTTTCCTCTGATTTTTTTAGCAGTCTGATTTTATCAAAACTCTTTTCATATGGGTCTACATAGTAGTTATGGAAGAAAACTTTCAACAGTAAATGGAGGGCTTTTGATCCTTAATGCCCTTTTCTTTCTTGATACTAACATTAAAAGTTAAAAAAGCTAATGGGTCAAGAGCCTTCAGTTCAGTAGTCCAAAATCTCACATGCTTTTAAAGTTCGTTTCTCCTTCAAACCCAGTTTGGTGGTTTGAAAGGCAGTTTTCATAGCACAGCATGTTTAGTGTCTGAAGAGCACAGAAATGGTTCTTAAGTTCTTTTGAATGTACCATCTTTCAGAGTTTTGTTTTTTACCCATTTGTGTATTTGTTTACAGTTTTCCTTGAAAGTTTATATGATTTCATATTCTCTGCCAGCCTTCTGCCAGTGGAATTAGGTAGTGAAGCTTTTACTGCTGAGCTTAATTCTTTAAGATCTGAATACTAATGGAATTGTTTTCCTGTTAAAGCTGCTTGTGCTAATCAGCGCCCTGACCTATTTGGTTGTGCTATTGCCCAAGTGGGAGTGATGGACATGCTCAAATTCCACAAGTACACTATTGGCCATGCTTGGACCACTGACTATGGTTGCTCCGACTCTAAAGAGCAGTTTGAATGGCTGTGCAAGTAAGTGCCTTTCAATACTTTCTGTGGTTGTTAAAATGCATGGTCTGCTCAGTGGTTTTAGGTTGTCGTGATTAATATCTGTTCTAATGATTACTTCATCCTTTCCCACACTGTATTTGAGGAGTTCAGCATTTCCTTACAAGTTAGTTTTGAATTTTACACTGTCTTCAAAGCCCTGTTGAATGAAGTAGTCACATTTTCGAAGCCCTTGTTCTCCTAGCAGCTTTTAACACCTCGTAAGGTTTTCCTTCTGAACAATGACAGGCTATCACAACAGAATTTTCTGAAGTGGACCACTACATAAATTGTACTTTTTGCCATGAGGGAGAGATAAGTCACCATTGTGAATTGTCTTATACAGAGTTGTGGGATTTGTTTGTCGGAAATGAATGTCACTAGACCATAATAGGATCTTAATTAATTTCTTAGCTCCTTGTTGAGAGTCTCAATTTCCCTGTTTCCAGCAGAATGGATCCTGCAATGGGCTTGACAGTTTTTGCTGCAGTTTCCTTGTTGCCTGTTCCTGGTATTTTGAACATTTCTGTGAGGTGTAAATGTATTTCTCTCCGAAATTAAAGAGATGTACTTGCTTCACATTTCAGAGCCAGAGATCTGTGACCACTATTACGACGTGGCAGTTGCCATTAGTGCAGTTCTGATTTATGTAACTGAGAACTGTTCTATTCTGAGTGCTGTCAAATGCCACTGTGATGATTTCAATAGGACAGGACCTTCTTGTTCAGTCTTGAGGAAAAAGATGCACAAACATTTGTGTGTTTTTCTCAGGTACTCTCCACTTCACAATGTCAAACTACCAGAAGAAGATGGCATCCAGTATCCCTCCACGCTGCTTCTCACAGCAGACCACGATGACCGTGTGGTCCCTCTGCATTCGCTGAAGTTCATCGCTACCCTGCAGTACATTGTGGGCCGAAGCCTAAAACAAACCAATCCACTTCTCATCCATGTCGACACCAAGGCTGGGCATGGAGCAGGAAAGCCAACTGCTAAAGTTATAGAAGAAGTGTCAGACATGTTTGCTTTTATAGCACGATGTCTAAATCTGGAGTGGATTGAATAGGCAAAATGCTTATTACAGTCTCCTTTAGAAAACAAGGGCTTTAACATTGAAGAACAGCCACACTACTACTTGGTGTAGTACTTACATTTAAGCTCTACAGTTTAATATTTTATTGATCCAACCTGCTATGGAGTTTTGATCTGTGCTTCCCTCTTTTCGGCATTTCTTTGATTTTTTTTTTTCTACTGCATTCCAAATTCCATTTTGAAAAGCATGTTCAAAAAAATAGCTGAGCTACTTTCAGTACTGTTGTGAAAATTTAGATTTCAAAATTAGTGCTAGTTGATCTTATTTCCTGTAAACAACTTTAATGTATTTCACCTATGAACATATCCAGATCATTTGTAATTAAATGTAAGTACTGTTCACATACAAGAACTCTGAGCATATTTTATTTACACATTAATTTATTTAAAAATGTAAATTGAAGGTGTTCAGTGATAACCATGAAAAACTAAAGAGACAGTAATCCGGTTAAGTCAAATATTCTTAAAAAGCTTATATTACATGCTGTTCATAAACGTGTTACAATCTGTAATAATGATGTTGCTAAATTGTTCTTTCTTTCAAAGAGACTTCAAAATGTCACCAGCTTTCTCTTCTGCCGTTTATTTCCACACAGAAGAGAAAACTGGAGGCTGGAAAACTTGAAAAAAATCTTAGATTCTCACTGTAATCTCAGTCAAGCGATACAGATGCTCTCCAACAACCCATGTGAAGTTATTTCTTTAAGTGTTTCTGAAGAGTAGACCAGATGCTCATTTGAATAAACAAACAGAAAAATAAACTAACACAAAATGAAGCAAAAAACCCACCCCAACCTAAAACCACAGCTTTGTCCAGATTGTTCAGGTTCAATTTTTTCTAATTCTTCTAACAGGATGTTCTCTAACAAGCCAAAGTCTGAACATGCATATATAACCTAGTTTTGGCTGCAAAACAACAAGAGCTCATAGTCAGACTCCCTAATGGTTTGACACAGGCACATTATTTGAACTGCCATTTTTCCCATCTAGGCTGTAGAGCTATAAAGAGATTTGCCTACTGTCTAATCTCTGATGCACTGCAGCAATTACAGTTTGATTTTGCAGAGGAAAAAAGTATTCTATCAACTATTATTAGTCTTGTTGCCCCTCCAGAATACATCACTGTTTCTCAGTTTTGGATGAACTGATATAATCTTCCAGAATCATCTTTGTCATTATACTCACAGACCCTAAGGACTGTATTTTAACTCGGGGCTCAGAAGTTTTATCTCTTAAGCAAATAGTGTCTCAGTGCAGGAAGAGGAGGGAGTGGTTTTTAAAAGAGAGGGGGATGCTCTAAACAGCAGCAAAAATAAAAACAAATTTGTACTAGAGTCACTCTGTGTTTCCCTCATGATCTGAACTTCTTTTGATTCCCTCTGGAGTCCAGGAAGGATTGTCACCTCCAGGCCCTTGTTATGTATACTAATTTGATTTTAGGAGAAAATAAAAAATTATTTCTGCTTTCATATGAAATACCACACCTGAAACCTGTACGTGATCTGGGGTTTATTTTGGATCTACGAGCATTACAGTTGTTTACAAGATACTCTGTAGGCTGTTACATTCTGATCACAGCATTGAATTAAAAAATCAGAATTTGGAGTTGAAGGAGGGTTGGTATTTTCCTTCCACACTGTGAAAACAGGGTGCAGGTTCAGCACCCCTCTTTTCCCAGAGGTATGTGAACTGCTTTCTTTGATCATCCGGAAATTTTCAACAGCTTCCTCACGTGGTAGAAACAAAGCACATAAGGCAGTGCCATCTCCACTTGTAATATTCATAATTGTGGCACGTGGCCTTCTATTGAATTTATAGTTATTGTCAGGAGGACAGAGCTTCACCTCTGATACAGAGCTTTGCAAGATAGGGTGTGTGGAAAACACTGTCCTCAGATATTCAAGAAATAGAGCTGAACTGTGTTGGTGCATTGAATTGATAACGCTTGGGTACAGCCACCTCAGTCATCTCTAGGTCTGTTCCTAAAAATGCTTTTCCTTGTTCTCCAATTGCTCAAGCACAAAACTCCTGGCACAGGTTAAAAGTAACTCCTTTTCGTTCTGAAGACTTCTGCTGAAGCTGAGTTCCCTGAATGACTCGGTGTCATGACAGGTGACCTATAATCTGGGGAGTTTGGAAACAAACATTTCTCTTTGAGTGGCAATCAGTAGTATTGAAGGTGGAGCTGGCTTGCTGGAGACACTGCTCACGAAGTAGGTGTTCCAGAGTATCCCTTGTAGAATGCTGGTGTCAGTATTGTGGGGGCATTGTGTTTCTGTAACAGGGTCTTCATGTCAACGTTTATTTGATCTTAATCAGCTGTGTCAAGTTCAGGATTCAGGTGCCAAAAAAATGAAGTGCAAAGCTGTCCTGAGTTGCTGTTTTTGGGGCAGACAGGGTCATGCTCCAACTGGAATCTGTAATTAAGTCTGAGCGAGTAATGCTCTTGTAATATAGTGAGATTTAAACCTTCAGGGGTTTGATTAAACAGACCTGGAGCCAAACCATTCCTGCTGTATAAAACATAATGAAATTTCTGTTAGTCTAGTTTCAAAGTTAAGTTATTTTCTCTTAAGAAGTTTCTTATCTCCATAGTGAAAATCCTATTTTACGAAGATGCTCTGGGTTTTGTGGCTTTTATTTCCAGTAGGTGAAGCAAAATTCACTAGCTGGACAAGGTAGCATCCTCACAACTACCTGCTTTTTCAAAACCATGGTAGAAAAACAGATGCTAATGTTTTGCGCCAAGATCCAAACCAGAGAAAACGTCTTGTAAGAGGCTCATGCTACATGAAGAAAAGTCTGGTTTAATGTGTAAATAAATGAACTTTTTACATATTTCTCCTTCTAACACTCTTCACAACTGATGTAAAGATATCTTAGTTGTCTTTCCTCCCATGAGTGTACATTTGCATTAGAGTTGATTTATGTGGAAAAGGTCAGAAGGATATTTAAAAGCTGGGAGTCTTCATATTCTTTACAGAGAAAGATATTTTAATTCCTTTGCATTGGAGTTAATTTACATTTTGGTAGCTGCAAAAAGGATAGATGGATAGATAGATTAGAGAGATAGAGAGGCAGGTAGGTAGGTAGGTAGATAGATAGATAGATAGAGAGATAGATAGATAGATAGAGAGATAGATAGATAGATAGAGAGATAGATAGATAGATAGAGAGATAGATAGATAGATAGAGAGATAGATAGATAGATAGAGAGATAGATAGATAGATAGAGAGATAGATAGATAGATAGAGAGATAGATAGATAGATAGAGAGATAGATAGATAGATAGAGAGATAGATAGATAGATAGAGAGATAGATAGATAGATAGCTAGATAGATAGATAGATACCAAAAAAGACAGATATATGTACTGATTTCAGCTGGGAGCTGCACTCCTTAGACTAAGGGTGGAAGAGGGCAGCTGGCCTGTGGGTATGTAAGAATAAAGGGTGCTCAAGACAGGGTTTGGAAACACCTGTCCCTGGCACTTAGGGCTTCTTGACCAGGATTTTCTTGAGTTGGCTCTACTTTGCCATCTCTCTGTAGGAAGCAGAAACATGAGTAGCAGTACTTGTGGATTCAATATGGCAAGCAGCAGTAGCTTTCAAAGATCAATGTTGCCAGCTCATTTATTTATTTTTAGCCTGAGGTTGCCCCTCAGGATTGCCTAAAGATCTGCTTATAGACTTCTGACAGTCTCTCCTGTGAAAGGGATTTTTCCAAGCTTGAGTAGGATTTAGGGGGAAGGCCACGGGAGGGACTTGAAAGCCAAGACAGTAAACAACCACTGCCATGCTCTTCTACTTTGAAAATCTTTAGTAGGCCACTTTTGGGTAATTGTCTCTTTGTCCAGACCTCTCAGAATTTGGATAGGTCATGCTGGTTTAACAGCCACGTTTGGCAATTCTGTTAATTTCTTTTTGTGTAAATTACTTCTGCCTTCATATATGGCATGCCAGAAGAAGGAAAAAAAAAAACATTCCTCGGGCTTTTTTTAGCTTGCTCTTGCAGAAGAGTGAGGTGGGGTAGCCTTCCAGTTCTCAAGTCCCTGAAGATGACTATAGTGTGTCCTCAAAATAACATTATTCATGAATAGAAAATTCTGAATAAGCTCATGTCTTCAGTTTATTCACAGTAGAGCAATCCTAGTGAGAGAGCCCCTCAGTAGAAGCTGGACTAGCTACTGGCACAGAAATTAGCTGAAATTCTGGACTAGGAGGACTGTGATTTGGCTGTTTCTCCTAATTTTCCATAAGAATAACTGAAAAATCAACATTTAAAATCAAAACTAAGCAATAACCTCTTATTGAGAATCTTTTTTTTGTAGACATCCTCCTGCCTTGTTACCAGGAGTAACAGAGGCAAGGAACAAACTTGGTGCTCGTGCCCTTACCCATTGCAGTGGAAGTTTAATGCTGAAAGTCTGAATAGCAAGAGTCAGTGTGTAGTGACTTCACTAAACATCTCCAGCTCCCACAGCAGATGCAACACGACAGCTGGGGTCAATAAATGGATGATGTCCCTGCAAATGCGACATTACCACGTGCTGCTCATACAGTTTGTATGTGTGCACTACTTTCAATGCCTCTCAGGCCTTCTGTGTGCAAAAAGGAAGGAGATACTATTCTCAAAGCCCCAAAGGTGGGGGGACATGCTGTTTTAAGCAACATGCATGCTAGGTACAAATCTTAACTAAGCATTAAATTAGATACTTCCCTGTAACCCATACAGGGCATTATTAGGCCCAAAATATTTATAATTTTTTATCTTGGCCTCATTCTTAAAGCACTGGGGAAATAATCAGAAGAAATCCAGAAGTTCAGCAGTGGCACCTGAATTAATAGGAGGTAGTAATTTCATTTAATTCTTAGCATCATGGTTTTCGTGCTGCTTTTCTTTCCCTGTGAAGAGCTGTACTTAACCTCTGACATCTCCTCAGTAGAAGAACAGATGAATGTGAAGATATATTGCATTTCAGTGATGCCATCAAATACATTCTGCTGTGCTACACTGAAATTGTCAAAAGACAAGAGCAGCAGAAAAAAAAGGTTTGCCTTGCCACTTCGCAGTTACTGAACAACCATGAACATACTAAGCAACAGAGGAGTTTATTCATTACTTAGTTTTACACAGTTAATGCCATTTTTTAGAAGTTTGGAGAGTGCTTAGCTGATGAAAGACTGTTATCCATGCTGACTTGTTCTTTTAGGCCATTTCTGGTGTGCAACAGCAGCATGTCATTGTCACAGCAAGTGACAAAATGCTGTGACTTGGGCTGTTGTTTCCTTCTGGAGAAAGAAACTGAATTAAGGACTTGGGCATTGCACTATTCAGAATCTTTTGGAACAGTAACAGAAGCAGATAAACAATACTTATTGTCTTCTGATTGTTTCAAATGAAACAGGGTCATTTCTCAACAAAATATGTTGTTTTCTGGTAGTGCTACTATTTCAGAGGAAGCTCTGCTGTAATAGAACAAGCTTTGTAATGTAGGTATATGCAGATATCTCTTTCAGTAGCTGGGCCAAGCTGTTAAATACTTCCTACTTCATATATTTAGTGTTAATAATTAGCATTATACTGCTGAAACTGCTTTTTTGTTTAGTTTAAAGCTTCTCAGCATTAAAACTGCATTTTCTTTATAAATGGCATAAAGCTGTAGACATAAGACCATTCGTAGGGCACCCAAGCTTCAGCTCCTGAGTGGTGTACCTTTCGTTTTATGTTTCATTGGGTAGACACAGGTAGCATCATAGAATGGTTTTGATTGGAAGGGACCTTAAAGATCATCTAATTCCAACTCCCCTGCTCTGGGCACAGACACATTTCACTAGACCAGGGTGCTCAAAGCCCAACATGGTCTTGAACACTTAAGGAATGGGGCATCCAGAATTTTTCTGGATGACCTGTTCTAGTGCCTCACCACCCTCATAGTGAAGAATTTATTCCTAGTATCTAACGTAAACCTGCCCTCTCTCCATTTGAAGCCATTCCCTCTTGTCCTGTCACTACATGCCATTGTAAACAGTCTCTCTCCATCGGTCTTGTAGGCTTCCTACAGGTGCAGAAAGGACACAATTAGGTCAGCCCCAAAGCCTTCTTTTTTCCAGACTGGACTTGGAAAACTTCACATTTCAGTGAAAAAGTGAAATAACCATTCATGATCACTGCCTATGTATTGAAGAGTGTGACAAACCTCTATAGTTGACTGTATGTAAACAAGCCTCCAGCTGAATTTTAAAATTAAAGGGATTACTTTTCCTAATTAGAGATGCTCATCCATTCTTGAGCTTCAAAGAAGTACAGATCCAAATCTGAACTTCACAAGAGCACCCATCACTCAAAATGCCTAAAAGCAAAAATAGTTCTTGAAATTCCCTGTCTTTGCAATGTGGTTATCCTTCAGCAAAGCTTCAGCTGCCAAGGACAAACTGGAAAACATCCTCCTCTCACAGATGACAGTCACTCACACAACAACCTAGTCATTAAACAGTTTGCTGCCATGGGCCTGCTGCCCATTCTTCCTGCCTGGTGGAGCCTTCCAGGGCCACTGCAATTGCCAGAGGAAGTCAAATGAGGGGGAGGGGTATCAAAATTACAAAATCATTTCCAGCTAATGAGTTAGACAGTTACTGAGAACATTTCATTAGAGATTTAGGACTGCTTTCATTATTTTTGATACTTGTTCCCTGTTAGGATCTGATTAGCAAGAGATGCCTTTCCTGAACTAAGGTACAAGAAGTCTGTTGTTAATCATTTTTGCCTGGCTACCATGGTAAAATTCAGAGGTTCTCACCTCAACCTGTGCCAACAGAGGTTCAAATTGGACATCAGGAAGAATTTCTTTACAGGGCTCTTAAGCATTGCAATGGACTGCCCACAGAAGTATTGGAGTCACCATCCCGCAGGTGTTCAAGGAACAGCTGGACTTAATGCAATGGTCTAGTTGACAAGGTGGTAATTGGTCAAAGGTTAGAGGTCTTTTCCAACCTAAGTGATTCTGTGTGCTTGATTCTGTGACGTGGTCTTGGAGAAAAATGGGCTTACAATAGGAACTCAGGAAATAAATTCGGAATTTGAGTTCTTTAGGGCCAGCTGCCTTGTCTCAACAGAGGGCCTGAATGCTGCCAAATTACAGAGACTACCTTTCTCTTCCTTTAAACATCTCCTGCACTCAAAGCTATTTTTTTTTTTCAAGTTTATTAGCCTGCTCCTCTCATTTCTCAGTTTTCTCCACTCTTCAGGGTGACAGCAGACATCAAGGGAAGCTAATTAATCTTCTGTCAAGCCCTAGAAGGCTGTGCAGGCCTTTTGGGAGAACATGTCATCCTTATCTCCAGCACAAATTTTGATGAAAATACTAGTTTAGCTTAGAAGCCAGCTTCCCAGGGGTCTCCGTCCTTGCAACAGAAACATGGAGCTGATCTCCTTGGCTTGCCAACCCAGGACCCACACAGACCTACAGATAAGGGAGGTGCCGTGAGCAAGGAGACTCCTTGAACCAGCAACAGCAGCCAAGGCAAGGCAAGCTGGAGAGCCCCAATCTCTCCAGGGCTTACCAAAATTCTACCACTGGCTCAATTGCTTGAGCTGTCTTCCTGTACTGTAAAGCATGAGGCTGGCAGGAAACTAACCCTGCCACTGAATAACCGAGGCTTGTCATTCAGTGCAGAGGGGAATCCTGCTCAGGTCAGGTCTTTGGCTCAGCAGAGACCTCCAGCTATTAAGGGAGATTTCTGGCCTGCATGAGAGGCATTTTTGGAGTGAAGCAATGAATTGACAGGGTTTTCTGAATGGCAGTTTCAGACTTAAAAGCCTTAAGCCCATCTGACATAGATCCTCCTATTGAAACTGAGCCCATATCTTACAGCAGCAGCTCCATCCTTCTCTTTCTCCCATCCCATTCTCTCTACATTATTGCATGTTATAGGAATACCTAATTTTCTTTACCTGCTTTGAGCTTCAAAAGGTGTTCTCATCTTCCCTAATCATGTTACACCTGCTCATTTTTCATTCTTTGACCTTCTTGCTTTTTAACTGTGACTGCTCTTTGAATTACCTGGAGCTTCAGCATATGGAAATCACTACAAAGCTTGTGGCAAAACAAACAAGCTGCAGGCTCACACACACATACACACACACACATGCAGAGAGAGAACTTGGGGTTGTGCTTCATTTTCTCTCTGCATTGTTCCAGATCACTAATTGGATCAGACCACTACATGGCCTTCCTAAAGACTGTTTCACTCAAATCTTAGTTCTGGGATGCAGCAGGGACTGCAGCAGCATGCTTATTATCCATGGATGGCTGACTCTCACCCATCAGGAAGGTTGGTGCTAGCATTAAAATTCTTGGTTTGCCCTCGAGTTGTAATCCCTGCTTTCACTGTGTTTTCACCATCTGTTGCAATCTCCAGCTGTTGGCTTTTAAAGAAACTCTTTTGGAATGTTAGTTGTGGCTCTGGTGCTTCTGTGAGGACTGGATATCCTTAGCTAACAAAAAGGTAATGCCCAAGACATACTGCTGCTCTGAACTTCTTCCTGGTCTGTTTAATTAGCTCCTCTAGCTGGAACTAGCTGTGGTTTAGCTTCTGTTGTTTTTTCCTTTCCCTCATTATTTCACCAGGGCAAGCTGTCCCCACAGACTGCTGCCACCTCTTGTGCATCTCCTCTATCTCGTTCCTTGAAATTGCCAATGAAAAGACATTGTCTGAGTCTGCTTTCCATGCTGGAAGATGAGGAGCTTGCAGAGCTTTCACCTCTGATGGTGATTTCTCCGCTACAGCAGCCACTTGTCCCAGTAACTGTCTCAGAGACACAGGCCCCCCAAGACAATGTGGGCTTCTCTTCCTGCAGACTCTGTGCTGTTTTCATTACGGCATCTCCTGCAGACACACAAATAGTATGTCTGGCACTACATTTCCCTATTCTCATTTCAGGAAAACACAGCCAGCAGGGTCTAAATCAAACAAAACCCATCAGAGTGGAGGAGTTTAGGGATCCCTCAGTATGAAACACCATACCCCCCCAGCACAAGGTTTTCACTACTGGAAGCTGAAAAATGACTGGCAGCAGAAGGCAGTCCTCACCCAAAGCACAACAATCCATGTGAATCTTCCCATTTTGGCAATGAACTTTCAGATCAGACCCAAAAACAGGAGGGAAATTTTCATGCTAGTGTAACTGTGAATTTGCAGCATAGATGGTACAGAAGAGCCCTTAAGTACTTGTTGAGATATTTCAGTATACCTCACTAGGGCAGTTCTGCAACTGCTAATTTTGTGCCTGTATTTAACTGAATCCTCACACAGTCTGGGAGCTGCAGGTCATTAATTATCACAGCCACCCTCAGTGATGGGGCAGGTAAGAACACATGTTAAGGAGCGGCTGGCAAAGGGAAGGGGCCAGGGAGCAGTGTCCTATCCCCAGGAAGCTTCCCACCTGATTCCATGCCAGCAGCTCACCCCAGCAAACCCTGCAGGCTTTCCTAACAGCCATTCCCTCTCAGCCCTGCCCCTGGGGGAAGCTCAGCATTAGAAATGTGGCACCTGAGACCCTGCTGCACCTGCTCAGTCAAGTCCTGGGAAGGCCAAACCTTACCCCAAAAGTGTGGACAATCCCCTCTGAACTGGAGTAAATCACTTTTATGTACAATTTACTGTTGAAATACAAGAAAAAAAATTACAAAATTATGGTGTTCAAGTCTCCATGATGCATCCTGAAGATTTTTCAGGCTAGAAAAATGGGGGGAGAAAAGTGAGGAAGTGGTTGTAAAAAGGAAACATTTTTCTTCATTCTTAAACCCTTTCCAGCTCTTGCGATGTGAAGCCATTTAAGATACAAAAAGGAATTAGATTATAAAGACTAAGATCATATGTTCTTTGAATGTGACACACCACCACTGATGGGATTTTTCAGCCGAAGGAATGCATTTCTTTGCTCAGTCCTGGTGTGTCTTCATGCCCTGTGACAATCTGAGGTGACTTTGACAGCCAGTGGGAAGGTTGAGCAGCACAGTGTTTAGAAAAACAGCTGAAATGCTCAGAGATGATTTTATGCAAAGAACCATATATGTACCTGTGCATTACTGCTCTCTTACTACTTGGATTCATGCAAGGGTTATCAAGGAGTTTCCTGAGCTCCTTGTTTTCTGATCAAAACAAAACTAAGCTTTTGGTGCCAGTTCGTTACTAGAAATGCCTTTAAATACCTGCACATCCTTTCCTCTACACACTCTTAATTATAAGCTGGCTTGACAACCAACAATTAGCCTGATTTCCTTTCATTCTTTTTCCTTCTCCCTTCTAACTAGACTGACTGTGCTGTAGATGCTGACATTGATGCCAGTGGTCTCTGCCTTTTCACTCCCATTTTCCACCTCTGCTATTTGTGCAAAACGTGGTTTTCAGTTTTCTGGTCAAACTCATATGTAATGGGCTCAATGTCTTGCTGTTTGGTTTTGTTCCTCACTGAAATACATGTCCTAAAATTCATCTTCAATTGCAGAAAATCTGTCATTTGTTGAGGAAAAAAAAAAAAAGAGAGAAAAATTAAGCACATCTATCACAAAAGGGAGGAAATTTGAAAATTAAATTACTTGATTTTGCCAACATTCTATGAGACTCTTTTCTAACAATTCACTGAATGGGTCATGAACTCTTCACTGTGTGGTCCTAAAATATAGAATCATATTTGAGCATACTGTTGTTGCCCTGCACTGTCCTTCATGCTCTAAATAATCCTACACTCCCATAAGAATCCCAAGCTTTTCTAAAGCATTTCTACGCCTGTGGGAGATTTTTCTTGGGGTTACACCTTTACTTTTATGTGTTCTTCAAAGAACAGGTCTGCTGCTGCTCCTTTCTATTTTTCTACCAGATTGCTGCTAAAAACATATAAGCTCTCAACAAGAGCTAGAGCACAATAGCATTAATCAGTGCCTCCTGCCAAATTCCTGCCAGTTCGAAACAGCACTTGGGGGATTATTTCTCAGCCTCCATTCATAATCAGTGACCTCTTGCTTATTATTTTAACTGCAGTGACAGTTTTTCTCGATCAAGAGACTTTCCTATGTGTCCTCCATTGGATTTGTAGCAGTTACATTTTAGTCTTTCTAAATTCATATTTGGCTGCAAGAATTTTCCCTGCTGTAAGTCTTGTCTTCAAATGCTTCTGCCCAGTGGTTGGGCATGCTTTCTTCTTTTCCCCTTTCTGTGTGCTTTGGTTTCCCTTTCTCCTACAGTCTCAGACAGAGTCAGCAAGGAAAACTACAATCCTCAAGGACATATCTGAAACAGGAGTGAGAAACTGTGGGTTTCAGCCTCCTTCATAAGTTCCATTTTTCACGAAACACAGCCTGACTCACAGCAACATGGAAGCCACCAGCCTCCCAGGGCTCTGTGGTCCCACCACGGTAGCTGAGCCCTGCCGTGCCCAGGCATCGTCCAGGGCCTGGGTACCTCATCTTCACTTTCCAGTAGTGGCCACCCAGCTTCATCAAGGAAAGGCTGCCTTTCCTGTCAGGAAGAGTGGTGATGCTGCAGGTGCCACGGACTTGCAGGGGAAGGCAGGAATCATTCCAGCAGTAAAATAGGCAATGGGATGCTGTTACCACCACACTGTTTCCCAGTAACTTCACTGGGAGCCACATGTGCATTGAGCTCAGCTCAAAGATGCTAAGTTATGAGGAGCCTACTGGAAGGTTTCTCTTAAGCCCTTGAGACAATTCAGGTTATACCATCCCATTTTTACTTCATTCTTGCCTGCTTACCATAGTGCTGCAATGAATCTCATAGACATATCTTCAGAGGGAAATGGAAAATACTCTTTTAGTTTGCCGGCTGCAAAAAAAAAATGTTAAGATTAACGGCTGTTGTCAGCTCTGTTAACAATGTCTTTTGCAGATGTGTCCAATCTTGGTATTATTTTCATGCACAGTGAATTATTAGCTATTGTCTCTGTCAAAAGCAAAAAAAATCCATTTCTTTAGCAATGTGTTAAAACGTGAAAAAGAAAAATTGTGCTTCATAATTCCTGACAAGATTCCATTACACTGAAAGGGAAAAGTTTTCTTGTACTTTACGTACCTAAAAAAAATGATGTCTTAAAGGCTGTGATGCCTCTGTTACACAAAGACTATTTTTCCACATCGGTACAGTTACTCTCAGACCACACATCCGTTACTGCCCTCCACGTCTTTATTTCATTTAATATGGGAGTGTGTTCTGTGGAAGACACATTATGACTTTCATAGCACATTAAAGTTAATCAAAATATCACAAAGAAAATATTTTTCTCAAAATCTTTAAACCTAATAAATTCTGAACAGAAATCCATAATTTATAATGAACAGATAAATCATAACCATCTGAATAAACTGCACAATACTGTTTCGTCATGTAAGTTTGCACCCCATGGGTTTTACAGCAAAGATAGCTGGAGAAATCCATGACAACTGAAGATGAAAAGGCAAAATCATTCCCTAATATAAATTCTTCAAACTTCATCAAATTCAAGCAAGCTACAATGATTTACACTTCTCCAGAGTGTTTTCAGCACAGTTTCTTTCATAAATAGAGCAGGGGAAATGGGAATAGTAAAAGGTAGGATTATGGATAAACAAATCAGTGAAAGGAGACTGCATGAAGTCTGCTAGGGTGGCCTGTTAAAATATAATTCAGCTAGCAAGTGTGTGTGCTTTATAGTTCTGTGTTGCACAAAAAAAAAATTAAACAAAATTTTAAAAGGAGAAAACAACAAAAACCCCCCAAAATACACACTTTTAAAGGATCTTTAGAAAAGTAACCTATTAAGTCTCTCATAGGCCTTGTGTCAGATGAGTTCATGTGTGATTGTTAAGAAGTGCCTTATCAATGGTGCATCACTCGGGGAGCAGTTCAGTTGCCCACACGTGCCTAGTGACATTTGAGATGCTCTTGAGCATTTCCTCAGCCTCCAGGGGCTCTCCCAAAGAGTCCAGGTTTCCCAGGCCTTGGGAGGTATGTGCCAGCCCTGCAGAGACATCACAGACAACCCCTGAGGATCTCAAACTGAGCAACCTTCAGGTTGCTGCAGGTGCAGGTCCCTGCAGGTGCCTTTGGGCACCAGGCACCTGCAGAATGCCAACTCTAGGGTGACACTCTAGGGTAAATGAGATGCCTACATGTGCCATGGTTTAACCCTATGGCAGGCATCTCAGCCCCACACAGCCATGCTCTCACTGCCCCCAGTGGGGTGGGGAAGAGACTCGAAAGAGTAAAAGTGAGAAAACTTGTGGGCTGAGACAAAGACTGTTTAACAGGTAAAGCAAAAACTGTACACAAGCAAAGCACAACAAGGAATCCATTCACCACTTCCCACGGGCTGGCAGGTGTTCAGCCATGACCAGGAGAGCAGAGCTCCATCACGTGTAACAGTGACTTGGGAAGGCAAACACCACCACTCTGAAGGTTCCCCCTTTCTCCTTCCTCCAGCTTTATATGCTGAGCATGATGCCATATGGTCTGGACTATCCCTGTGGTCAGTTGGGGGCAGCTGTCCAGGCTGTGCCCCCTCCCAACTCCTCGTGCACCCCCTACCCCCTCACTGGTGGGATGGGCTGAGAGGCAGAAAAGGTCTTGACTGTGTGTAAGTGCTGCTCAGCAGTAGCTAAAACATGTTTCCAGCACAAATTCAAACTGCGGTCCCATACGTGCCACTGTGAAGAAAACTAACTATCCCAGCCACAATCAGCACATCATCTGAGATGCCTGGGGGTGTCTCTGATTCCACACAGCACTGGTTGGCTACAACTCAGCCTCTGCATCCACAGACCACTGAAGAGGCAGTGGGAGTTGGCCAGGATGTTTCTAGATACCTCAGATGGCCACAGGTGCCCGTGTTTGGGCATTTGGATGCAGCCCTTGCTCTCCACTGACCATAATGGGAGACTTATCTAGCTCATCGAAGTGCAATTATCTCCACAGCATGGACAGTAAGGCTGATACACTTCTGAAAGAAGCCTTGAGTGAGCCAAGAATTAGCCACCCCCCACAAAAAAGTTATTTTTACCTTCTTTGCCAGAGCAGGGCTTGGAAGTGAATGCCCAGTCACATCTCTGATACCAATATTCCTGTTCTGAGGAGATTACTCATAACTTTACAACTCAAGTGTTTAAATATGTTTGGTACTACTGTGCTGCCACGAACATAGAATTTATACTCACTCACTTGGGTTCAAAAACAGAAACCATCCAGCAACTACAAATATAAATATAGTCTTTATCAGGTGGCACTTTGTTATTTTCAAATGGTTTTCGTCCTGAGATAGCGAGGAATTAAAGTTGGATACCAAATTAACTCTTTTCAAGGGCAGGGTCTCAGCAGCTGAAGCTTTGTAGTGCAAAGCTTTCTGGTTACTGGTGTGAGTATGGACTTCATGGTGGTTTGGGGAGTTACTTTAAAGATCGGCAGCTTAGTTCAGCTATTCAGATGCTGCCTCTGCTGTCAGAGTTTATTTCATATGCCCATTTTTCAGTACAAACCATCTATGAATGCTTTGAAGACCTGAAAAGTGAAGTTGCTGTATATTGGCTTCCAAGTGATACTGGCTGGAGTTTTTTTAATTCATGTTTTCTGCATTCATCTGATTCATACTTCACTGAATCAGAAGCAGAGATCTCATCCTATACCTTGTTAAAAGTCTCGTGTACTCACTCCAGTCCTGCTCTGATGTGCCCCAGAGAGCCACAAAAGGCATTTGGGCACCAAGCCTTGTCTCTGCAGTCCCCCAAGTGCAATGCTTAGACAGACTGGAGATCTTTACTTGGATTGTTTCCAATTCTATCATACAAACACCTAGACTTAAATGCACAAATTTCTTAAATGTCATCTTTTGGACATGCAAATACATGTTCTCAGTTTAGCCCATACCTAAACTGCTGGGTCCTACAAGCCAGACACTCAAACCCTTGCAGGAAAACCCACCTGGGACTTGGTGGAGCACAAACCTGCCCCATCCCAGCTGTAACATGGGTGAAGGCAACATCCCAGGCAGCATGCCAGGCTTTGCTTGTGGTTTTCTCTTTTGTCTGTATTACAGTGGGGACCCACAGAGTCAATTCCAGTACCACAAAATGCTGAAAAGGGCCTCAGTGGTTTGCTGCTTGGGATTGCTACTTTACATAGTTGTTCTTCTGCTGGTGTAGGCAACGGTCATCCCAAAGAAGGCTTTCTGACTGTTTTCAAAGAGATTGTTTGACAGAGGAGTCATTGGTCTATTTAGCAAATAGTACAAAGAGACTGTGGTCTGTACAGAAAAAACCCCAAGCTAATTATAAACAATTTTGTCTGTATCTCCCGTTCCACATTTCTTTAATTTCATTCTAGTATTGTTTCAGGGAAATAAGATCATTGCTTTAAGTCTTCATTTGCTCTCACTTGTCATAATTTAGACGCTAATAATCCTCTTCATGACATCATACGCTCACTGAAACCCATTATGCCAAGGACAATGTATGACAGTCTCAGGCATGGGGAGTAGGAATAACAGATGAGAGACAGCAACAGATGTAAATTAACTGCTAAAACCAAAGAATTATATTGTACCCTTCCACAGGAAAACTCTGGGAGGAAGGCAAACAGCCCAGCAGTGCTCTCTGTACCCTGGGGATGCTTTCTAAAATCCCTCACCCATCGTTAGCAGCAACGGAATTGATCAGACCGAAGCTTCTCCTTCACAAAGGAAATGTAGTGGGCTAACAAATGGCAGCTAAAACACCATGTTAAACACAGCCTAGCACTTAGTGTAACCAACTCCTGGTTAGCCTTAGGTTGCTTTTAGTTTTAAGCAAAAGCATGGCTTTACTCCAATTCATAGTATTTGTTTTTCTGCACAGCTTGAAATTATGCTCAGTGTTTTTAAACAATGGTATTTTCTTTCATCTTTGTTAAAGGATAGGTAGCACTGTGAGCTGAGCTGGGTAGGAGTGTTAAAAATGATCAGGACGTTTTGATAGCTCCCAAGCTGATTCAGTGTCATGTTTAGTGTGGTTTTGGCCAAAGGAGTCCCACCTTTATTGAAAAACAGAATGCTTTTAATAACATTTCATTGTACTACAGTCGAGTGGTAGAAACAAGTCACAGTGGCCACAAACACAGCTTTTACTCAAACATGGGGTTTCCTATGAGTGCTCTCAGCTGGTCCAGACAAGGAAGGAAAGTAAGTTGGAAGGGTGCAACACCAGGTTCAAATGTAAGGGTTGAACAGCACTGGTCTTTTCACTGTAGATTTCCGTTTCCAAATTTCAGATCAGGAACCACTTATCCTATGAAGAAAAACAAAATCTGCTTTTTTAAAATAACATTTAAAGCCGCTGATTGCAATATAAGACCAGAAAGGTTCTTAAGGTGGTGCCTTGTCTCCAGCAGTGACTGCAAGTGACTCGCAGCATCCTGTAATCCTTAGCTAAGCTCTTTCCCATGAGTTTGTCCTGTGCCCCTTGAGTGCATGCAAACTTTTGACATCCATGTCTGTGAGCAGGAGCTCAGAGCCCAGGGACAGCCTGAGGGTGGAACAACCTCCAGTGCTGTCAGCTGAATCTGTTTCCTACCGCTTTCTTCTGCCAGTGCCTCATTCCTCTACCAGGAGTGTGCTGTTCATGCTCTCTTTCAATGTGTTTCATGACTTCCTTAACTTCTGTGCTGAATCACTTCCCTGCCATTGCATTGACTCTTTTTCAGATTGTTTTGCTCCCTTCCTCTTGTTGTTCCTCATACAGAAGCAGTTTCATACTTTTGTTCATCCTTGTTGCCCTCTTCTGAAACTTTTTCAGCATCTCTACACCTTTCTGTGGAAGAAAGACCAGAACTGCGTGCAGAATAGAAGGAATGAGAAATCATGGACATGTAAAGTGGCATCATGATGATGTCCAGTTTTCTCTCTCTTTCTTTCCTTCTCTTTCTTTCTTTCTTTCTCAGACTGCATACTGATAACAAGCATGAATAGTTTTTATTGCACTATCTGTCATAGCCCAGAGCTTTTGCTGTTGAGGGAAGCAATCAACCCATCTTTTCATATATGAAAATAGGTTTGGTTTTCCCCCACCTTCATATTTGTCTACATCAAATTTCATCTGTCATTTTATTGCCCACTCAATCTAGCAGGCTCCTTCTGCAAGTCTGCACAATCATCTTTGCTATCCAGAATAAATTATTAACTTCATATCATCAGCAAACCCTGCTCCTCATCTCACTTCCATGTCCTGTATGACAGTGTTGAAAAGCACAAGTCCCAGCAAGAATTTCTTGCAGGACTCTCCTTACAATCTCACTTCACCATAAAGAACAACCATTTTCTCCCACCCTTTGGTTTCTTTCTTTAAATAAATTATTTATCCGCACATGAACTTTCCCTTTTGCCACACAGCTGCTTTGCTTCCTTAAAAGCTTCTGGTGAAGGACCTTGCTGAAAGCCTTTTGGAAGTTACAGCAGACAGCACAGCCAGCTTTTTCTTATTCAGTTGTTGCTGACATTTTCAAAGAACTGAAGGTCTGAGAAGGTGATGTTCATCTATAAAAGCTATAACAATTATTCCCTAGCAAGAGGGATTGCTGTTATTTCAGCCAAGAAAATTTCCTTGGTAAAATGACAATGCAGGGAATCTATCACTGAGGAAATGGGTGATTTTCCATGTGACTTATTATCCACTCATTTCCAGAGGAAATTACCCAGATCAAGAAGTCAGCAAGATTCAAAAGAAGGTTTGGCAACTACAACTGAAGTTTTTCTGCTTGTTTTCTACTAGCGTAGGAAGGGATATCAAAACTCATGAATCAGGCATTAAATTATTATCTCAATATAAAAGATCAGGATGAAATGTAATGAAGTGTAGCAGATGATCTCGTTATTTCTGGATACTCCTTCATTTGAGCCTCATCTGACAAAAAGGAGTATAAAGCTTACAGGGTGTGTTAGCAGGAGCAACAGCCCCTCTCCAGCACGGAGCTGCAGGCTATGGAGCTGGACAGAAGGACTGCTTCCTGCTAACCACCAGCCTGCAGCACTGCTTGCTTGGCCTGCACAGAGGGTAAAGACTGAGACTGGATTATCTGCAAATGTTTTCAACCACTTATTGATCTTCATTTTAATGCTGATGCTTGGGTTATAATGCAAGCTAGCTGAGATCTCAAAGTCTTAATTTAAATGACAAAATATCCCATTTATAATGCTCATAAAATAACTTGCAGCTCTCTAAATCCAGCCTAATGTTTGTGCTTTGCATGTTTTTCACATTATCTTGCTCTTCTCTTCCTTTCTCTTCCCTTCCCAGCAATTTACAGCAGGATGAGATTCTCACACTGTTCAAGTTGAATCTTGTGTTATTCAGCGTATTACAGCTAGTGCTACAGTATCATTTAATGATAAACATGAGCTGAGCAGCACATTGGGAAATATTTTGGAGCTCTGCAGCCATATCACTCTCTTGAGGTTGTTTTTTTGTTTGTTGTGGCTTTACTCCGGAGACCGTTTGGTAAAATGTAGTATGGTAAATTAGGTTTCCACTTCTTATTTTTTCCTGTGTAATGCTTTGTAACCAGTGCAAATAATAACAAAAAATATATTAACCCCCTAGGCTCCATCCTGCTTCTTGAAAAGTTCTGGACATGATTTCTAGTGCATCTATGTGCCTGCAGGACTAAGCAAGCACAGACAGCTCTGAGTTAGTGTTGCACTAAACCAGGTATGCCTTCTTTACAGCTCTTGCACAGAAATACCATAGCACAGTAAATTAGTGTGTTCAGAGGGCTGTGATTTGAAAATTAACTTGGATAAATCTCTCATATGTATCTGTCCACACATTTACGTCACAAAGTAAAGCACTGGAGCAGGAAAAAAAAAAGAATAACACAGTATTTTTTATTTATTCTCCTTTGATTTCCATATGCAGATAATCATGTCATCGATGCTCAGATACTCTTACAGACATAATTTTCTGTGCATTTAATAAATGCAAAAGCAGTTCAGTTTTTAGAAGCATTTATTAATTTTATGTGTGCAGTGATACACAGCCTGCTGGCATTATGGCAAGCAATCAACATCAAAAAGCAGAATGACCTTCCCAAACTTCCAGCCTTCAGGAACACGATTCAGTTGTCCCTTTCATAAATATTTCTGAACAGCTTCCCTTTTGAGAGCAATCCCCCTGAAGGTACATTTTAGCCTATCTATCTGCAATTAGATCTGTCTGCGTTACTCTTTTGGCTGAATGTGTTTAGCCAAAGCATACACTGCAAATTGTAAAGATAATGCTAGAAAAGGCTAAAGAAAAAAAAAATTTCAGTTGCTATAAATAAGTGCAGGCAAACGTGCCTGAAAACAGATTATGAAAAGAGTAATTGAGATCCTCTTTTAAAGTAATTAAGCAACAAGGAGAGTTAACTCAATTGAAAGACAATATCCTTATTAACGGAGAGCAAGATAAAGGAATACATTGAAGTGGATGACACTTTCCAGGAAAAATAAGCCATGAAGTCCCTAAATTGAATTTCAGCTGTTATCCATTTTCTTTTCTAGGCTTGTGTATGTGTGCCTGGTATGAGCATATGTATTCTGAACTCCATCCTACCTTAATATATTCATTTCCCCCGCACTGGGCCGTCTTGGTGATATATTTGTATAGCTGATATACAGACAGCAGAGGTGCTTCATGTACATGCTGCTCAGTGAGAGCAGCAGCACGTTCCTGTTTGGGGAAAAGAAATCTCCAAGCCCTGATGTACCAAGTCTTCAATAATTTCCATATTCTGTTGCACTTGTACTTCCTGCTGATTTCCATGGCACAGAAATCTGCTTCTGTAGTCACAGCAGAGATCATTAACCCAGTAATTGCTTCTTCTCTGTCTGTTTCCTGTGGTCGGTCTGGTCCTGCATATGGGCAGAGTCTGGGCGAGCATCTGGAGGTGAGGAGGAGGGAGTGATCTGTGGGAATGGTCCAGGAGCCAGATGCTCTCTGGTGCCATGGCAGCCCTGGGTGAGTTTTTCTGAAGAAACAGCAGCTGTCCTGATGCCACACCACACAGACAATGGACTGGCTTCTCAATGCTTGTATCTTTTTTCATCTGTACCTGAATGAAGGAGGAAGGCACAAGTGAATTCATGTGTCAGGAAGCTGGTCACAGCTGCTCCTTCAGGCTAATGCGCCTGGCTAGCCAGGCACTTCCTGGCAGTATCAGGGAAAAACAGATTTTGCCAAAAGTGGCTGAGTAGCACTTGCAAGGGCTTCTCTGCCCAAACAAACCAGGGAGAGGGTGCCAAGTCAGGGCCTGGCACCAGGAGGAGATGGCTGCTCCCTTGCAGGGCTCAGGGAGGCACTGGCCGCAGCTCTGCCCAGACAGGATGACCCCAGCAGACAGCAAGGAGGGAGCTTTTGGGTTTTCCCCCCATCCTTCCCTCCCTGCCACACATCCTGAGGGACCTGCTCCCCAGCATGCACAGGCCTGGGAGGCATCCATTGTCCTGCCACCCATGGTGAGAGCCTGCCCTGTCCGGGCTGGCCAGGCTACAGGACCTCGCTGCTGAAAGGGACAAAGTCAGTGCAGACAGACAGGATGTGGGTTCTGCCCCAGGTGATTTTCAACAGGAGGACCTACCCCAAATTCTTCCTCATCCAGAGCTACACCTAAATCCCCTGAACTCAGGAAGAGTCTCTTTTTCCATAATGGATTTGGAGAGGGGTCATCCAGAGGGCCACTGACTAAATTCAGTGAGATGCCTGTGCAACAACAAAGGCAGGATTGAACCAAGAAGGAGGAATGTTAATAGATGTAGGAAATTGTGCTCTTCCTTGCTGTGGGGTTTTTTTTTCTTTTTTAATGTCATTTTCTTTACATGTAATTGTTGCACTTTGAAGGAAAAGAGCACTATCAAATGAAGTCAGCTGTGGTTCAGGCACTCTACCTTGTCTTTGTCATCCAAAGCATTTACAAAATACTCACATTTTAAAAAACCTTTACTTTCTTCTTCTGTGAGTTACCGATTTTGTTTTGCTGCAGCCTACGTACAAGGTAATTCAGCATTTTTTTAACTAAGATTTCACTTGTATTTTTAATACAGAGAGTACATAAAAGACGGATTCTTTATGTCTGGATATTCTTCATAATGGCTTAATTCTATTTTGGTTTTTCCTTTAACTTCCATCAATTTTATTTATAAGTTAAACCATATACCTTGAAAGTATTGCATCCCACAGCTACACGTGGTATATTCCTGGTTACTACCATCCTTCCTCATTTCCTGTCACTGTAAATTGCTCACTTTGCATTATGCAAGACAAACCATACTAAATGAATTCCCCCGCACTCCTTTCTTTCCATGTAAATGCAGATGTTGACTTACTAGATTAAAGTAATCTGCTTACTGACATCCAAGCAGTTGGGCATAAGAAACAACATTATTAATTACCTGCACTGACATGAAGCCCATCGGAGCCAAGAACTGCTGGTAGTCAAGGTTTTCCGTGTGTCTAGTGCTGGGACATCAAAGAGGAATACCTAAGCTCAGGATTGGCTTATTTCAACTCCGTACAAAAGCATATTGCTCTGCCTGTGACCACTTCCATTAAATCAATCCTAATCTTTCAACAATGATGTGAATGTCATTATGCAAATAAGCAACTGCTTTTCAGCCTTGCAGAAAAATGTCACCTACACAGAGGTTTCTGAGGCTCTTTCATAGTGGAAGTCACTGAACTTCATAAATACCAATTTGTAAGGATTGCATTTGGTGATAATGACTTCTTCTGTGAGACTGGACACTTTTAAAGCTGTATCTTGAAGCTGAGAACTAATGAAATGTTTAATATTCTGGAATAATTCACCTCTGTGCATCAGAATGCTGTAAAAAGGCTCCCATCTGATGACGCCTGCAGCTGGCACAGTACGCTCTGTATTTATCACAGTGCTCCAGATAATATTAGTATTTAATGACTGTGCACTGATAAGCTGAAACTGGATGAATAGACTTTCTTTCATCTCATTCTGCTTAAGGTGACATGACCTTTCATTTATGTCACAGCCACTTGCAGCTGTTCAGATGCACTCTAAAGACACTGAAAGGAAAACTCTATCAATCCACTACCAAATGAATGACCATAAGAATGAGTTTGTTGTCTTACTGTCATTGGATTGCTTTAATAAAAGCATTTGTATTCCAGGAAGGAGGCAAGAATATAGTTAATCACTGACTCAACTGAGTAGGCACATTGTGTAAGTGATTCATTAGGAAGCAATTTCAAGAATATTTACTTTGATGATATACATTTTATAATTCATTAGCAACATAACAAAGTGAATGCTCACTTCCTATTTTTATACCTTTGAATTGAATATAACTGCATCCTTGTTATCTTTGGCTTTCTGCAAAGCTTTGTGTTTGAAGCAGAATGTAAGAACAGTGATCATGATGGAGATCGTTAACAGTATGGGGAACCTGTTTACAGGGTTGGAGTCCTTTTTGTACTGATGATCACAATTCATAGAATCATAGAAACATTTAGGTTGGAAAAGACCTTTAAGATTTTTGAGTCCAACTGTCCAGATCAGAAATATGGAATACGTGGTGGAATTCAGCCCTGTATCTCAGTATTACTGATAACCCCTTGGCAGAAAAATCTAAAACTAAACTAGTGCAACCACATGCAAGAACAGTTTTGTGCAATGATTTTTCCATACTCCAGCTGCACTTCAATGGATCCAGAATATGGGCAGAATTCGCCATGTGCCATGACACTCTCCTGTATCTACATGGCGCTTGGTATGCTACATGATATTTCTTTCTTTGAATACTTCAAGATAAAAGGTTTGATTTGAAGAGGAGACTTTTTGGATATATATTGGAGTAGAGCCCAGTGACTTATGTTACCCCAAATTCCCACCTGCAATTAATCTAACATATTTTTGTAGATGCATCTTCATAACACAGTGCTACAGCAGATGAAACAAGAGGTAAATGACATTGCATGTGTGTCAACCGAAACTGGTGTGACTCTAAGACAGTCCAAATTTGATTTTAACAAGAACACAGGCTCCCCCAGGCAAACAGATCTCTTGCATTAGCACATCTGGTTATTTGGATCTTTCTAAGTAAAGATAATTTATTTAAAAGATCTTTATCTATTGTTAATGACAATGCTTGTGAAAGTAGCTTGATTGGTAAGGACTGAGGCAGAAGGCTTCTGGGAATAGAAGAAGGGTGAGCTGGAAGAAGGTGAAAAAGCAAAATGAGCAGTGAGAGTGTAGAGTTAAAAATAAGAAGTGTAAATCTAACATCTATTGAAAACTTTATGTAACTACTAAAATATTTGACATGAAAGCTTAGGCTGGGAATTAAAGGTTTCCTTCCTTTTTCCAGCAACATCTAGTAGGAGGTTGATGACAGCTCAGAACTTCAGCAAGAGAGAGTATCAGATCCTGCTAACAGAAAAAATCTCCATTCTTGAAATCTTTAAACATTTGTGATGGAAATACCTGCTTTATTTTCCTGACTATAATACAACCTTTTCACTTTCACACTTGATATCTTCCATAGTTACATAATGCTTTGAACAGCGTTTAGGTTTACACTCTGTATTTTTAACTTTACATTCTCACTCCTGAGCAAACACCTTACTCGAGGGATGAACCAGACCACAGCTCTGCAATGATGCCAACAAACATCAGCCCAGTGAAGCAGCTCGTCTCACAGAGCCATGATTCAGCCACATTCCCAACAGACTCATGGTTAAAGCACCCATCCAAGCAGCTGGAGGTCTAGAACAATTCAAATCTAAATCCCCTTTTTGCCATGTAAGCACTTCCTGAGCTCGATTTGCCAGCTTCTGAACACCCTAACCCTAACCTGGGCATACTCAGTGTCTCTGGGATATTTCTGAATGAGGCAGTGATGTCATAGTGCAGTGGCTTTGGCACACAAGATAGCTTTAGTGTTAGCTTCCAGATTTGATTTCTTGGCAATAAACCATATAAGCTGCAAAGTGGAAACAATCTTGAGAAAATTCCCACACTGGGTGCTCTAAACACTGGACTTTCAACACATCCCTGGTTTTTGCACCCTTCTTTTTGTCCCATAGAAATCTTAGAGCCCTCTCTGGTTCCTATATTTGACAATAGATTAAATTTTTGCAGGGCTCCAATTTCTTGAGGGCGAGAGAAGCAGGCTCTGAGACTGACCCCAGTTCTGCTGTGGTCCAGCCCAGCAAGGGCTGTGGAAAGTGCCCTGAGCAGAGTTGACTCTGGCCATATGCAGAAGCCACAGACAGCTCTTTACAAACCTAAACCCAGAAAAGCACTCACTAAGTGAATTTAAACATCGCCAGCAGCAGCCACTGGCTGGGATTTGCGTATTTTTGTTACAGCTAAATCCTACACTGGGTACTACTTCCACCTGTCCTAGATGGTGGTGTTTGAAGTGAGCTCAGGATGGGAAGAGCCAGTTTCCAGAAGGAGAAATCTCCTCCTCTGTGGTCAGGCTGCTTCAAGGTGTGAGGCCACTAGGTCAGGGAACTATGTCTCCCACACCCTTCCTTACGGAAACCTGGATGAAGAAGTAGCTAAGGCTCTCCACCTTAACTGCGGATGAGGGTATGGAGATACCCAATTCCAAGTCTATTATCTGAGAGCTTTTACATGTGGAAAGATAAAAACTTAAATGTACTATTTAGTATTTTATTTCACTGATGAATAAAAAAAAAAAAAAAGAAAAGCCTTTTTCCTAAATTGAAACTATCAATTAAAACTATTTTATCTGTACCTGACAAGCAATGCTGTTAGTTAAATGACATTTTAAAAAAGGTTTTCAGTTTGAATTTTGGTCAGTTCTGCAAGCTAGATATGATCTGAGTGACAATATTTTGTTGTATTATAACACGACTTGGTTGATGTCTTGCTTGTAAGTGTTAGCCATAAAAACTAGTTTACTACCCAAATGCAAACCTGATTCTATTTACTTCATTACTCACAAATAAAGGGGAGGAGGAGTTTCATTAGAACTCAACTATACATAAGTCTGCTAAAACCTTTTCAAAGTACACAAAGGGTTTAATTCTCTTTCCAAAATGACTAAGAGCTCCTACAAAAGAGCCCTCTTACGACTACCTGGGAAGAACATTACATCCATAGTGGGAAAGAACATTGCTTCTTAAAGAGGCAATTCATCATGCCATCTGCTACCACGTCCCCCTGCTTCATAACTTATTTTTATTGACCAAGGACAATGCAGGGAAAGAAAAATGCAGTTGAGATGTATTAAACATTTTAAAAGTCTAAGAAAATATTAAAAAAAATTCCCATTAAACAGTTATTGATAACTTCTCCTCTTAGAGGACAGCATGATGTAGGGAACACCATTACTTTACTTCAGAGATAATGCAGAAGGCAGCCATCTGATGCTGTAAGTCAGTTCCTCCTTAAGTAGATGCTGAAGAAATAGATGGGGCTGCTTTCAGGAAAGTGAAATCGTACACTGAGCTTTCTTCTTCCTCTCTCTGGAGCAAATTGCTGGTACACCCAAGGGAAGGTCCGGTACCAGCTCCAAGGGGGCACTTTTGGATGCCTGCTCTAGTAACCCTGCCTTAGCTGCAGCAACACTATAGGAGACACCTAGAGACAGGGCAGTGGAGGAACCAACAGCAAGGCTATCTGCAGGTTTTATAGAGCTGCCAGGCTTTTCACAGGATGAATCATGACCAGGTGTAGGTGTGTCTAAGGTACTCCCATAAATCCAGTAGCAGGTGTGAGCAAAGATCTTGTTTACAAACAGTCAGAAGCTTCTTTTTTGATGATTAGGAGGAACATGTTTTAATTGATATGACAGTAGTTTATTGGAATAATGCAATTTCAGTAGATACCTAGATCCAATAAAACACTTTGGATTCTTCTTTTATGATGTATTTTCCCATCCCTTTGTTATCATTCCAGTAAAGAGTAATATGATGGGCAAATTTATGCCTAATGCAACTGGGGATAAATCTGAGTAAGTGCTTTCAACTCCACCCGATTATAAAGAACAAAAAGGTAAAAACATATTAATCAGTATTGCCTTCGTTTTGCCAGTATAGAAGTCCGTCAAGTTAGTTATAGTGCTAAAATTAAACTAGTTGTGAAATAGCATAAGCCTGAAAGGTAAGTGATGGAGCTACACTGCAAACCCCTTTCAATGTTTCTTTAACTACAAGAACCTTAATACATACTTTAATAGATATACAAAAATACTTTTCTCCCTCAAAAATAATAAATATCAAAAATAAGTACTGCAATCAGTAGATTGCAGTGAATGAAGATTCGAATATATGTAACTCAGGATACCTTAAAGTGTTCTGGCACTTTGTTTTCTCAAGTTCTAAGAGAATCAATTATTCCAAAAATGTATGCATCTTCTTCCTTGGCAAATACGGAGCAAAAAAATCTTTGAAAATAACCCCCTTGTGAAAGCAAGTTCACAGAAGTGTTGATCCCTCTACCTAGAGCAGGACAGATTGCTCTGTCCTTTAACTTCTGGAGAAGGTCCATCAGTGCCCTGCCCTGAATCCCCTGCTGCACGACGAGCATGTCAGCCTGGCGTGGGAACCTCAGAGCTGGCCATCGGCACGCACACAAGCTTCTCCACACCTACAGCTTGAAACATATCATTGTTTATGCTCCAGTTACTGACAAATAGCTTCTGTAGTAACAGGACTTGCACGTTTAATATGCCGTGATTTTTTTTCTGTCTTAACAACTTGTAAATCTGCCTACACCTCCTCCTCCGTCAATAAACTCTCTCTCCCCGGGACACAAAGTGATCTCCAGAATAAGTGCGTGGCTAGTACTCTGAAAGGCTCATGCACTGACACCTCTGCGTTCTTGGGGAGGCATTTGTTTCTTCCGAAAGGAAGTAACTGAAAACCGGGTATGAATGGTGTGCCAGCCTTGTGATGAAGGCGATCCTGAAGGCGTGCATCTCCCTTCGGAAGAAGCACGTTGCTGGGGTGAGTAGGTGAAAGGGAACAGAATTGTAATTTCATTTATTCCAAACCAGCAGTTACAGTTTAACCCCAGCCAGCCAAAGCAGACGCCGTTCCCCGCCTGCCTCAGGAGCGGCAGGTTTTGCGTGCCCGTCCCAGCCCGGCACCTGGGCTGGGCCCGCAGCGGCTTTTAGGGTGCCCAAGTTCAGGGCTCTGCCGTCCCCGAGGGCTCCCGACCGGAGACGGCAGCGCATCCCCCGCGCCCCCTCGGGCAGCAGAGCCGGGCCGGGGGAGCGCAGGAGGGGCTCTGCGGGACGGGCGGCAGCTCCCGCCGCCTCGGCTGCCCCGGCCCGACCCGGGCCCGCTCCCCGGGGCTCCCCCGAGGCTGCCCCGCGCCCGCAGCCCCGGG
>VZRN01005002.1:0-22868 GCA_013397935.1 Dasyornis broadbenti | reverse complement strand
TTTTTTTTTTGGCTAATGCTGTTCAATATACAAGAGCCTTGCTCAAATTTATCCGAGTGCTAGTGATCTATAGTTAGTTTTAAAAATGTCTGACTGCCATTCCATATTCATGTTTCTTAGGAGCAAAAGACCTTAAAAAAAGGAGAGAGGGGATTATACTTCTTAGTTTGGCAGGAATACCACATGTACTTATAGTTCATCAATTCTGATTCAAATTGAAAGAAATCTGTTCTTTTTCTTTTCATTTCTGACACTGTCTAGATGATAAAATAGACAGCATCTTCACCATTGGCTTTGCAGTCATAGAGGGTTGCATTGTATATTTTACAGTGATAAATAAGGAATTGTTAAAGTACTGTCAATTGTGTTTAGTTAGCTGGTCTTTATATATTTAAAGACTAAATAATACCAGCTTCATTGTGTGCAGTGCTCCTAATGAATCTTAAAATCTTCTTTCTGTATTACTGTGGGTTTTCTTTTTCTCCTGAGGTCTCCCCCTGCCCAGCTTTTTTCCACTTCTTAAAAAGATTAGTAGGAATTTGAACAAATTGTAGGCAGAATCAGGCTTTCCCAGCTGCACCCAAAAATGCTCAAGAAGTGGAAAGTCCCATGAAACATCTCTGGTTGAAGAGCTGTGTTTTGGAGACAGCTGCTCTGCATCTTCTGCAACAGGGAGATGGGCGACAGGCCCAGCTTGGCGAGGAGGGCAACCAGTCACTGGCACTGTGCCATTTGGTGGATCATTCATGTGGACCATTGACTGAAGTGTAGGGATGGCATTGGGGTGTCTCCGGGATTGGGCACCAGCTGACTGAAGAGGCTGCTTGGTTGAACAATCTTGAGCATGCAAGTCTAAATTCTGCCTGACCAGGGTGGGGCTTTGGCCCCAGAAAGTCCTGCTTGGCTGGTGTTTGTTTCTCAGAGCTGCCCTAAAGATGGTGAAGCACCACTGCTGGCTGGACATGCCTCAGCTGCTCGTTTTGCAGCTCTGAGCATTCCCAGAAGGATTGCTCTCTGGGAAGGTATCACTTCACAGGGGTGATCTCACTGTGGGGAGGTCCAGTTTGTGAATTGCAGCCCAGGGGAGTACTGGAAGGACGAGGAACAGTGTGGCTTAACAGCTTTTCCTAAGGCCTGAGACACTTTATCTTCCATGTGACAGCCTCCACTCAGAGCTCTGATCCAGTGGGTGAGACAGCAATGAGACTTGAGTGGGACACGGGATGCCTGCCCCAACCTGAGTGGGTGCAAATCCATCTTCCCTCCTCCCATGAGCATGTTCCCAGTGACGCTTGCAACTTGTGTGGGTGGGTCACTTGCTGCCCTTCTCGTTGAAGCTGTGATGTTGAGCAGAAGGGACACAGAACTGCACTGCAGTTCCTCTCTGTTCACCCAGAGACTGGGATCCTGAGGCTTGGCTGCTCGGGTTGCAGACAGGGTCCATGGTAAAGCACTTATTGATAACACATCCCTTTCTTTGAAAACCATTCACGGGAAGGAATGCTGGTTCCACACGGATGAAGGTTTCATCTATAATGTCTATAGGACATTAATGTCAGTGTTTTCTGTTGTCTAATGTAGGTCTTAGTTGGTATCTGAGACAGGTTTCTGGATTACTCTGGGAAGACCAGTTCCAAAACTTTCTAGGTATATACAACATTTTTGTATCAAGTAACTTATTCAAAAGTCCAGGAGACATTGTTGCAATCATCTAAGTTGACTTCCTGTAGAATAAAAATTAGAACTGTAGAAAATCAATTCATTTTTTTAGTAATAGTATACCCAGATTTATTTTAGGGACCAGACAGCATCTTAACTTCTTTAATTCTCAGCAAAGGAAATCTTTAAATCCATCCTACTAATTAATTACCTTTGCTATGTATGCTTGTGTGTCTTTCAAAATCTGAATACATCTAGTTTTATAGTGACCGATTATCTTGATACAGTTATCTTTTAGACTGGACAGTCCTTTTTTTCCTCATCTTCCTTCCACCTTCCTGCAGGCTGCATTTTGTTGGGGAAATCTTATGTTTTTCAATATTATAGTTACAGCTTTCTCTAGGGTATAGTGTCAAGAAGTTTAAGGTAAGCTAGCTTGTGTTGTTAGGTACTGTCCTTATTGCTGCATGCGTGTTCTTAGCCAGAAGTGTGGGGCCAGGGACAGCTTATCACTGAAAATAACTCATTTACCTGTCCATATTTGCCTATAGGCACGCAGCCATAGCTCTCTGTAGGTGCATAGCTCCTGTGTGCCCTGAGATAGACACTGCATTGCAATTCGGAGCTTGGTTGTCTCTGTTCCTTTGGGTACCTAACACCACTGCTGAAGGAAAGTAGCTTGGGGAAAGTATGCAACACAAACAGGGATTGGGAGCAATAGGTGTCAATAGAGGCCACAGAAGGGATTTCAGAGATGTAGGGGCAGTGGAAGGAAGGGGTATCTTTCTTTACTGACTGCATTTACATTGCACGTGAAACTACTTGATAAAATTAAGGAGCAGTTTCTTCTTATAATCTAAATGATTGCTAGACCAGATGTAATTTGGCAGCCTAGGGGGGGTACTTGGATCTCATCCCTCTGGAAGTGGGGGGTGTCAAGGCCAGGAGGACCCCCACCTTGTCTTGCTCCTGGTAGAGCTGCTGGGCTGTCGAGCCAGGCTATGAACCCCAGCTCCTGTATAAACACAGACACTGTAGTGGCTGAAACCAGTGAGACAAATCCTGCTAAATCCAGCATAATCTCATTTTGTGCAAGAAGGTGTATATACGGTAAAGGGAAATCTTTCCTTTTGCTTCCAAACCTGTAGCGAACAATCCACCCAGGCTGGTTGCACGATTAGCATGTACAGCTCTATAGCCTGTCAGCATGTACAGTGTGAAAGTGCTGAGGGCTTTCTTTCGGAATACTTGGAATAAGGCAACTGAAGAGTGGACTATTCGAACTCTGAATAGCTTTACTTCTGACTCAATTAAAACGACCAAAGAGAGAACTACTGGTGGCCTCAGGGCTTCTAGGGTTTCTTTTTTTGCAGGAATTATTGTGATCCAGACATGGTAACTAACACTCAAAGCTTCTCAGAGTTGAATTTGAGTCATCAGTGGCAAAAATGGGGTACACAGTTCTCGAGCAAATTAAAAATGTACGTAGTTGGTAACACTGCAGTGTGTGTGGGATATGCCCATTTGAGGAGGGGAAGGTTGTAATGTGCATTTATACATTTTAAATTCATTCTGTTTTGACTGGTTTAGTGCACTGCTTATATGAAGTTTTAAGTTGCCAGCAGGTATTTATTTGGTAGAAGTGAAATGCTCCATTTTCTGCTTTGAAGCTCCAGCAAACTCATTGATTTTTAACACTTTCTGATGACACCTAAGTCCTTTCAGCACTACTGTTTATTTTAAAGAAGCCCATGCCACTGTATATTGCTCACATCTCAAGCCTGGGCTGATCTTTCCCATCACTTCATCTGCTCCTGCTGGAGAAGGTGGGATGTGTGGTGGGGCAAGACACTCTGAAGCATCTCAGTAATTCAGCCTGTGTTGGCAGGGCACATCTCCTTCCCGAGCTGGGAGGACTCATCTTGCATGAAGCTCGTGTTTTGGCAGCCTAGAGGTGTCAATGTGTGTCATTCTGAATATTGCAGTCCCATGGCAGGGACTGTGCTGTGCATGGTGCTCCTTCTTCTCCACAGGCAGGGGCTGGAGTAGAAAGTGCTCAACATTTCCTAGGGAAGGCACAGTTCTTCAGATTTATAAGCCAAAACACCTGCTTTAAGTGCAGTTTCCTGCTTGCTTTCAGCACCATCAGATGAACTTGTAGCATTAACTGTTCACCACAGCCAGGGCAATCCGAGCAGGACATCAAACAAAGCAGAAGGCCAAAGCACCTCAGTGAAATGATGGTGTCCCCTCCAGGTGCTTACAAATGGTAATGTGCTACCATGGAGGATGGCCCAGTTGGTATCACAGCTGTTTAGTTTTTTGGTTTGGGGGATATTTCTACCCCCCCAACCTCACTTTCAGTAGATGAATGGCTTCATTAGAATGACTATTCTGAAGTCCATGAGAGTTTAAAATTTGGACAGGTAGGAACTATAAAGAAAAATATGAAAGGCCTTATCTAGCTCTACATACCCCTTGAAATTGGAAATTTTACTATTCTTGGGCCCATACCTAGTATTGTCTCTGCCATATTTACAGTTGCCTATAGTTTTTAGCTCCCAAATATTACAATATTTTCTAATTTGAGAAGAGCTGCATCCTCTCTTTCTGCCTACAGTTCACTGGCAGCAAACACGCTTGCTCTTCACCATAGCCCTGAGAAACCAGTCCCCTTTAGTAGCAGGTTTTGTTAGTATTTGCAGAGGATTTGGTTTTGCCTGCACACCTTGTGTAGCCCAGGAGAGTGTTGTGTTGGTAAAGCTGTGTTCTGGGCTAGCACTGGCCTCCCTCCTTTGCCCTTCCTCTTGCTGGAAGGTGAGAGGCCCTCTCCAGTCTGAGAGATTCTGCAGCACAGTAAAAGTTCTCATTGTCTAGAACTAATGGAATAAGTGGGACTTTTCCACACAGTGGTGCGGAAGACAGGTCCCATCCTGAAAATGAAGAATTACAAATGCAGGACAGTTTTCTCAGGACTTGGTTTTTGTGTGTGATGACCCTGTATCTGTGTCCTAGTGGTGTGCTGTTCTTTCCAAATTATTTTGGCCCATCTTATCATGAATAGACGCTTTACAGCAATGTTGTGAGCTGTAGTGTGGGCAGACTGAGAATGCAATAAGAGAATTAAAAATTGAACATACATTTTATGAAATTACTATAATGTCGTGTCAAATTCTTGCAACGTGTGACCTTACATGATGAAAAGATATTGGTAATGGAAGGTGAGTTACTGATCCACAGTGGTTTTATTTGTGGTGTGCATACAGTTTCCAGTGTAACTGCTCAGTCGAGGTTCTCTTCAGAACACTGTTTTTTTTTTGGTTTTTTTTTTGTTTTTTTTAAGAAATTAGGGTCTTCAGTAGAACTGCTCAGAGCAAAATGTTGGCAGCAGAGTAGATATTAACAATAATCCAGAATCACTGTTATCAGTGATTCTGTTTTAAACAAGCAATTAGTGAAACAAAAAGCTTCTGCTGCTGGTTTTTGACCATGCAATGGAAATATTGACTGGATCCAGAACACAAGGTCTGGGAACTGCATGTTCCGCTTTCATTTTCTTTTGGTTCAAAAATCATACCCCTTGACCCCAGAAGTACCACCTAAAATTCCTCGTGCTTTTACCATGCCTAAATAACTTCTTCATAGCTGATGCAGTTTCCATCTCCCAGTCTCCAAGGGATAAATCCTACATCTGAGGGGAATCCTGTATAAGAGGAGAGTATTTGGATAAAGAAACAAACTGAGAAGGCTTTAGCTATAAACTACCTTACTCTTGTAATGCAGGTTCTTCCACTGCAGGAGCATATTGAGCATTGTAATTTGGGGAGGTTATGTGCTCTTTACCTGTGGTATTTTTATGGGCCGGTGACTTTCCTATCACCACTCCCAGATATAGGAAGTCTCCGCCTAACTTGCCCTTCTGAGCTCTGCTGCTCAGTTGTTTAGGATTTTATGTCTTTATTGAGCAGTGGTTTTTTTCAATCATGGAATTAATGTTGGGGTTTGAATAAACTTTTAAGAAGTAATGCTGTGGTGGCTAGGAAATGCGATACAAATTTTCTTTATTAATTTCTTAGACCTGTCACTGTAAAAGAAGCACCACTGAAAGCCCTGATGAATGATGTTGGATGCTTCACTGCAACAGCAGTGCTTTTCAAGTATTGACTTCTGTGGCTCTTGTGAGGGGGAGAAAAAAAACAAAGTACTTTGGTATTCTAGAGAATCTGATAATTTCAGCAAGATAGTTTTTCGTTTCCTTGCTGTGCTACCAGAAAATGAATCAGACAGTTGGGCTTTGGAAGGTTTCAATCCTGATTATAGCCCTAATAGATTCTGGCTTTGCGATTTCTACTGTGTTTAATCTCACATTGAAGTATGTATTTTTAGTTTAAAAGACAGTTATGGGAAGCTGGTTTTGGTTTTGTTTTTTTTAAATTTATTTTATTTTGGATGCTTTTTCATGCTTGTTGGTTCTGTGTTTTCCTTTTTAAAGTCTTAGGAATACATCACCATATGAAAACGAATAGCATGTTTCACAGTTTAGTGTTGAACACTAAAATTATGTCATCCATGACATGAAATTATATGAGGTAGAACTTTGAATGCTATACAATTGCTTTGTATATGTCCCTTGAGTAGTATTTTGCAGGACTACTTACTTCATGTTCTAACAACATAATCTGTATCAAGATACCATTAAGCTTTGTAGTCTCCCTTAAATATATAACAGGTTTTTGCCTGTTATCCTTGGAGTGAAAAGACTATCCCCTGTGACACTTGGGTTTCCCTTGTCAGGGTGTTTGGGGATGTAGTTCGTTGTATCCAGGAACACAGAGCAGCCTTGCTCAACCATTTTATGAGAGTGATTTGATCAAAATCCAGAGTGAGATGGAGGATGTGAACAAGGAAGATGAGTTCACTGTCTCTTCTTGTTAAAGAGCTGGGTAGGATGTTAAAAAAGGCTCTCAGGGAGCAGGGTCTGGACCAACAAATCCAACTACCTTCCCAGCAGTGAGGCTGTGCAAAGGCTTATCACAGGATGTTGTGAATTCAGTGGCAATTCAGTGGTGGCTACCGGGATCACAGATACAGAAAACATGATCTCCAGTTTAATGAATAGTAAGGTTTGATCCTGAAATCACAGAGCTGCAAGAGGAATTGGAAGATTTTAATGCAGTCTGTGGTTTTAGGCAATAAAACTTTGATAAAATTTAATTGTTGAAAATAATTTTATAAGTAATTCATCTTTTCTTCACTTATCCAGATCAGATGAAGCTACAGATGACATGACCAAAGTCAAAACAATGCATGAACTGATGAGGAACACCACTGAGAACATTAGCTGCCTACTTGCTGGAAATCCTAAGTCCAGCTTCCCTACCAAAAGAGACCCTGATGTTATGTGATCATTGAGCAGAATTTGCAAGAATGGAAAACCAAAGCACCTCACTTGCAGCATCTCATCAATAAAAATTTCCAAGATTCAGCTGCATCGATACGTTATTCCAGCCATGGGAGAAAATGCAAGTTTTTGGGAAAGTTTGATATATGCACATCCTACTTGTACCACATGGAAGCAAGAGGCAGAGGGATCTATCTACCACCTAGCCAGTATTCTCTTTGTTGTGGGCTTCATGGGTGGAAGTGGATTCTTTGGACTCCTCTATGTCTTCAGCTTGCTTGGACTGGGCTTTCTCTGCTCTTCTGTTTGGGCTTGGCTGGATGTCTGTGCTGCTGATATATTCTCCTGGAATTTTGTACTCTTCGCTATATGCTTCGTCCAGTTCATTTATGTTACCTACCAAGTTCGGAGTGTTGCCTTTGACAGAGAATTCCAGGAACTCTACAGTGCTCTCTTCCAGCCTCTGGGAATTTCCTTGACTGTGTACAGGAAGATTGTCTTGTGCTGTGACGCAGAAGTGATTACCCTGGAGAAGGAACATTGTTACGCCATGCAGGGCAAAACACCAATTGATAAACTGTCCTTGCTTGTGTCAGGCAGGTCTGTATTACTTTGTTCAGGTTTACTGCAAATATTTTAATTTTTTCCTCCTTATTGAAAATGAAAGGAAAAAACACCACCTGATTTGTGTATTGTTTGTTTATTTTCCAGTACAATAGCTTAAATATTAATGCAAGTAATATAAATATGAATAGGTTAAATACACTTGTCTAGGACAGCACTAGAATAAAAACACTAAGCACAGAATCTGTAATAGCATAAAGAAAAGAATTTGAAGTCATTCTTTTCCAGGCTGCTGTATCATAGCCTTTAAGAGGTTAGGCAGATAAAGGGAATAAATGTGGTTTTTCAGTTTTCAGATTATGGCTTGATATCTATCTACTGCTTTGCTGGTAAGCACAGCATCTCGCCTATTTTTCTTTATTAGTGTCATCTGAAATGGGACTAAAAGTTAGTTACAAAACTGAATATACTGAGATAAACTCTTTTTAATAGAGATCTTGACTTTGACACAGATTGTATTTGGTTGCTTCAAGGGGGTGGGAGAGGGGTATCGGTAAGGAAGAGCAAAAGACTTAAAAGTGCCCTTTCATTGCAAAAGGACATAGTTGAGCTTTATCAAGGTTTGCAGAACTGGGTCTACACTTGCTGTATACTGTGACCCTGTGTTAGACCCTGAGGCAGTAAATCCACCTGCTTGTACTTCCTGTGTAGAGGAGAGCCTTCTGGTAACTTTGCTGATGCTTTCCTGGAGGGAAATACTAGCTTTTGTACTGTATGCAAAGCAGGGTGCAGTACCAGACCATCATGAGAGTATGTGGGACACCCAGAGGTGATGGGGGACTGTCCTTGATGGGACACTTTGTGGATTCTTTTTGATAGCTTCCTGCATGGGTAGATGGAATTTGTAGGCAGCTTGACACTCAGCTGATTTAGGACTACTTGCAATGAACAATATGGATTGCAGGCAGTTTTCCTTAGTGACACTCTGGTTCAGAGCATTCCTGGGAACTGTCTAGGAAGTACCTCATAGAGGTTGCTTTTGGTCTTACAAAGGAGAAGTATCCATCCTTTTACATGCCCAGCCAGTTAGTAATCAGGCAGGGAGTTCCTGCTGCTCTTTGTTGCATGGTGCTTGAAATATTATTTCAGAAGTAGAAAGGAAATTTTCCTTTGGCATCTTCAGAAGGCCAAAGCATTCACACACAGATCCTATACCTCCAGGCTGTCCTTCTCGCTCCAGGCATAGTCCTGTGGCCATGTCAAATTCTTGTAATTCCTGTCAAACCTGGAGAGAACCCCACCTAACTCATGCCACGGGGCACTCCTGCTCCCCACTCCAAGTTTCTGCCACTTTATTCCTGCTAAAATGCGTATTTGCCAAAACTAGAAGTAAATCCCATTTACTAGAAGTAAATAAAGTAAAAACGGGAAGAAGGTAAATGCTATTATGGGCATTGGTCTTTCACCTCTCCAGTGCATGCTGGCCTTTTAATGGCAAAGCTTGTGCATCACTGCACAGACCTACCACAGAGAGAATAATGTGTTTTGAATAGGCCTGGAAAGATTTCCATTTCAGTTGCGTGATCTCTTTTGTATTCTCTTTCAACTGGCCTGAGCAAGTTGAGTTCAAAAATATAATTAGGATACTGTTGGCCATTGATTGCTTTTTCATGGTTTCAGAGCTAGATTTAAATTCCTCAGATGGTAGAAATAGCACATTCTTGTTGCAGTCATTGCTGGTGTACAGGTAGTGCTAACAAATTAACACATCTTATCTTGGTAGGATCAGAGTGACAGTTGATGGAGAGTTTCTGCATTATATTTTTCCTCTTCAATTTCTGGACTCTCCTGAATGGGATTCACTGAGGCCCACAGAAGAGGGAATTTTCCAGGTAAAAGTTAAGGGGTTTCTTTCTTGTTTTTTAGTGCTACAGGAAACTGTTCAAGTACTGTTCAATTTAGAAATAAATTTTTTGTTGTGGGTTTTGTTTGTGATACTGTACAAGCAAGTGGCATTCCACTAGTTTGGGGAGGGAAGTCCTCTTTGCTCACTGGACTGGTTTTGCTGTTTGTATCTTGTTACAACAAACAGGGGTTTTCTTAAAGCTAATCTGAGAGGTAGGCTCTGTTAGCATTCTTTGGCTGCGCTGGTATTGAGCCCTGAGAAGCCAGGTTTCCTCGGGGTGGGTAGAAGCTGGTGCTGAAGAGGCTTCCCAATGGGAGATGAGCCAGGGGGAGACGTGCCCGTGACAGAGCTTGGCACAGTTACAACATGGGACACAATGTCAGCGGGGGCTGCCCTGCACTCTGTGAGCCCTCCCGCTGCTGTCACTTGACCGACACACGCTGGCTGGCTCTGCTGGATCTGATGTCTCCTGTCATGAGGACAAATGGCATTTGTCCAGAGCTTTCTTTAGACCTGCCATTCCAGCTGAGGCTGCCAAGAGTGGAGCAGGGAGTGCAGGGCTGAGCCTGGGCATCCTGGCCTTGTGGGCACAGGTGTATTGCCACTGAGGCTGACCAGATGGGATCACTTAGTCCGTATCCAGTCACCTTTCTCACTTGTCTTTTGCCTACAGTACACTCCTAGAGCCCTCTGGCTCAATTAAGAGGCTCTAATCGCAGTAGACAGGTTCTGCTGAGAGAGGGGGGTGCCTTCTCAGCAAGGGCAGCAGCAGCAACACCACTGCCTTGTCACCTGGCTCTTCGATTCTCTCCTCTCTAGGTAACACTTACAGCAGAGACAGATTGTCGCTACGTGGCCTGGAGGAGAAAGAAGCTCTATCTGCTGTTTGCTAAGCACCGCTTCATCTCCCGCCTGTTCTCCATTTTAATTGGGAGCGACATTGCTGAAAAACTCTATGCCCTGAACGACAGGGTGCACGTGGGGCAAGGCTTTAGGTACGACATCCGCTTACCCAACTTCTACCACGTTGCACTGCCAGAGACCCCTCCGGTGCAGCCCTCCCACCGCTCCCACCACCTCCAGCGAGGTTCCCCCCGGCGCAAGCCTGTGGGGGTTACAAACTGCGGCTCCTTCCTCACCCCCGCCTAGGAAGGAAAATTCTGCTGCAGCCATTCCTCAAAGCAATGGAGGGAAATGCAAGGTGGCAAAGCAGAAGAGCAGAGAGGCAAAAGCAGATGAAGCCAAATTTGACTGACAAGTGCCATTTATGTTAATTGGAAGTACGCTGAATTCTCTGTCTCAAGCCAGCAGGTTGGCTTCTGCATTTTGACTGTCTGTGCAATATGTTTACTTTCTGTTCATTCTCCTGATGATCTTCATCTCTCTCCTTTTGGAGGAGAACAAATCATAATAGTCTGAGGTCTTATTGCAATTGTGGTCGCCTCTGTGGTGGTGTATTGTTTTGTTGGTTTGTTTTTTTTTTTAAAGCAAGCCCATTATATTTGCAATTATATTTTCCCAAAAAATTTTGTCATAATGAAGTATAGTCAGAATAGTCAATGAAAACAAGTAAGCTGTCTTCAAAATACAGCAACTTGCTTATAATGTTCATATTTATGCCATGTGAACATTCTCTCAATTTACATGAATAATGTTGCAGAAAAAGACTAAGGACCCAATTGCATTGGGTTTGTTTCTTAAAGAAATGAAAGAGTTTGAAATGCACAGCAAGATTTTTAAAAACCCAAACAAAACAAAACCACAAATTCTGTCCCATGAGTGACTGGTTTCTCTCTGACTGTCCCAAAGAGGTATCATGTGAAAACAAGCATAAACATTGTTGCTGGCATTAGAAAAATAAAACAGCTGTACCTGCTGCAAATACAGCCTAGAGAAGTGGTTGGGTAGTGTTTCTGATAGAATGTGATGCCATAGGCCCTGGGCTTCTGCAGTGTCAGTGCCCCTCGTGGCATATACAATAAATGTTAATCAATCTACTGCCAAACCATTGGAGTTTGTTGTATAATGTTCTTTTTAGCTACGTTTGTCAGGAAGAGACTAAAACAGCTGCAGCAATAAATACAATTTTTAAACTGACACATTCTTGTTTAGCTTCCAGAGTGACTCTTCTGTGCCTATGAAATTTTTGATTTAAAAGATATTCTCTCCCTAATTCTGTGGTGTTTTAATGACATAAGGGAGCCTCAGATCACACTTCAGTAGGAGAGAGCCGGTTTCAACCCTTGGGGTCACTGTGCCTTTGAAGAGAAGTGTCTGAATGTCTTTGCTAAGTCGCCTTCCTGCTGCTATGCCTGATGCCTGCCAGTAATCAAAAAATGAGAAGCATTACTATTTTATGAGAATGGGTTGCTGCTTGATATGTCTGGAAGTAGATAATATTTTTAATATTTTTAAATTGCTGGCCTGTTTGGTAGGACAACCCTTGTGTGCTTCTTTGTGTGTGGGTATACATATAAGTTTAGATCTTGTGAGTTGTTTCTGGAGGACTTAAAATAATTTTACAATCTTATGCTTGAAAGATAATCATTCAGTATGTATAAAACAGCTATTAGAAGTGATGTGAAATACTACTTGTTTGAAGGACATTTAGTGTAGGGCAGACAACATTGTACAAGTTTTGCTTTGAGCTTTATGTTGCTTTCTCAGAGAGGAAAATCTGCCAAACATAAACACCCCAGCATGCAATGTGATAATCCCCAAATCATTCTCATAACCCTTCCATGCAGTGTATTCTGCATGTACTACTTAATGCATGAAGTCCCTGAGTCACAAAGCTACTTTGTCTTGGTCAGAAGAGAATTGAAAAAAATTGCAAACAGTTCACTGATAGCTTTTAAAGACCTATTCAGATGGTAACTAAGGTACGAAATGCAAGAGGCTGGCAGCATGTAGTAAGGATGTACATCAGTGTGTGCCCTCCTCCTATATTTTCCTGGTTAAGGGACAGGATAGCAGGCTACCTGACTGACCCCTTGGTGTGACTCAGCACAGGTATTCTCATGTGACTTCAGTGCTGTGATTGGTGTCATGTCCTATTTGCTGGCGGTGCCTGAGGTGGGGAAGAAGTGCATCATCTCTCGTGGATGTCACTTGGGCTGCGCCTCACGATCCCTCTCTGTGTCAGCCAGCTGAGCTGCTCTAAAAACCTTACGCTGTTTTTTTAACGAGCCATTTAAAAATAACTCCCCACCTCATTCTGATAATAAGAATTTCTATATTTCTCATGTTACACTGCGCATTGAACAGACATGAAGTTTATACTTAATGTTTTATGTTTTAAAAATCTATAAACATAACAATATTTTAAATGCATAAAAGACATCTTATGCTAGACTTAGGTGTAATATTGATTAATAATAATTGATTAATGTTCTCCTTGGTTTTCTTAAATAAATGGGTTTGGCCCATTTATTCAAGAAAACTTGTCTTTACTAAATTCTGACACTACTAAAGTTAATTAATTTTATCATCTTCACCTTAAAATAAGACCAAGGAGTCTTGCTCACCCAATTTCTATATCAAGCTCATATATTCTATTTAAACTATAGTTTACTGCTTAGAAAGATACCTGGTGCTTCATGACATACTTCAATAATTTTTTTTCTTTTTGTGACTGTTGTATGCCTTGGTTTCTGTCAAACACTTTCCAAACACAATCCTCTGTGATGCTTTTCTCTGTTGGAATCAGTTATTGTCAGAAATCTCTTACCAGGACGCTTCTGAGTCAATATCTGAACATACTCTTAGCTAATCTTGTTTAGCTGTTGCTACTGTGCTTTTCGGGCTTTGAATCATTTTTTAAAAATTGTTTCTGGTTTTCCAGCATCTGTTTGAGACATGACTAGCAGAATATTTCAGCTGCAAAATTCAGCAGTAAAATATATATCTAGAATAATATAAGTACACACAAAAAGATTGGAAGCAAGACAGAAGTTCTCTCTACCTCTGTTTTCATTTCGATCTGGACAGCACTTCTAAAACATACAGTGAAAGCATACTCTGGTATGTGACTCACGAAACAGTGTTTTGGGAGGGCTGTACAATCTGCCTAAACAAAGACATACTCAGAATGATGTCAGTGAAATCAGACAAGTTTTGTGAGATCATAAACACCCAGTCATTAGAGAAGTGGGGTCTCTCACCCTGGAGAAGAAAAGGCTCCAACCTTTCAGTACTTAAAGGGGCCTGCAAGAAAGATGAGGACAGACTTTTTATAGAAGGGCCTCTTGTGACAGGACAAGGGATAATGGCTTTAAATTCAAGGATGTATTTAGATATAAGGAGGAATTTTTTTATGATGAGTGTGATGAAACACTGAAATAGGCTGTCCAAAGAGATAGTGGATGCCTGGCCCCTAGGAACATTCAAATTCAGGTTGGAGGGAGCTCTGAGCAACTTGATTAATTTGAAGATATCCCCCCTCATTCAAGGGGGTTGGACTAGATGGCCGATAAAGATCCCTTCTAACCCAGACCATTCTATGATTCTATTATTATTTATAGGTTAATAAACATTTGGAACTAGGTGAAGTTCTGACTTGAACATCATCCAATTTATGCCTATGCTGCTACTCAGAAATAACTATCAGTGAGGCGATCAGACTCCTTCCTAATTGGTTTAAACAAATGCATACTTGAGTCCGTGCTGCTATCAATGAGTCCTTTTCTTGATCTGCCATGTGACAGTGGTCAAAGGAAACTCAGTGATGGAAAGAATTATGACAAACCGTGCATACAGAGATATGACCTCCACTAGGATAAAACTGGGAAAGCTGAATACATGCTTGGATGATATTGCACAGATTTGCCATACCACAAAAAAGCCATATGCTTGTAGTAATTGAATAATATGTTGAGGCTACATTTTCAGAAAAAAAAAAAGTACTTTACAGATTTTGCTTATTGCAAATGATAAATATAAGACATATTTGGTCTCAATGTACATGAATAATTAAAACACAATATTGCATTGTTCATATGAACAGATATTGCAAACCATGTATTAAAAGTGAAACAAATCTGCAGCTCTTTATATAGAAGAAAATTATTTAAATAGGAAAGGAACATTTTAATACCTATTTGTTGATTTCAGACGTGACCAAATTAATACTTTTCTTTCTATTCCTGTAATAATTGAATGCATATTTTTCTTCCCTAGTGTGTCACTCTATAACAGATTTTTATACTATGAAACAAAAGAAATACCATGTTAAGATGATTTGTTAATCCCACTTGAAAATACTTACTTTGTTTACATTAACATGCATTAAAATGTAATAGGTTCAGGGTTTCCAAGGAAAAGCACCCTTTCTTTTTGTTTGTCTAATTCAAGTTAACTTTCCTTTCTTGTAGGTTTTTTAATCCCTTCAGTTTCTACTCACTGTAATTCTGCTTCTGTGGGAATCAAAAGATGTATTGAACTTGACATGTAAATCAAGCTACCTCATGCTGATGAATCAAACCATGTAGGTGGAGCTTCATCAGCAGGAGTGTGTAGGAGAAAGGCAGCACAAGCATGTCATCACTGAGCTCTAGATTTGGGGTCATGTCCCAAACCATGCCTAGCAATGCCCTCCTGGAGGGTCACTTTGCAGAGGGTTCTGCCAGCAGAGGGTTTGGACCCAAACCATCTCTTTGCAAGCTACAAATGTTGTTAAACTTTGCTCTGGAGTGAAAAAAAAAGATGGGGCATTCCCAAAAGCTTGTGAGAGCAGAGGGATTTTGTAGCAGTTATTCTTCTGCTGTGGATTCACAGGCAATACTTTTTAAGTTGTCAGTTGAACTGCAGCCCCTAATTTGAGGGATTGGTGGTGTACTGCAGGGACAGGACTATTTCGATACCTGAGCGGGGTTTTGAAGACAAATGATGATAAATGACCAAGAACTAAGACATCAAAGTCATAGACATAAACAACTGCAACAAAATAAAGGTAGTAAATAACTATTTCAGCAGTGAATCCCATAGTTTTCTTTGTATTCACTAGTGACTCTCCACCTAACCTTGTCTAAATCTGGGGGATATCATGATTTTCTGGGAGTAAGGGACATATTAAGCCAAGAAAGACACTGAGGCCAAAAATCTCATTTAATGGATAAATGCTCTAACCGTGTAATTGTATAGAAGTGGGCAGCACTATCCCATTGTGCAGAAGCCATAGGCAAGCATGAAAGGATCTCAGAGCTGTGAAATCAGCTGAGCAGGTCCCTGTCCCCAGGCAGGGATTCTGGCAGAATGATCCAAAGCAGCCTGCAGGAGTCCGGGCTCCGTGGGGATGAAACGCACATCTTTCTTTAATGTTTCTCATGTGTGGGTTTTAGGAACTCCTGAGAAGAGTACAGGACAATCTGGATACCTGGGCTGAGCTTGGACGTCCAGTGTCCAGCTGTAGGACATGGCTACAAGGGTGGGATACTGGCAGGTGAGATTTGGGATGAGTTTAAAACACATTAGGTATGACCCTGTACCTTCCCATATGCATTTTCTTACACTGGGTAAATGAAAAATAACTTCTTCCATAACAAAAGTGAGGCAAGCCAGTTCACATCTGCCAGGATACCCAAGGATGAGTATCAGCAGTTCCTATAAAACAGCTGTTGTGCTGGAATTCCTTGCTGTGCTTTGTTTATCTAACTCTCTCGCGTTAAAATCTTCTAAGCTTTTACGGAATCCAGCTGTAGCAGCTATTCTATTTTACTAAGAGATAAAGTATTTTGAATACTTTATGAAGCAAAACTGTCCTGTTTTCATTTACAGAAAAGTTGAGTCCTCTCAAATAATACTTTCAAGCAGATCTGCCTAGCGAGGGGAATAGACTGCTTCTTAAAAACCAGTCAGATATCCAGCACTATGCTCTATTTATCACTGGGTTTCTATTTTCTTGTTTGGTTACAGTTCTTCACAAATACAGTGTTCTTACAGGAAATATGTTCATTATTTAAAGAATTAATGAACAAGTATTAGTAAAAAATAAAATGCAAGAAATACTGATACATAAAACATTTTTACATCGGTTTCGATCTTACAAACTATTAATATCTTTTTGTTCACCATAGTGAGTGGTTGCCATTTTAGTTCTGAAACTGCTTTATACAGTGGTATATGTACTTAAGCTACATGCAAAAGCAATAATAACATATAAATGTATGTTTATTGCAGTCTGTACCCCTGTTTTTAACCCTATATAATAGGGTTTTGTTTGTTGCTTTTTTCTTTACAGAGCAAAGAAGTATAATAAACCTTACTCAGAAGACGGGTCTTATTGATTCATTGAAATGAGAAGAAAATATATAGTTTTAAAATTCTGTGTTTAGCTTTACTCTTAAAGATCCGGGTAGCAAGAAGCAGTTGTGGCATGCTCTAACTCAGCACACATGTTGACAGTCCTTTACAATATGCAGAGTTTTTAAATTTAAAAAAGCTGTCTCGTTCCATTTCAAAGTTCTTCTGGGCTAATCTATTTACTTTTTCTTTCCCTTCACTGTGGACTGTTTTTACTATCAAATCATACATGCTTTGTCTGTCACTTGTTTAAATAATTCCTTAGATTCATCTTCAGCCTCCCCCTACTTCTTTTTTGTCCTTGTTCTTCAAGTTTTTAAGTTAGGTTTCTTGATTGTTTTCTTTTTCCAGTTCTGTCAGTCCTTCTGGAGATGTTAAACACTTGTTATTTAGTTCCTTTTTGTATCTTTAAATAAAATTACAAATCTTTATCAATAATTTTTAAAATTCCTAGAAAATGGTTGATAATTATGCAAATATGCAACATCCTGAAGGTTCAATCTCAGCCTTTGCTTCTCAAAAGTAGCCATGGTAAATATTCAAATGCACAGCTAAAAAGGACTAACACTGCAGCAAGACATTGATTGTCACTGTACCAACACCTAAACACCCAAAAGCATGCATACACTTGTACTCTGACAATATTTGCGATTCCTTGGGTTTATGCAGACAGTCACACAGACTCACACAAATTCGTAGGGATCTCTGCAGAGAGAACGTTGAGAGCTACAGCTGAAATGCATTTACTTCAGGATTAGCGCAGACATATCTCCATGATCGTTTTGAACTTTGTGTGTGGAAGTTATCCAAAAAAGGAACAGGAAAATCACAGCCAGTTCACCCAGTGCTGCCAAATCTGCTGTAGCGGGGACCCCTAGAAATGGTCTGTCACCCAATGAGAGGACAGATGCAATGCAAAAACAGGGCTCTATTACTTGTCTTCCAATTTTGTGTGAAGTAAGAGCTGCCTTACGTTAAAAGAGAGAAATGTGTCGATAACTGTTTGAGTTCCAGGCAAGCAATGTGGTCAGACTCCATCTCTGGTATTCCTCCATTTGCAGAAAGAAGCAAACCCCCTGGGACAGGTTCCCATTATTCCCCAATGTCATAAGCAAGCTGCCATGGCAGGGCAGTGACAAGAGTGCCATGACTCTGCTTTAGGAAATCCAACCCATTTCATATCAGCTCTCCTGTTTTTTTGGGGGAATCACATGGTTTAGGTAGAGCTAGAGCAAGCACAGCAGGCCCTTCCATCACGTCCCAGAAAAATCACTTGCAAGCAGTTCATAGAAATTGTTCACTGAGCAATTTCAAATAATGAACACACAAAATAAAGTGTCAGCAGGGAACTGCTCATGCATAATTTGGGAACAGGGATAATTGTTCAGTGTGATTGAATAAATTGTTTACCGCGCACAGTTTAGAAAACTTAAATAGCAAACAATTTTACTCTGTCCTTATACCTCAGGATCATGTATCCTTTGGATAAACATCTACGTCAACCATCTGTTCAACTTTGACTGATTATTTTAGAGGAAAGTTGGCTCCTGGCCCTAAGCTGGCAACAATCAGTTACTATACTATTAGTCAGATACCTGGAAGCCCTGGGATGTGGTGGTTTATATCTTGGATTCAAACAAACAGATAGCCCTTCTTGTATTAACAGGAGACACCCTCCCTTGCAGATCTTGCATTGGAAGAACTGCCTTGACTGTACATCAGAAAGTGTCTGTCAGAGGGCCTGAGGTAAAAATGCACTGGAATGCACATACTCCTGTTAAATAAGCCTCCAGAATACTAAAGAGCTGAGAGAGTATTTGTCGTTCACAATATGTGTCATACAAACTTCCTTCTAATAAAACATAATTGTTGAGGATGCTTCCAGGCAAAACCCTTACAAATAAATTTTCTGAAGAAAGTATGTGTAATTTTTCAGTTATATGGTACATAATTTCAGCAAGTGGGATGGGATTTGCTGGTGTATTCTGTCCCACTCCAGACAGTTTTTAAATACACACAGGATGAATTACTTTCTAAAGGAGCCCACTTACAGTGCCTATGGAGTGAATTTAAAAGATTAGTTTAGAGTAGATGCTGAGTACGCTTCCTGAAACTATAAATGGAAACATTTCATAGATCTTGCCATTGTCTGAAAATAGTCCTGTCAGCCTGGCACATCTGGGATCCTGAACACAAAGCATTTGTTCTCTTTAGTGAAAACTTTGCCTAAAAAAGGCTGTGGCGTCGGGCTCTCATCTGGAAGAGGCAGAGCAATTGCAGTTTCACAAAAAGTTTCTTTCTCAACTGCTTAATAAAGTCTTCCAATGCCTGGCTAGCTAAACTGACAGACAGGAGAGGGAGGTCCAGGTCTCAGCTGTGCTTCTGAACTCCTGCCTGACGTCTGCTGAGGTCCAACACCTTCCTGCATCATCAGCAGGGTGATATTTCCCCTGGAATCAGAAGAACAGGCAGGCACCAAGAGTATACGGTTGGGGATCACGAAGCTGGTTGCTGGAGATAAGGAACAAGACTGAGCAATTTGCAGCATGTGACATTTTCTACTGTGGACTATTGCTGTGGAAAATTACTATATAATTGGAGAAAGTACTTAAGCTATCAAGACTTTAATAGCGGGAGAAAGAGACACAGCAGAGAAGAAGCCTTCATCAATGAACAGCTGTAACACCATTAGACCTGTCTCTGCAAACAAAATGCATCAATTCAACACAAATCTCCAAAAATGTATCTGTCTGACCAAAGCCAATTCCTCATTCTGTGTAAATGCAAACAGTTTTTATTTCTTGGTCCTGTCAGATTAATTTATATTAGCAGACTTCAAAGAACCTGTAGCTTATTGACAAAGATAGGAGGTTAAACCAGTCTTTATAGTGATTTAACAGTAGGACATTAATTTAATTAAACCACCTCATTCTTCTACAGACCTTGTTTTAAGAGGATAAATTCTACTTAGTACTTTTTACTTAGAAAATGTCTGTTATCTGAATACAAGTAGATTATGTTATCTAACACTACCTGTAAAACGAGAAGCCATTAATATCTGCCTTGGACTATGTGCTATTGTCTTATATAAAATTAATGCCGGTGATTCTGTTAGAGAAAGTTTTTCTTCTATGCACAGGTGCAAACCTGAGGACAAGACTAGAGTCCATCAGAACCATGTCTACATGGTCCCTGCTTATGGTCCTCCTGGAGAGGCAGGATATAAGGGCATTTCTCAGATCCTCTCTCATTTCCCTCCTTCTGCTGACAGCTGTACTGGTAGATACCACCATCTCCATTACCCACGTAGTCTTGGTTCTTAGTGCCCTACTGCAGAGGGGAAATGGCATTTAATCATGAACATACTGAAATATGAAGATCCCAAAAGACTAACTGCAATCAGGACAAAGTTCTACACTGTCACATGGCTGCAAATATTATTAGCTCATTGCCAAGCTTTCCTAACTAACATTTTTCTTTCATTGGGCTAAGCACACGCTGTTTACCACCCAGGGCTTCCCTCAAAATTAGAGAAGATCTGGAGGGTAATGAGAGAGGTACTAAGACTTTATATATGACACAACCAGTACAACAAACTGTGCTTCTCCTACGTGTAACCTTCAGTAACTCGCTAGAAAATGCTTACATGTCGGTTTAGATTGGGATAGGAGCTCTCTGACGACCTGCTTTGTGCAGCTTTTGGAAGCTAACTTGGCTTTGCTCCAGCAAGCATAGCTGAATACTATCAATCTCAAACATATGCTAGATGCTATCACTCATGACCATTCCTGCAGCCATGCTATCCTGACTCATTCTTCCTACCCTTTTTCCAGCTCATTTACTCTGCATATCTCGGGGAAGAGAAGGTTCATCTGTAAAAATGGCAGGCCAGTCGGAGGAAACATAGTCCGAAATCAAGTTAAATATATTATTTCATAACATATTTTTGAAAATCCAATCTTATATGGAGCAGCAGGATTCATAAAACTCCGGTTCACTGGCACACATTCCTGGAATGATCCCGATCTATTCTCCAAGGTGCAAAGCCAAGAACAACCACAACAAAGGCGAGGCCTCCTGGGACATGTGTTGATGTGTACATGTATAAAGAGTTAGTTAAAAAATTAATTGGGATTCTGCATGCTTTCCAAAAATATTTAAGAATAATGCTGACCATATGCTCTTGGCTGCTGAAAAAATAACCCCTTTGTAGCTAGCTCATCCGAATGTATTGAAAGGGTTTTTCTGCCTCTGCAGTCCTCATTTATCACTGACAGTCAGGTTTTGAGATGGGCTGGAATCCCTTCCATCATTGGATGCTACTCATCAGCCTCGTGGGGATGAAGGCGGTCTCAGTGACTACTTCGTGGGTCCTGCAAGACTTCGCGGGTCCTGGTGGTGCAGGCGGGGGCCGGAGAGGACATGGACAGAGCCAATGCCGACATGCGGGGACACAAGCGTCCCGCTTTGGGAGCACGCCGTTTCTGGGAGCTGTCGAACTGCCACACGAGCAAACTTGGTGACACTTCTTAAACATCACGCTCGTGATGTTTAAGAAGCAACCACAGCAGGTGCCAAGTTGAGAAGAGCACTTTGAGTAAAGGCTGTGGAGGCTCCTTGGCACACCATGTAGGGGCAATACCGCTAGCCACACGTTTAGGGGAGAATTCTGCTCTTCTAATTTTAACCACCCAACAGCTGGGCAGGCTGCCCGAGCGCGGGGCTCTGGTGCACGGCACGGCCGCACCTCTGCGCGGTGGTTCTCCCCACCTGTTTTAGGCGCCTCGGTTGGGCACTGCCCGCTACCCACAGGCCCCGAGCTGGGCGGGGGGTGATGCTCCCGGGGGTCACGGGGGGCGCGGGGCCCGAGGCCTCTCCCGCCCCTCCCGCAGCCCCGGCGACACCGGCGACCCCCGGGGCTCCGCCGCGGGCTCCTCCTTCACCACCACGGTCGGGGGGCACTCGGGGCCATCCTTGTCTGTGGGGAGGGGGAAATTGGGGGTCACTGGGGAATTAAAAGGTTACTACGTGATTTTGGGGTTACTGAGCATTTGGGGCGTTACCGAGTAATTGAAGGATTATCGAACCATTTTGGGGAGTTATCGAACCATCTTGGGGGGGTTACTGAAAAATTCTGGAGAGTTACTGAACAATTTTGTGGGGTTACTAGACAATTCCAGAAAGAGTTCTGAAGAAATGGGAGGGGGTCAAAAGAATGGGGGTGAGACCCAAAAGAAGTGGGGGAGAAGGAGATCCAAGAACCCTAAAGAACTGTGGGGGTGTTTGTCCCAAAATCTGTCCCCAAAAGAACAAGAGTTCTCAAAGGAATGAAGAAAGCAGGGGATCCTAAAAAAATTTAAGGAGAACGTCCCAAAAGAATGACGAGAATAAAAGGAATGGAGATATGTTCGTCCTAAAAGAACTTGGGGAAAAACAGAGTCCCAAAAAACTGAGGAAGTAGGGTGGCTGTCCCAAAAAATGGGAGAGTCTGTCCATGAACAACTGAGGTCCTGTAAAACCTGGGGGCATGGGAGAATGGCTAAAGGGATGAGGAAAAGTCCCCAAAAGAATGACGAAGGATCCCCAAAAGAATGACGAAGGATCCCCAAAAGCTCTGGGAGAGTGTCCTAGAAGAACTGGGGAGAAAAAGGAAAGGAAGGGGATTCTGAAAGAACCTGGGGTACCATCCCAAAAACATTGTTAGCAATGAAGTTCCCAAAAAACCATAAGGGTATCCCAAAAAAAAATCAAAAAAAAAATGGAAAGGTTCCCAGAAGGATTTAGGGGATCCCAATCACCCCCTGCACCCCCCAAATAGAAAGGAACCCCAATACCTTTCTTCCTCAGGGTCTTATCCTTGGCCACCAGCCCCAGTCCCAACATCTTGGGCCCGGCCCCGTAAATCTGCAGCTTCTTCAGCTCGGGGTTCTTCTCGATGTCCTCCTCCGTGGGCTCGGGCTGTGGGGTCAGGGCGGGATCAGGGTGGGATCAGGGGGATCCCCAGGGAGATTTCCGGGTCCCAGGGCGGGTTTTGGGGCG
>VZRN01005001.1:1674080-1693789 GCA_013397935.1 Dasyornis broadbenti | reverse complement strand
GGAATTAGAAATGAATCAGGAAACATTATGGGGAGAGAGAAAGAACTGCTCCAGAGAATGCGAGAATGTAAGGAAGAGAGCGTTTAATTGGTATTAGAGAGAGTTTAATTGCACCTCAGTGTACAGGTGTACAGATCCCACGGAAAATGTGCCAGGTGGGTAAAATCCTGAGTCCTTCTCGAAGTCAGCAGTGTTCTGCAGCATTACAGGGCAAAGCAGATGCCATCACAGCATCTGCCAGCCAGGGTACACCTCCATTTCCCTGGGAAAAAACCTCAGTAGGGACTCCCTCTTTGCTGCAGCAGCTGGGAAGTCACATGAGGCCGCATTTCCAGAAACAAAAAAAAAAAAAAAAAAAAAAAAAAAAAGAAAGCGTTTCACTCTCTCTGGGCATGATGGGAGCTGTAGTCCCATGCCCAGAGCTGAGCGTGTCTGAGAGCCATTTCTGAGCTCTGACTGCGGATTTTGTCGTGAGCAGCAAGGTGGAGCTCGGGGTCGTGGGAGGGAGAGAAAGGTGGAACAGCAGCACAGCACCTTCAGTGACTTGGAATTAGTAGAACGGAGAAAAACACCTCTCCATCAAAAGGAGAAGGAAAAGAATTCTCTAGAGAGGCTTGGGAATAAGAAGAATATTTGTGTCGGGAGAATGAGAGGCAGCACCGGGAAGGCAGAGAAACTGGGATGATTCAGAATGTTACTGCTGCTTTCTTGAGCAATATTATAATAAAAAAATTTGCTTTCACAGAGCCTTTCGGCTCCTTCCCTTCCCCCATTGCCCTGCTTGAACTCAACCTTCCCTTCTCCTGAGGTGGTGCAATAACCTCTCCCACCCCAGCAAAGACTCAGTCACACTGAAAAGCTTCTTAACAGAGAACTCCATGGCTCATGGCATGCCTCAGAGAGAATTCCCCTTTTCATCTTCTGCTGAATTCAAATGAAATATTTGAATTTTTGCCTTCATTGCAAAGAACTCGCAGCCACTGCGAAAAGGCAGCAAGATGTCATTACCCTGGGCAGAAATGTTGTGGCCTGATTGTTCTTTCACTTAGAGCCAAGGAGATTCTCAGATATCTCATGGCTTTAAATAAAACCCATCACACCACAGCCCAACAGGACAAGATTTTCACTCAGGATAATGCTGAACATGCAGAGTCTCAAAATCAGAGCGCTTATAAATGCTTAACGCCTTTAGACCTGTTGGAACTGAAGTCTTTCCAGCCCATCAAGCTACATCTTTACATGGAGTCCAACAACCCGCAGTCCTTGGGCTGGCCCTGCCTGAGGGATCATCCCTGAAGGCACTGGAGAAACCAAGCCTTCTGTTCCCATCTGGCTCTGGGGGGCTCCTTGTGCAATATCCTGGAAGCACTAACCTCAAGTTTCAGATGAAGGGGTGCAGAACACACACTAGGATATTTTTGTGGCTTAAGAATAAAAACCACCAGAGGGATGACTGCGGAGGAAGAGGAAGATCCTGAATCCTTCACTGCTGAAACCCGAGACGGAAGAAGGCAGCTAAAACAGGGGCCCAAGAGCACAGCTTGAGGCTGCACTGAGGCATTTCAGATCAGCACTGAAAGCTTCCCTCGGCCCCTCTTGCACGTCCAGGGGCTCCATCAGTGGCAGTGGCATCAACAACAGGACAGAGCAAAGGCTGGCAACAGGAGCAGAGTGCAGAGGATGCCTCTTCCCCACAGCGTCGCATCCCACAGAAGCCAGAATCAGCCCTGGTTTCTCAGGGCGCTGATGAGTGGTGGGTGCTGCACAAAGCTCAAGCTCATGTAAAGAAGTCTAAGATCTTTTTCCAGGGTAAAGAAATAATGAAATCTTACAATGCTGGAATCTTTGCCAGACCCATATTCCCCAAACAGGCCCATATTCCTTGGCATCGAAACAAGAGGAAGGGATTCAGGAGAGCCAGCACACAGCAGCCAAAGGTTTGGGATAGGGAACTCCCAAGGTTAAGGAAAACAGGCAGCAGAGAAAGCTTAAGGAAAAGTAGGAGGTTAAAGTTGGAGGAGAACAGGGAAAAAAAATCAGAGGGGCTCAAGGACAGGGCTTGGCTGGTCCCATCCCTTGTTCCACCACCTTATCACCAAAATTCACAACAAATACTCTGCACGGGCCAGGGAGGGAACGGTGGGGAGGGAGGAGAGGGGAGAGGAGAAGAAGAAGAAGAAAGGCAGAGGTCAGCGAGCACTCACACGATTACAGTCATCGGCAGGAGGGGGAATCTGTCCCAGGCCAGCCCCCACAACCTGAGGGAGCTTCCCTTCAGCAGCAGGGGAGGAAACACTGATGGAGTCAAAGAGGATAAAATCCCAGCCGGGTTACACACGCACAGTGGGGCAGGGGGAAAAGCAGCACAGAGCCGTGGCCTCGGAATCCAGCGTGGAAGGAGGCAGGGCTGCCATGGAGGCAGCTCTGGGATGGCTTTTATGGGGTTGTTGGTGGAGTCACTGCAGCCTGGCCCCAGAGGAAGCAGCAGTGACGAGGCTGATGAGAGGGCAGAGCTGTGGAGGGAGCTCCAAAGAGCCGGAGCTGCGCAAGAGGCTCTGGGCTCTCATCTCTGCTCTCGGATTTCTCCCATCACAGGCAATTCCATTTTAAAGGAACAGCTGCCTTTGAGCCTTTTGCCAGATACACTGCTGCTGCGGGGTAAGGTGCAGAAACCTGAGAGGATTCATTCCGTATTGAAACAAAGAGAATTTGAGATTAATGATTACTAGAATGAAATTCTTAAGGCCAGAATTTACCAACCAGACTGTCCACTGCTGCTGCCACAGCTTTTCGTGAGTCTCCTGAAACAGCGGAGCAAAGACCTGGTGAGAAGCCTGGACGTTTAGCTCAGAAGGAAGCCAGAGGATGCCTTGCAGAGGCAGAATCCATAAAGGGATGTTCCAAGCCTGTTCTGAATGGTTGGTACCTCCCCTTTTTGACAGCAGACTACGAAGTGTAAAGTGTAAATATCTTCCAAGGTAACCATTGCAAATCTTTTCAGATCCCAGAGATTTATAGCACTAAAAGCATGGAATAGCCATGATGAAGTGTGTGTGTGCTGACTGCAAAGCCAGGAAACAGCTGATTTGTTCGGGGACAGGCACTATCTTGAAACGCTAGGAGGATATTTCACCAAACCAGTGCAAATAAACTCGAATTCCCAGTTCCGACAAGGGAATTTTTCTGTTCCTACAGAGAATTAAGAAGAAATGCCCTGCACTAGGCAGCTGCATTTCAGAAAGAGCTGATGGCTGTACGCAAGGGCCTCCAAAGGTCTCTGTAAGGACACAAGCATAAGCATTCCAGCTGAAGGAAGCTATTCCCAGGTCCTTTTCCACCACTCACAACCTACCAGAGTCCCAGGGGAAGCTGAGGCAGCATCAGCAAGGCTCAAGAGCACTTTCTCCTGCAGCCGCTTGGGCAGAAGGATCAGCATCGCCCTGCGCCCTCAGCTTCCCTAAGCCAGGGCTGGGAGCAGCAAAACTCCACAAGTTTATTGTGGGCCCAAATTCTCCAAAAACTGAAGTGGGAGAACAAAAAAGAAAAACACGTGAAAAATAATCCTTCTGTTTCTGGTCTCCAGCATGTGCCAGTCCTGCCTGCCCATTTACTGGCTCCACCAGTGAGTTTTAACTTGCTTATTCCTGCACTATTTCACTCCACCTGTGCATTTATCCTGTCCATGCCCACTGCACATCAAACAAGTCTCTATGAATGAGATTTTGCCCCATCTCATCCCCGGGATTGTTAAGTGAAGCTTGAAATCTTTGAGATTTTATTAAAAACAGAGGCAGATTAAAGCTGTAGCAACCCAAAGGGTTCCTACCTTGGGACATTCTCCTCACCCCGCAGCTGGGAGTTACCAATCCCTCGAATAAGGGTGGGAAAAGATGGCATTTACTCCTCACAGACACCACAAGCAGCAGCTCCATCTGCTAACTCGACTCTTCAGCACAAGAAGAGACACTCTGTGGTCCACCTGAGGTGTCTGGCATCATATTTTAGACTTTCACTAAGTGGATACACAGTTCCACCTTTCAGGAAGTATTCTGAAATGGGAAAGTTCCCTTTTAAACTGGATTTTGGCTGCAAATGTCACAAAGAAGCTAAAGGACACATTCCACTCCCTGCATTCTCACATATTTGGTTTACCTAGGTGCTGGCTGGATTTACATTTGAGTTCTGTGCATCTAAGATCACCCTAAACAGCACCCCAGGTCCCAGAACATCACCTAGGAAATTCCACGTGCAAATAACGTTAACAAATATCTTTTGTAAAACAAGAAACCAGATTTGCAGCGACTCACAAGCAAAAGTTGTTAGGGAAAATGGGTCCTGAAGAGCTGCACCCCCCCATCCCACCCCATTTTCCTTGAACACCACCTCTGTTTCACTGCCCTGCACTCACCACTCACCGCACGCAGGATGGAAGGAAGGTACAGTGCACTCCCGGAGCTTTTCTGTGCAGCAGGAGCACCAGGCACACTCATGGCATGACTCACGAGCACATCTTGCTTCCTGAAATGTTCCCAGCGTGAAGGGAGGTGGGTTTCTGTGACAGGCACACAAAGAGGTGTTGCCCACACTCTGCTTTTTCTGAGGGAACCCTGCACTCATTTCCAGCATCCATTCATTCTGTTATCAGGGCATGACTAGTGCAGCTAAAATTCCCAAACCTTTCAAGTTTGGGCACATGAAATAAGACTGGAAGGACAGTTATGAGCCCCTGAAGGTAGCTCCCACATCCCGGCTTCTAAAGGCATCCCCATCAGGTGAGGTGGGAAGCTCTGAGCTGGAGATTTAAAGCCAAGTCTGCAATGTAAATCCCACAGCAGACACTCCTGCAGAAACCTGAACAGAATTCAACATCAGGCTGCCTAATAAACCTCTCTCTGCATCTTTGAAACCCCCAGCTCCGGCTGGGAAAAGCTGAAACCAGTTAAGTTCTGTGAGACTCTCTGATGGTTCATTTTGCAGCAGAACTGAAGTTTCAGTGCTGCAACAGGAGCCCACAATGGCCTTGTCTTTCTTTGCTGCTCTTGCCCTCCCTTTGGCCAACAACTGGGCCATTTTCAGACAGCCTCGAGAGGGCCTAAGGCAGGCTCAGTGGCCACACATCCCCTCTCAGAATGGGCTCCTTCTCTCCCCTCGGTACAGGCCGGAAGGAGGTGTGAGCAGAACAAATCTGAATTAATGCCCTCAACAAGCAGCCCTGCTCTCCACAGCCAGTTGGCACCTCACAGCAAGGGAAACCAGCCCTGAGGCAGGGAATGAAGCAAAAGCGTGAAATGTTCTGCGCCACGGGCTCTGCTTCACTGTGGGGCTCGTGAGCAAAGCCTGGGCACTTCCAAGGAGGCGAGTTACACCAGGAAGCTCACAGATCACAGGGAAATACCTTTGGGTCACTCACACTGAGCTTTAGGCCCCAGGGAGCACCCTAGCCACTTCTCCACCAAAATATTTCAAGGACACGGCGTTCCCAGGGCACGGAGCAGATGGGGTGACCATCACTCAAGGCCCGAAAGTAAAGTGCAGTTACACAACAAACTTCTGCTCTTGGGAACAGCAAGGGAGGGTGAGGAGCCTGCCCAGTGTCTCGGAGAAGGAGCAAGGGACATTAAAACACCTCTGCACCTCCTCCTCATGTTCCCGAGCACCATGAGGGAGTGACGCAGCCGCGCCAGGTCTGTCAGGCCTCCCCTGCACTCGGTGACAGGCAAAGCACAGCAGGGCTGATGTAATCCTTGCTAAAACCAGTCCAGGAGACACAGAACTTCCAGTTAAAACAAAGCCAAACAGTGACGGCATCTGAGGAACAGAGAGCATGTGGTGTTTTCATTCATTGGCTCTGCCAGTGGCCAGGCTGGCAATCCAAGGGGGACAGAGCTGAGCTTCAGCTGCCCTTGTCAGCCAGGAGGTGAGAGGGGCAAAAAGAGACAGAATCTAAATATTAACCATCTTTCTTACAAAAAACCAACTTGTATCCTTCTGGTTAAACTCTATATTTAATATTAAATCAAACTGACTCAGAGTTCGGAGCTCGAACCGAATCCAAACTCACTCTGCAAGAAGCTCTGGTCAGGGACCCTCTGTGAGCTCAGCAGCCTCCAAGTCTTGTGCAGAACACTTTTAAAAACTTCCCTGGAGGTGATCCGCCTGTGAGGGATAAAAGCTACTCACGGATCCGAGTGGAGCCTTCAGGACCCTTCCTGGATCTCTGCAGGCAAAGGGGCTCAGAGTGTTGGGAGCGACTCCTTTGAGCCAAAGGGAAAAGGACACAGGGAGAAAGATGCAGAATAAGCAAGCCCTAAGGACCTGAGTAGTAAGGAATTTATCCATTTTCAGACTCTGACCTCTCTTCTGCTCTTTACACAACTTCTTGGGAAAATTCAAGCGGCCGAGAGGATTTCTTCAACTTGTCTCTGTCGCAAGCTGTTCCCTAATTTCCTCGGAAGGTGTCCTGGGAATTTTGATCCATTATTTGAGAAATCTTTGTTAGATTGCTCAGAGCAAAAGCAAGCCTTGCAGCCCTGGAACTGCAGAATTAGGTACTGCAAATTAAGGAACTAAGATGAGATGCAGGACGTATCAAACACAGAGATCTTAAAATTAACTGTGCTCTCCCATTTCCTCCATTAGATATGATCTCTATGTAAATCATTTGGATTTACAGCAGCTTAAGTGTAAATAATTGTGATTTACAGCATGTAAATGTGAGTAATTTTGATTTACATTGGACTTTCTTGTGTAAATAATTTTTTTATTATCTCTTGTAAATAATTTTTTTATTATCTCTTGTAAATAATTTTTTTATTATCTCTTGTCAACTGCCACTCACTTCCCCCCCCTCCATTTCTAACCTTGCTTTCCAACCTTGTGCCTTCCATGCTCTCCTCTCTTCAAGAGTTTGTCTCCTCCTTAGGCTGAGTACAAGTCTAAGACTGATTTTGCCTCTGGTTCAGTAGCTTAGCTTTTAATTAAAACACACTCTGCATCATTAAGCCTGACAGGAACAAGTCCTTGGACCAAGAAGGAACAAGCTCATGAATTTGCGGTTAATTTGGGGAAAATTCAAGGTAATTGATGAATAACTTTGTCTCCTTCCGGTAATTACGGGGTCTCTTATGTGCACACATCTCATCCAAATCTGTGGCTGTCTCCATCCCAACCTCACCCACCTTTTGAATCGCTCTAAGTCAAGCACAATTATTTGGACCCCCCAGCTCAGCTCTGCCTCCCTTTGTACTTACACAGAAGTGATGTTTCAGCTTCTGAGCAACTCAGACTTAATTCACCCCCTCTGTTTTCCTGCGAGGTAAAAAAGGAATTCTCCTGATTTCATGAAGAGCAACACAAAGTGACCTCACCCAGACTCACCCAGACAACCAGCAGGCAAAAAATGAGTCCTAAATTCACACAAAACCTGACTCTTTCTGGCACATTCCACTAAATTCTTCCTTCTAAAAACACCCACAAAGGACATTGTTAGCCCGAGATGAAGTTTAGGTCCCTCTCAGCACAACCCAGGCACGACAGACAGGAGAACTTACATGGATTTGCAGAGGGAAAGCTTTTTCCTCAGGGAGGAGACACAGGGGTGGCAGACCTGCCTCACCACGGTGCCGCAGGACGCTTTGCCAGGGTAGGGGTTCTGGACCATGGCAGCACTTCCCAAGGCTCCAGCCAGCAGCAGCACTCCCGCCTCAGGAGAAAGGATTGCCAGAGAGCCCCAGATGCATCCAGAGCACGGAACAATTTTCAGTCTTCTCCTAAAAACTCCAGGAGTTGGAGCGTGGTCCTTGGAAATCCCTCACCAAGAAGGGAACTCCACCAGCAGCACCCTTGGGTGAAGATCTTGGCTGTGAGGATCCCAGCCATCCTCAGCTGGGCGTTCTTCATTTTTTTCATCTCAGAATCAACTCAGCAACTCAGCGTCCTTTTGCTTTTGGCTGGGGCAGCCTCTTTCAGCACTTTCCCAGCTGTCCTGAGGCGGCTGCAGCTCGTTTCCTGCTCTAAGGTCCTTCTGCTCCTTCCCTCCTCTGGGATACAGCGGGCAGCAGCTGCACCTTCCAGGGCACCCCTGCTCTCCTTTCTGCTCAGCTTTTGTCACATCTTCCAGGACTGATGAAATCCTGGGCGGTTGTGGGGTTTTTAGGGTTTTTTCTAAAAAGCTGATGTACAATGGTCCCTGGGTAAGTGACCAGAACTGCCTCAGAGTTCTTCAAAACACAAGCTCAGAGCTCCAAACCTGTGCATGGAGGACTCTTTTTTAGTGGCCAATAATTTACCACCATAAAGCCAGCCAGAGAGACCCTCCTCATTCCATTTTAAGAGTCTCAGAGATTCAAGATGCCTCAGAAACAATTTATTTGTAATAGTAGGCAGTAAGCTCTCAAAGGCTCTGTCATCCTTCTCACTCATTCATGTCCAGCTTACATTAAAAAGTGTGTTTGAGTCATTTGTGGTGAAGTTTCACGAGCACAAACCACCAATATCCTAAGAAAGACTGAACCAGTGGACCCTGAGGCAATTACAACAGCAAATAACGAAAAAAACAGCAGAAAAGGTAATTTACTACCCTTCACATGGACCATTTTAGGATTAGTATCCCCCATGAAAACAGAAGTTCATTGTAATTAAATTTAGGCAGCGGGAACATTGCAGGTCCAAAATATGAGAGGTCAGTACACTCAGCATCACCTTGGCTCTGCATAAATAAGTTTGAGATCTGACTGTGCTGCTGAAATCTGCCCCTTCCAACCTGGAAAATCTTGTTATCACCAACCTAGATGCTCCACTGAAACCCCATCTGAAACAGGCAGTGCTTCCAAATGATTTCCTGCTTGCTACACCCAGAAATTTATTAATAAATCCTGACCCTGTTTAAGCTCTGGAATTCCAGCTCAGACGGAATAACAGCGCGTCACACAGACGCGATGCCCTAAGAGCCCGCCTGCTTCGCTGTCCTGGCTGCAAACACTGTCACCTGCCAATCAATTAGGGATGCTCTGTTAATTAGCCCAGGCTCCACATCCTTAGGGAGATGGATAATTGGAGTGAAGCAGGGAGGAAAAGGTGAGCTACAACTCCCAAGTGCTGATTCTGAGCCAAAACCCCTCTTGAGATGTTAATTTGCTCCTCTCAAGTCACTCTCAAGTGAGTCAATTCCTGCTATTTTGGGGCTGGGCGCATTGTCCCACTTCAAGCTGATGAAAAATGCAGCTTTTCAGACTTTGCTAAGGCCAGAGTAAATCCCATTTCTTGTTAGACGGCTCTGAGAAGGGCAAGGAAAACAAATCAGTGATAACTCAGGGCTCACGGTTCATGCCCAGCCCAAGAAAACTCAGCAGATTCAGGCTCAGAAGTTGAACTACGAGATACAGCAAAACTCCTCACCATGTGGCTCTGAGCAAAGCAACAGTAATAAATCATACACCAAAATAAACAACAAAAGCTGGTTTTCAACAGCTTTTGTGCCGATGCTGCAATTTGAAGCAGTCATTAATCAGCCCAAATTGAAGTTTCTTCTGGAACTTCCCAGCAGTTCTCACCCAGCTGCTGCACACAAGTTCTAGGCTTCAGGACTCTCACGACACACCAAAAGTGAATAAAACAACCAAGCTCAGAGGTGAGTGCCGAGGGCAAGAGCCACATAGGAGATTCCAGTTGCGTGTTTTTAAGGATCTACTAATCACAGCAAGCCTGACAGAGCTGCTACAGCAGCTGGAAGTTGGGGGATGAGCCTCAAAAGAAAATCGAGGCTGCTTCAGGGGCTGGATGCATTGTCCCACTTGAAAGCTGATGAAAAATGCAGCCTTTTGGGCATTGGTAAGACCAATTTAAATCACATCTCTTGTTAAACAGCTCTGAGAAATACAAAGAAAATCAATCAGGACTTTGACCAGCTCAGCGGGTGCCATTTCAGTGAGTGGTCCCAGGCACAGACTCACCTGTCCTCGCGCATGAAGGGGCTCAGGAATCGCGCAGAGTCATCGTCGTGGCTGCTCTGCTGGCTGCTCTGCTGGCTGCTGCAACACAGACAGGCACAGTTAGAGCTGGGAAAGCCCCTTGGAACGCTCAGCTGTAAATCCAGATCGAGGGAGACACAGACAGAGCTGGGGAACCTCTCCTGGAACACTCAGCTTTAAATCCAGATCGAGGGAGACACAGACAGAGCTGGGGAACCTCCCCTGGAACACTCAGCTTTAAATCCAGATCACAGAAAACAGATCTGTATAACCTCCTTGAAACACTCAGCTTCGAGGGAGACACAGACAGAGCTGGGGAACCTCCTTGGAACACTCAGCTGTAAATCCAGACCGAGGGAAACACAGACAGAGCTGAGGAACCTCCTGTAGAACAAACATTCCAACACCAAACTGCTGGGGGTTTACACCCTCCCCAGTCCCAGGTGGAAGTACACAAGAGCAGTTAAAACCAACTTTTGAAGTGGCCGAATTTCTGGTGAGATTTGCGAGCTGAGCCCACAAGATGTCACTGTCCCCCTTGAAACGGGTGTTTTGTGGGCGAGAATTGTATTTCCTGCACATTTATCCCATGGAGCTCACCTCACTCCCCCCCCAGCAGCCTCCAGGAGCTCCAGGCACTCATCAGGATTCTGCTCCAGCTTAATTTCCTCGCAAGAGCTTTCCTGCTGGGCAGTGCTGATTCTGCCTCCAGGTGAGGCTGGAGGTGGTTCTGGGTGCGATGGAATCAGCTCTGCCTGGGTACCAGCGGCTCTGGAGCCATGGCAACAGCACCAGCACTGCACAGTCGCACCTGGGACACTTTCTGGGGACTCACACGAGGATAAACTCCTCTGTTGGTAGGATCTGAATTGTTCAATCAAACTAGTTCAGGTCTCTATCACATGCTTTCGCTGCCTCGGCCAGACCTACTCATCACGTTGTCCAGAGGCACAGAAATACAAATACGGGACAAAAAAAAAAAAAAAAACCCACCAAATTACATCTTTTCATTCTAAAGAACAATTCTTACCCAGTAACATCTATTTTGGGGGAAGCAGTACCAAAACCGCAAATAGCACATTTCCATGAAGTGTACTTGGTAATTAAAAAAACAGATAAAGGGATGGGTTTTCTCTTCCCCCTTCTGGCAAGAGTTTATGCCAAAGATTTTGCAGTTTTCTGCGAAGAGTAAAAAGCCAATGAACATTATAATCATTCAATACTTTCATTAACCACCTTCACTTTGACCAGCTGCTTCTCTGAGGTCTTCAAGCACCTGTCTTGGAGGCACATTTAGCATTTGGGAGACATCACCCGCCTGGCATCGCCCGCCCTTTCTGCCTGTTCAGAGCATGAGACAGAACATTGCTACCGCTGTGAGAGAGAGGAGAGCGGGCTAAAGCTTTCAGAAAAAACCTAATTAGTGCCTGGGATTTATAAAATCCTCGAAAAATCGATATTGAAATCAGGCTCTAAGACTGGGCATTGGAAACCACAAAACTCCTGCAATAAGGGAATAAGAATTCTATATTGGCTTCAAGCTATAAATCAACAGCTGGGTAAGAAAAACACATTGCTAAAAGCAAAGAAACATTTGTCTTGCACTTCTGAGAGTAATTATGGCCCAGTGAACTGGGAAAGAGCACAGAGGGAACCACCTTTACTCTCCTTTTCCAAAGGAATTTTCCCCCTTTTGATAAGAGAAAGCATTGCAGGGATTACTTCTGTAATTTCTTGTTTCTGCATAGAAAACGCTCCCACCAAACTCCACCCTTTCAATTCAGATCGAACAGATGTACCAAAACTTACCCAAGGAGAATTCCCAATCTCTCCAAGCCCAGCAATGCTGGGAATACCACACGAAAATTCCCTTTTGGACAGCTAAGACGAACCTTAGACCTTGCTCATCCGCCCATTAAAGCTCACATTCCAAATCAAGGTTTAAAATTTAACAGAGTGCAGAAATTGCTGCCCCTTGTCATGCAAACCCTCAGCTCGAGATCAGGAGCAACGAAAAAACGAGAGGGAAATGAGTTTTTACAGCCACTTGTCTCTTCAACATGAGCTGCTCGCTACAGGAGTGCTTTGCCTGAAAGTTTGCGAGCTTTTCACACAAAATACAATAATTTCAACATTCTGATTTTCAGGCTGCAATGCTGTTGAATCCACTAAAACGCCCAGAGTGGTTGAAATGCAGAGCCTGTTGTTTTATGACGTTTTTCAGTCCGTTTTGAGGCAACCTAGTGTTCCCCTGAAATCGTGTCATGACAACTTAGCTGTGTTATACCAGGGATAATGAAAGAAAGTAAGAAAGGCGTGATTTGTACCGCGGGTTAACATGGAAAAAAAGCTTTCAGACAGAGTTTTGTACGCGCAGAGAAGGCCAAAAGCCGGATAAAACTGTCAGAAAATCAGCAAAGAATGATCTCGTTCCAAAGCTCAGCAGTGATAAACTTGACGCACAAGGCTTAAATCTTCAGGTGCACAGGCCCAGGGTGCCCCTTTCATTCTTCTAATTTATGAAACAATAAAAGTACTTCATGGTTTGTGCCCTGTGGTTTTTTCCTTAATTCTCATACAAACTCATTACTTCAGAAGCTGAAGAGAAGTCTTGGACACAGATTACCCAGTCCTTTCTGTTGAAATTAAACCTTGGAAGATTCTGCTTCCACCACTGCTCCACCAAGCAATTTACCCAGGTAACCCAAGCACCAAAAACCCCATTCTTCTACTAAAACCAGGTGTTCTGATCACACGCACTTTGAATCTGGAGATCTGAATTTGCCTTTGTGCCTTAAATATTTAAATATTTCTCTTCCACTTGGTCTTGCGAAGTTGTGACCTATAAACTCAATTTTGTATTATAATTACTATTAAAAAGGCAGAAAAATCTCATTTTCTTCTGCAATTTCAGTCTCTGAAGGATAAGGCAGAGCCAGGCTCTCCGGCTTTCAGCATGAACAGGCTTTCAGAGCTAAGCAGGTCTCTCAGTAGAAGATATTTATCACGATTTCACAAGGTGCAGACACTCAGGTCAATGTTGGCACCCGAGGAACCTTCTGGGACTCCTGCACCCTCCGAGCGTGGGCGACAAGTCCACTGTACCTTTATATCTCCGGGTGGTTTTGGCAGGAGGGCGTAAAGCCGTGTTTGCAGGCCAAACTCACCAGTAATGGTCGAGAAAAGACGGACAGCATCACCCGGACCATTAGAACTCGTGTCACACTCAGAGCTCGAGAGCCAGCGTGTGAACCTGCAGTGGAATTACCACCTCGCCTTGCTCGAGAGGGTTAAAAGGGGCAGCGTGGAGAGGCAGCTCTCCTCTCTCCTTATCCATGTCACAAAGGAAAACATCGACACCAACCTCCCCAGCTGCCAAGACAAGGCCCTTCGCCAATGTCTGATTTAACAATGAACAACGGACGCCTTGAACTTGAAGCAGAATTCAGAGGAAAACCATCGTGATAAGGAGAATTAATGAGAATTAATTGTTCAGTACCATTGACAGGCACAAGGCACGAATCTCAGATGGCCCAGTGGCAAATATTTGCTGACCAGATAAGATCAACAGCATTTCAGTTCCAGGCTGTTTGTAAATCAGTCAGTTTTGATACCCTGGGGTGACTGGTCACCCTAAACCATACAAATACTGAAAGGCAAATATTTTAAGAGAAAACCACAAACTACTGCACAAAGGCAGTGAGGTTCAGCCAAAAAAAATACCAGAGCTGGTGGAATTCACAGGCACTTGGCACAGATTAGCATAAACAAATGGCAAAAAAATCTGCAGTCGCAGCAAACAGCACTCCCAGGAGGCAGGCATGCAGCAGCTGGGAAAAAAAAAAAAAATCACTTTTTTTTAGGCCTCATTTGAACTCGCAGGTTCAAAAAGGAAAAAGTTACATGAATACTGAGTTGCTACCAAGCCATCATTGGTGTGCTGTCACATTTCAGACGAGAAGAGACACCACAGAAAGGGAACTTTGTGCTCATGGACTTTCCAAAGCCACCAAAGGCAGAGAGGAGCAGCTGTTTCCCTCAGAAATCAACAGCTTTCCCCATCCGATACTTGCCTTCCCAAAAACCTCCATTAACCAGCTCCAGCTACAAGCAGAAGATGATGGGGTGAAAATTCATTTGCCTCTTCCATGATGAAATCTCAGTGCAGCCATCAGTCCCTCACATAAATGAGATTTTAACAAGAGTTTGAGCAAAAATGAGCACTCCCAGCACACCCCCACTTCCCAATTTGTGCGGCAGCTCGGTGAAGCCCCACTTCCTCTCCTCTGAGCCACAGCTGGAACGTGGAAGTTCAGCAAAGGCTGAAAAACTGGGAACTGCAACATTCGGAGCGGCTCATTCTGCAGCTTCTCGGAATTGTGTGACCTGGGGGGGACCAAAACCTCACCCCGGCAGGGCTTCCCAGAGCTCTCCAACCACCACAGAGCAGGGCTCAAGCAGCTCCCTCTTCACCATACGGTTCTTAAGCAAAAAAATTTACCAGTAAATACCTCCATGATATCACCTAAAGACTTGGATCATTTTTCCATAATGGGAGAGGTTCTGTATCCTTTAATCTTGGCGATTTTTTGGTTTTTCGCTTTTCATAATGAGCAGTTTCTTAGGGGAAAAACAAAAACCACATTGCTCAGGTTTTCTCCAGGTAATACAGCATTTTTCATAGGTGTGGAAGTAAGAAAAAGGTGAATGAATATTAATTTATTCCCAGAAACGCTCAGAGTGAATTTCAATTTAATTAAGGAAAGCAAAAGCATTATGGACTACCTGAAATTAAAGATTCACTTATCTTTATAAGCCAATTCAAAATATCTAAGCCACCTATTTATAAACAGTACTTTTACCTAAAGTTTCAACAAATCAGCAATTCACTGCTAACTGATTTTTCTCACTGGAGCAACCAAGAGAAAGTTTTTTAAGGAAAAAAGTAGAATTTTTACCACAGAACATGAAGGGAAGCAGCCTCGGAGCACAGTTCTGAGCAGTGCTGGAGAGTCTCCCCTCATTTGTTTCACGCTGTGAGATAAGTTATCAAGATTTCATCTGAAAAACCTCCACAGCTGCGCGTAGCTGGCAGCTCAAGAAACCTCCAGCTCCTCAGCACAGACACTCTTCTGAGCTGGGGTGGGATTCTTCTAATAATACACTTCATTTCTAAGGTGTTAGAGGCATTTTAGGACTCAGACAAGTCTTTCCTTTTGGGTCAACCCACAGTGAGAGTCAGAGTTTCCAGGAGAAAACCAACCTGAGTGAATTCATCTTGAGAAATGTCAAGAGCTACTGAAGAAGCTGTTCCCCACTGACCCGACAAAATCCACAAGTTTTGCATCTTTTGGAGCACTAACTTTTCGTTCTAAACCAAGCGTGATCTCAGGCCAAAGGGAGAGCTGTCCTTAAATTTAAGCCTGAGTGGTCTACTCAGCAGTTCTTACCCAAAAATCACATGAAGGTCCTGAGATTCTGAGCAAGGGTGGGCTTGAAGAGGTAAATAATAAATTAAAGCTGATCAACTCCCTTATGCCCACATCACTAATGCACGTAGGTCGCATGCACAGTAAAATGCCACCAGACTGCACCTCCAGCCTCTGAAGAAAGAAACATCATCATGTCTTAATAAAAAAAAATCCTGAACCTGCGTGCAAGGGTTCATCCTTCATAAAGCTCTGTGCGGGTAATTACCTGGGTGGCAAATGATGGGTGAGCAGCAGAGGTCAGAAGCTGTCTGCACCCCTCGTAAAAATCATCCTTTTATCATCTGTACACCAACCTTGAGCTTTGGATCATCGGTTTTTTTGAACAAGGACACGTTCCAGGGAGAGTCCTGCCCCCAGGGAATTGCCTCCCAGCTCTTTCACCTTGAACAAACGGGGAGGAAAGGCTCTCATGGCCATCTCTGCTGTTTAATGGAAGGAAAGAACAGACTCCCTCCTGCTCTATCAGCTCCTGGTGAACCACTAGGTAAACACACCTCACAATTATCCAGGCTGTTAAAAACTAACCAGGCTGGAGCTGGAGCATTAGAGACGGCGCTTGGAGCGCTGAAAGCATTTGTTTATTCACTCGGATGCTCGCTGTGTGCTAATGGTCACAGAGCTATTGCTCCTGCTCTGGGCCATGGGAGCAGAGCACAGCCTGCTCCCAGCTGCCAGCGGTCCTGGGAAAACCCTGCCACCAAACAGGTACCTGGCCACAGCGTGGGGATAAACGTTAGCAGGCTCCGAAACTGGAATTCCGGCAGGTTATCCACGATAGCAACTCACCCGGAGAAATGGAGTGACTGGGAGCAAACTGCATTTATTTCTCCAGTGGGAGCCACAGCCTGATGGCTGCCCCCTTTACCCGGTGAAATTTGGGAATCTGCACACCTACAGGATACCTGCGCTCCTAGCAGAGGGTGGCACATTTTGGGAATCCCTGTGACACCTGCACAGGCCAAGCACCATCAGTGTCTGAAGGCCACAGCAGGGCTTGGGGAATGAACTGCTGGCCAAAACCCTTCAGCCTTCAGCACCGCTGCCCCTCGGCTGTGCCCCCAATGGGTGGCACAGGAGCGGCGTTGGGAGCACCCGTCACAAACAGAACAGCAGCAGGACGGAGCCAGGGCTCACTCTGACCGAGTCTAAAGCAATCTAAAGTTTATAGGGCCCTGCTCCTTTAAAACTAGATTTCACTCAGGGCACAGCAAAGTTGACCCCTTTCTCTTTCAAATTAATGCCACAAAACCCTTCAGGGTTTATTACCCTTTCCATGGCCATCTCCCCACAGATTCTGCTTCCTCTGTGCCGTTTGCAGCTGAGGTGTGAAAGCCCAGCGATGGTCCCTGCACTCTGCCAGCCCACGGGCTCAGCACAGTGCCCAGCAAACCGGGCTTTTCCACTTGGGCTAGGAAGGGAAAAATTCCATTTGAAAACACGGTGTTTGCCGTGGCAGAAGGGGTTGATTTGGAGCCTGTTGCACATGGAGAAAGGAGGTGCCACGCTGGCTTTGGTATGCTAATGCCACCTAATTCAGCCACCACTTCACCTTTTTTCCAGCCACTGCTTCAAAAACACCACCAAGAAATCTCGTGGAGATGGATAAGCAGAAAGTTGTCAGCATGGCCTTGGGCATAACGTGTGTACAAGAAAGCTTAGTTCTTCCCTATGCCTTCACACCAACAGAAACATGTCTAGGCCCGCCCGAAACACATCAATAAATCCAAATTAAGTCCTTCAGCTGAAGGGTTGAATCCTTCATCCTCTGAACTTCAGACCTTAACCTTGAGATTCTGACACTTCAGCACATGCCTCATGCATTATCTACCCCATTTCATACGCTGTACCTGAATCTCTCCTTGTATCGCCACAGCTACGTGAAAATCAGAAATATTTCCCAACCAAGAGATGTTTTTCAATGTTAACTTGCTGAGAGGGATTATCAGATCCTCGATGGCATGCATTCATTGATGAAAGCCCTTTAAAAATTAATAAGCTGACAGACTGACCTTGCTAAAGGGACCTGATGCCAGAAGAGTTATCACATAATCAGAGTGGATATTAAAAGCTCTGCCCTGTAGACACTCAAGCACCACAGCAGGCAGTGAGTCAGTGCGGTCTGGTGGGTGCAGAAATGCTAAAAGTTTCTCTTTTTCTGGAAGTGCAGCACGTGCTTTAAACATAAACCCACAGCTCAGCTGCATGGGAGCTGCAAGCAATGGAAGAAAACTCGGCCCACACTAAGCCAGCCTGAGCATTTATAAAGCACTAATTTTTTGGAGAAATCTTTAATGTGTCTTGTGTATTTGGGGCCTTCAGGAAAAGCCAATTGTTCCAGTGCCCCGTTACAGGAAGAGTTAATTCCACTGCATGTGCTGTGGCCTGCAGAGGGTTACATAAGGTGCAGCTTTCTCTTCGTGTGGCCACACAATACAATGCCGGGCATTCAATCCCCTGTGTTGACAGGCTCTTGGAGGTCTTTGGAAATGATTTGTGCCCTTTTGAGCCAGAGGACTGTGTGACTTTCAGGTCTGGAAAGCTGACAAGGGCTGAACTCAGACACCTTGACACACAGACCCACTGGGCTGCTGGGTTTATCTCTCTTGTCCTCTCTTTGTCCCAGCACTGAACTAAGGGTATCAGGGAAAGCCTCAGCGGTAGGAGTGAGTCTCAGCGAGAAACACTGCCAAAGGCGTGAAAGCATCATCACTCCCACCCAGGTAATGCCAGCAGAGAGGTCGCTCCTCTCTCTCAGGGTCTCTTCAGGACACCCTAGTGAAGTTAAATCTTCACCTTAGTGAAGTTAACTCTCCTCACCCACTGGCTCCGTGTCACCGGGAGGACCACGAGCAAGGACAGACCCTTGTCCTGCCGCTCCCAGAGAACACCAGGCCATTCGCTCTGGCACCCAACACCATGACACATTCCAGCCAACAGTCGAGGACAAACTCCAGCGAGAAGCACATCCAGGGCAACAAAACAGATCCTTCCTGCCTATTTGGGACAGCATCACCTTGGGAGCAGGGATGGGGAAGCGGCCAGCAAACCTACCTGCTCTCACTGCACTCCTTCTTCTCTCGGACGCGCAGCCACTTCCGAAGGAGGAAGCGCTTGCGGCGCGGGGAGGCACTGGGAGTGGAGCAGTTGGACCAGGGGGTGTCCTCGTCACTGGACGGGGTGATCTCAATGGATGGGAGCTGCAGGTATTCCTTGCTGGAGGAAGGAGAATCCTGGTACCTGCTGGCCTCCAGGCTCTGCTCCTGCACGTTCTTCATCCGCCTCATCTTGAAGCGCTTCCTGCGCAGGGTCGGGGTGGACGAGCTGGACCAGGCGCAGCCACCCTCCAGCACCTGCTGCTCGGGGACCTGCAGCGCCGGGAGCTGCAGGGTTTCTGTCATGTTGGCAGCTGGCATCAGACGCCCTTTCTCCTTCTGCTCCCACCCCCAGGCACCCTAGCTCTGATCTCGGTGTAAACCACACCGCAAAGCCGCAAGTCGCCTTCCCCCTGCTTCCTCCTCCCTCCTCCAGCACTGCCCTGACTCTCACGCAGGCAACCTCATGTTCTTCACGTGCTCTCATCTAACACCCAGCGCGGTGGGGAGGGGATGGCCAGGACACACACATGCCACAAGTGAAGCCAGTTTCAAGTTTCTTTTCTTCTTCTCTCCCCTACAAAAGTCCCTCCCCTGCCGAGTCTCTCAGTGACACAAGGGTTGCCAGCAAGGGCTTGGCTGGGGTTCAGCTCCCCTCCCCAGCCCCCCTTTGCCTTCTGCTGGCTCAGGAAAGAAAAATCTCCTGGGGAAGGAAGATTCCTGCTCTAGGAAAACTCGGCTGTGGTCTTCTCGAGAGACGAGGCAAGCATGGAGAGGAGCGGCGTGGAGCTGTGGGGAGGGCAGAGAGAGAAACAGAGGGAGGGGAGGAACAATGCTAGATAAAAATCAGGAAAAAAAGCAGCAGAAGCAGCAGGTTCTGTTTCTGCAGCGGGTGACACGCACGCAGGCAGCTGTCGCAAGTGTAACCGCACTCCTAATCCCGAGAGACAGGGTTTGTGTTACCGAATGCGCTGCTGCCACAAATGCACCGAATGGGAAAGGGATACGGAGGGGGAAGAGCCTCCTGGAGGAGCCAATTGGGCAGGGCTGTCCCTTTTGTCCCACCTTCCTCCTCAGCCAGCCCGCTCCGACAGGGAGGCAGCGAGCGAGCTTAGACTTTCAGCCTTCTTTCACAATATTTTTTTCTTTTTTTTTTT
>VZRN01005001.1:1654578-1674055 GCA_013397935.1 Dasyornis broadbenti | reverse complement strand
TTTTTTTGTTGTTGTTGTTGTTGTCCCCATTGACTGCTCACAGAGAAGCCAAAGGAGGAGGAGGAGGATTGAGGAACAGCCGAAAAAGCAACAGCAGCAGCAGCAGGTGGCACCAGAACTGCTCGGGCTTTTAGCTCAGTTTCACGCGGGTGAAAGCTGATTTAAAAGAGTTCTCGTGGGGCGATGCTGCTTCCAAAATGCCCGCGGGGGATGGAGGGGCTCAGGTCCGGGAACTCACAAAGACACCAGACAAGGACAGAGACACGTGCAGAACAGATTTCACATTTCAGAGGCGCTGAGGGAACTTTCTCAGGCATCCACACACCGAGGGAGCTCCACCGAGGGGCAAACACTTGGAGCAGCAGCCACAGGACACGGCTTTTGAAATTCTGGTGATGAAATCAAACCGGGAAAAATGTTGTGACAAATTTTCCATCAGGATCCTGTGAATTTCGCTGAGGGATCCTGCATGAAGCCCTATTTTCATGTGACATAAACCTAAAATCCTTTAAGGCAGTGACTAAAATTCAGCTGTGGGAATTTCGAGCGTGCTCTCTCAAAATAATAATAAAAAAAAAAAAATCAAGACAAAAACATCTCTAAGTCAATCTGACACAGCTTTAGTTTTCATTGTTCCACAGCCTGAACCTTTAAAAATATTAGCTTCAGGTTAGAAAATATTTGTCAACCCAAATCAAAATAGTTATTCTTGCACGGACTGCCTCAGTTTTGTTTGAAAATAAACTTCACAGGAACTCTGAACATCAGAAACTGCCATCTAGGACAGAGATAATGTGTCAGAAAACAAAGACTTAGAGCAGCAGGAACAAGGGGGAAGGAAGCATTTCAATCAAATGACAGAGCCGTTTAAAAGCTCAAGTGCTATATTTAATTTCTGTGCTGTCCTTTTTGCTCTGCTCCTTCTGTAAGTCAATAGCTTGACAGCTCTTCAGATGGATTTCTGGAGAATCTGTCACCTTGGTATCCATGCACCAGGTGCACACACACAAACAGAACGCCTTCCGCAAACACCCACTTCAGGAGAGAAACTCAGATAAGCGTGGTTTGGTGTTTTCTTTTTAAGTCAGAGAAACGAAACTCTACGGTTTAGACAAAATGCCAGCATTTCAAAAGTTGCTTGGGTGGCTGTGCCTGTTCTCTGTCGCAGAGGCAGATCCCTTTTCTCCCTCCTCTGGAGGAACCTGAACCTGAGCACTTCAGTCACATCTTGCCATGATTTCTGCCTTGTCACCACACAGTCTGAAGCATAACACAACTAGCTTCCTCCTAATTCCAAAAACTGCATCGCATCTTCCTCCCAGGGGCATCTGGGAGTCAAGCCCCTGGCGTTTCACTCCTGAATTTTAATGAAGAGGATGTGAACCTTCACACCATGCACCTCCCTCCTCCGGGGGAAGGGATGAGCAGCCCTTTGGAGATTCTCATGAAGTTGTTTTCCATGCATTAATGAGTTTGATCTCCCATGGAATCTTTCATCAGCTGCACCCTCTCATTTAATTGCAGCCACAAGTACCAATAAGGGTCAAAGCGTGCACACTGGTGTGATCCTTTAGCACAGTGGGCACTGCAAACCCGCAGAATCCCCCCAGCAATTACCTAATGAGCCCTCAGGAGACTCACCAGCACTGCTCTGGGCCAGGGCAGTATTTGATAATCAACTTATGATGCAAGGAAATCTGGTGCTGTCACCAGGCTGATTTTTGTTGCCACAACCAGCGCAAATTCCTCACCCTCATCCCCACCGAACTTTGGTGGAGCTCACTTCAAGAAAAGACTTTTTCCCACCTGTATTATTCAGGAAAAAGGAAACAATTCCCTCCTGCTGTGCCCTGGGAACCCTTCCCCTCTGGAGTGAGGCACCAGCGCCGTGAGTGTTCCCTTTAACTCCCAGCACTCCAGGGATTAGTAACCAACTCTCACTTGCACTCCGACATTCCCAGCACATTTTTATCCAGGGGAGGAGATGCTGGGCACCTGCCTGATGCTCTGGGAAAAATAAGAGAAGCTCTGCGATGGGAGCCAGCTCCAACACCTGACCTGGAGTGAGAGATTCCAGCCTATTTCTGTCCCAGCCACAGCACCACCATCTCCCTGCTCCCGGGAGAGCTGGGCTTTGTTTAACGACTATTGCTGCAGTTTAATGATCCGTCTAATGGCGCGTTTATTCCAGCACCAAATGTTCCAGGTTGATCAACAGCCTTTCTCCTACTCAAATATTCTGGGTTCTCTAGTGTCCTCGGAGGAAGGCTTACAAACGGAGCAATTAGGAAAGAAAAATCCTGTGGAAAAAATTAAAATCCCTTCCCTGAAGGAAGAGCATGAACTAACGCCGGCCCAGATTCCCTGGCAGACCTTTCCATAAGGACTTTCCCATGTGTTTAAGGGATGGCAAAATGGGAGATGAATACAGAGCAGTGGCTGGCGCCAAGCGCACGCTGTGAAACACGATTTTATTAATTAAAAGCAGATCTTTTCGAGCACAGGAAATACGCTACAGCTTCTTCAGAAGTTGAACCAAGTCACTCAGCTGCACATCTGGCTGCAGCAGCTCTGCCAGGTCAGGCAGGGAGATTGGAGCACTCACAGCCTTGGAAGAATTCGAGCAGAATTCCCCATTTTTACTCCAGTTCAACATCGTGTTTATCTTATTTCCCTTCCTGTGCACACAGCTGAGAGTGGCAGAGAAACCTGCAACACAGGCATGACCCTGTTGGGTCAAAACGCTGATTTTCCAAAGTTCCAAAACATGCAGGGAGTTTTTTGTTTGGTTTTTCGTTTGTTTGTTGGTTTGGGGGTTTTTTGGTGGGGGGTTTTTCTGGTTTTGTTTGTTGGTTTGGGGTTTTTTGTTTTTTTTTTCTTTGGTGGTGGTGGTTGGTTGGGATTTTCTTGTGAGAACGCTGGAATAATTTTGTTCTTTTTAAACGAAAAACTGATCTATTTATCCACACATACTTTCATTTTCTAACGTCCTTCTGCAAGAACAGCGATGTTATCTTTGGAGCTGGGTCTCAGACAGGGACTTCAGCCATCTTTTGGTGTGTGCACATTAAATTAGACAAGTTTTTTCACAATTTGACAGATGAGAAGCTGCGGACACGTGCAAGCAGCATGTGCTGAGTAACAATTCCCATTTCAGTGCCCTACAGTCCCCTTAAAGGGCGCACTCCCAGCTGCAGTTGCTCTCCTCGGAGCAGGCACAGCCCGTTTGATTTTGGCTGGGGGTCACCTGATCCCTGCATGTGTTGATCCCAGCACTGTTCCAAAAGCAGACGACACAAATTTCACTGCAGGGCAAGAAATGCCAGCGACAGTCTGGGACCTCAGTGTGGCACAAAGAGAGATTCACACCCTCCTTTGGCTCACGCTCGCCTCCGTTTTTCCCTCCTCGGTGCAATATTTCAATGAAGAATTCAGTCATTGGGACAATCAGCTTTTGAATAAATTGTATAAATTCTTTCTGCCATAAGACTTGAATTTAGCTGTGATTTGGCCTCTACATTAAAAGCAGGTGTGCACATCCCTGTGCTCCCAGGGCAATGCACAGCTCACATGTGCCAAGTGCATCACATCCCAAAAATCAGGAGCAGCAACTCTCAGCTCCTGCTGGGATCACAGCAGTGCCACCACCAGCATTGTGGATATCAGTTTGTGTCCAGTCTCTGCTGTGAGAGCCAAAACTTGTTGAATATTTATTCTATTTTATCACATATTGGTTTCTGTCCATTTTAACAATACTTGAAAAGATGGAAAAAAGGGGCTTTCTCTTAGGGGTTAATCTATATAGATATTCTGTATTTCCAGAAGGCATTAACTAGAGATTAATATCTATTTGTGCCATCCCTTCCTCAAGAAATGATTCCCACGTCAGCAACAGCCATTGAGGACTGCAAGCCCTGAGGTGTTGCTAACAGAGCACCCCCTTCACCAGGCATTTCAGTTCTGCCCTCACACCCAGCAGCAGCCCCCAGATGCCTCAGATACCCCCCGGAATCTCCAGAGCTGTCAAACAGATCCCAACAGCACAGCATGGGGAGTGTTTTCTCAGCATTAGGTCAGCACTTTCACACTTAATTTCTTTGGGCACCATTCTCTCTCCAAATTCAAGGGGTCGGTGGAGCCAAAGGTAGAAAGCAATGCAAATTAAATCAGTGTCATGACTTGGCAATGATAATCCATCAGGAGACTGCAGCAGGGCAAAGGTTGCGGAACCTGTTGGGCAGTTTGAGTTCTCTTTACGCGTTAGAAGTGAAGGGAATTATTTGTCATTGCCTGTTCACAGTGATCAAGTGATTCTGCTGGAGCATCAGAAAGGGAAGCTCATTTCTTCTCCTAAATCTAAGGAGGGGATCAAGGATCAGTTAACTTTAGTCTTTCACAAGACAGAGGGTGATCGATAAGAAAGAATTTCCACAGGAGCCCGGGATGTGGCTTGCAGCGTGTGAAGGAATGCCATGGAATTCCTCTCCCTGCACAGCCCTGACCTGATGGATCGCTGCCCACAGCACACAGACCAAGCCTGTGAGTACAAAAGCTCTCTGAACAATGCATTCTCCCCTCTCCAGCTGAAATCCCTGCTCCCCTGGCCCAGCTCAGCCAAGCTGGCTGGCTTGAACCCAGGCAGGAACAGCCAGGTTGGACTATTTGCTTCCATTCAGCACCTGGACTAAACAAAGACTTCCCAGGTTCAAGAAGAAGGAGGGGTTTGTCACAGAGCACCCTCCAGGGCGGTGATAGAGGCTCCCTCTCACAAGATCAGTCATTTCTCATTCGAGGGAGATGCAGCGAATTATCAGTACAGAAAGTCTGGGAAGGCTTTCCCTGATCCGCACACGTGAGAGCTGAATTTCAATTCCTGCATCCCATGAACAGGGGTGACGTGGATCTGCTCCCCACTGGCGCTTCGTTTCAGCTCGGAACAAACCCCCCCAAGAGCTTTAGCAAGTGCTGGATTGTCCTTTCAGGATGGTGGCCTGACTCCAATTAACATCTGTGTTAATTGGATGCCTGGCTTAGAGCTGTGCCTTGTTCCCTGCTGCTTCCCTGGCTGATCCAGGAAACACAAATCCAGGAATCACAGATCCAGGAAACACAGATCCAGGAAACACGGGACTCTACAGGTGAGAGAATAAATCAGTGTTACCTCTGGGTCACAGTTTTCTACCAGCAGCATGGTTGGAAGTGGAGTGTTCTGAAGTATTTCTGCTTTCTCTCTTATGTTTAAGACAAAAGCAATCCTGGAACAAGTGTCATCACCTCCCTTTGTGGAATTCCAAGGGAATGAACACAGCTTTGTCCTACAAAAGCACAGAAGAAAGAAGTATCTGCCAGAAAAAGATTTGAGTCTTATTCCACACAAGCCAAATAGAAATCACCAGAAATGATCCCTGAACTCCCAGGAGCCACTAAAGAGACAGAGGGACAGAAAAGATTCTTTCCTGTGATTGGTAAACTCATTTTATACTAAATATATAGGAATTTATAAATGCCCTTCCTGTCCATCACCCCAGCTCTCCACAGCTGCAGCAGCAAAGGACAGCTGTCAGTGTTCCTCACCGTTTTTCCAGGAGTCATCGGGTCAAATATTTTGTGGACAACTGAAAACCCTTCTCCTCCAGCTGCCTTTGCCATTCCCACCCGTAATCCTGCACGTGTGTGATGGAAGTGAAGCCATGCAAGTGCAGCTCCCCACCCCAGCACGTATTCAAGGTGAAGATATCGCAGAGCCCCGACAAATCTCTCCCTGTTGGTGCGTACTGCGTGCCAAAAAAACCGTGTTTGACGCATGAAGTATGGACAGAAAACTCATCCTCGTGGTTCTGGTTTGCATAAAAAGCACACGTAACCGTGTGTGTAGGGCATACCTCACCTGCAGCATCCGTCTGGAGATAATGAACCATCTCCAGCCTGGCAGAGGTTACCCTAAACCAGCGTGGGAAAGCTGAGAGCACAAAGCACTGCCACAGGGCTGTCCCGAAGTAAACCCCACATTTACCATGTGTCATCAGAACGCTCTGAACGTGCCCCTGGGGCAAGAATTTTCACCGGAGTGAAACAATGGATGAGGAAGGCAGCAGATCCTGAGTATCTTAAAAACCATCACAGCTGTTGCCCAAACAAACGCCTCCCTCCCGGTGACGTCTTCCCAGCAGTGACTTGTTCCTACATTTTATTTGTTCCTACATTTCCCTTCGCCAGGGATGCCCGGGGTGGGTTCCACTGCTGGCACAGGCTGTAAATAACCTAAATACGCACGCAGCTTCGTGTGCCAGAGTCTCTCGCTGACCCAGATCCAAGCAGTGGCTGAGGATATTATTTAATGGAATGGTCATCATTTAGTGGAATAGCTTGGAGCTGTCAGGTTGTGTCACCAGGAATCCGCTTCCCCTGTTTTCCCTCCAAATTATCATTGTTATGTTCCAGTGAGGCTCCTGGGGAAAACAAGGTCCAGCTCTGCAGAGAATCTCAATCAGGGTCAGTCAGGAGCTCTGGGGAAGCTCTCACTGCAGTGCCCAGCAGGACTCAATTCCATGTATTCCCAGAGCTCCTAACACCATTAATAATCATCCACTGAAATACTTTTCCCCCTTTTTCCCCCCCTCTTTATATACAAGTGGCAACAGAAGCAAACAGGTGAAGCTCCCCCAGCTGTTTGGGTTTTTAAGCCATGCTGAACCACCATAATTCCTATTTTTATACACCAAGATCTGTACCCAGAAATGGTGTTGGATTGGAGTGGCACCAGGAGGTTTTGTCTGTCAGCACAGAGGGAGCACCACACAGCACCTGACCTGTCCGGGAAATCATCTCTCAGCAATTCAGGTTTGCAACCAGTGTGACTTCGAGGAGAACTACCCCAAAAAGATTTCATTTTCCTTCAAGGCAGGGAGATGAGGTATGGTTACACCATTGCTGAGGGCCTGGATGTCAGGATTCCTGCATTTAGCTCCTTTGTCCTTCAGAGAAAGCCATTTCGCGGTTTGTCTCAATTTCCTTCCAGATAACACTGAGATTAAGAGCTGCCTGATTTATTGGAGCTGTGTGAATCTAATTTAAGAAAGAATATAAGTCACATGGTGATCTCAAAAGTCTCTCAGAATGTACAGTCCAGAATTCAGGAGCTCCGCTGAGCTCTGGGACCTGAAAATTCCATCTGCTGTCGCCAGCGAGGGCAACTTCAGTACAAAACAAGCCTCCGTTTCCAGGTGGAAAACAGAAAAATGAGTAGTTCCGTATGACTCCTCCTTCCTGATCAGAGCTAAAGCAGAAACTGGGATCCAACTGCTTGTGAGCTAGAAAATCTGTTTTGCTGAAAATGAATAATTCATATGTCTGACAATCTCACTGTCCTTTTTCTCTTTATTAAATTTGGGCCGGGGGTGCCACCGCTGTTTGCTGAGCTTTAATTGTCAGAATTCTCCAATTCTGGTACATCCATGGTGCCAATTTCTCTCCTACCCTGTCTGAATCATAACTCGATTTGCAGGCAACAGGGAAATATTCTCAAGTTCAACATAAATCTGGCTACTTCAATATTGCACCTCTGCTCTTTGTCTCTGCTCTTTTCGTTTACAGCTCCTACCAAAATTCGTGGCCACTGCTGCGTGTTTACCGTAGTTTCCAGGCATGGGTGAGTTCCCAAATGCAAGGACATGAATTTATGTTCAAATTCCACCTTAAACCAAGGACCGCGAGGAGTGTGATGCGATTCTACTGTGTGCAATGCTGTGTTAAGAGAGGAAAAGCAGATAATCTTAAAAATAATCAAAATTAGCCACATGTCAGTAATCAAAATAATCAAAATTAGCTCCAAAAGATAGCTGGTAGAGAAGCTGTGCTTTTTCCTTCAATCACCTAAGAAGAGGCTTTTATTTGTGAGATATTTTTTGAAAAGGGGCATCCCTGGGTTTGGCCAGAGCCTGGTGCTAAAAATGCCGAAGTTGTGGGTTCAGTCCCTTTAGGAAATGGATCCTTGTGGGTCTCTTCCCACTCAGAATATTCTGTGATTCCATGATCTTAAATTCCCGTCACAAATCTGCTTTCTTCACCATCTAAACTGTGATTTGGGTTCCCGTTTATCCAGGGATGTGCCGTGAAGCCCTAAAAGGAGAAGAGTTTTACAGCTGCTCCAGGTTCCCGTTCCTGGTCCAGGTTCCCATTCCTGCCTCCCCCAGCCCCAGCCCAGGTGTGGCAGAACCCAAACAGCTTCCAGGGACCATAGGGCCACAATTGGCACCAATTTTCTTTCGAAGGGTTCCTCCTCTGCCATCCTGTTCAACACAGGAATTGCTTTCAGCGTTTGCAGCGTCTGAACTGCCACGGAACGTTTCCAGGCGCTTCCGTGCTGAACGGCGCCGATTTCTCCCATAAATTCACCAGGCAGGCACAAAAAGCAGCTCTTCAACCCCAAGAAACCTCCCAAGCAACTGCCTCAGTCATCTGGCTGAGCATTAACTGGTTCAGAGCTTTCCAAAGCAGCCGCATCTCTCATTTATTCGGTCCAGTCGATTGAATTTCAAACTCAAGGGCTCCTTTCTCAGAGCAGACTGGTTCTGGATGCTCCCCACTATGAGCCACGGCTCATTTTAGAGCTGTGCATGAAGCTGGAGGCACTGAGGGCACAGGGAAGGTCTGTGGATGCCTGTGTGGAAATAGGATTCTTCCAAAACATCCGTAATTTGAATTTGTCTCGTTTAAGAGTTTGTTGTGCGTGGTTTTTTTTTTCCTTTTCAACTTCTACATGAAGCAATTTTCAAGACTGAACTAATAATTTACAAGCAGAACATCTTTTCGAGCTCAAACTCCAGCTTCAGTGAGGAGAGGTGTGGGAGAAAGAGCCAACTCCAAACGATGTCACTCCATGTGGAACAGAGTTGGAAGGCAGGAAGAGATGAAATCTTTGAACCGTGAATTCAGTTTTCAAAGTTCTGCCTCTTAGTTACAAAATTATTCAGCCCAGACTCAGCATCTGAGTCAATAACCTCGGCAGGAATGAATCCTGAGCTCCTTGCAGAATCTTTTCATTCCTTATAAATACATCTGCCATTCATTTTTGCCCGTGTGCTCTTTCACTCCCACTTCTTCCCAGCCAGCCGCTATTAGCTCTGAGCAAACAATGACGTTTACGAGATTATTTTCAAAAAATTATAGTCCCGGGCCTCTCATCACTTCGCCTCGGGCTGAGCTGCACAATGGCACCTTTGCAAGGTTGTAATAAAAAAGCGCAGATTAAACAGAAAGAAAAAGGCCCAGTAAGTGGGAGCTCAGTGAGGCATGAGATAAATGTCCTTTTGAATACGCTGGAATCTGGCAATTACCTGACGCATCAGCCTGCCTGATGTGAGTAACATCCAATAATTAAATCCAAGGCGCAGACCTTATCGAAGTGGCTGATTTGGATCTAAAATAACCAATGGGCTTTACAATTAGGCATTGTTACAGTGGTGCAGATAGCAGGGTGACTTCCAGTTGCTCCGTGCACTCTCAAAGAGTAAAATTTTCTATTGAAATACTCATTGTGTACCAAGCAAGCAGAAAATCTGTCCGTCTTCTGGGGACCTGTTGATCCTCTTCGCCTTCAGCTGCCTCCAAAGAGAATGAGCCTAAATTTCATTCCTAGGACACTGGACCTGTTGCATCTTTCAGCTTCTCATAAACAGGAAATTGTCTCTGAAGTCACCTGAGGTGTGTTTGTGAGTTATCCCTGGGTTTAAACCTGCTGGAAAGTAGCTCATGAGCTTCAAGCATTAGCTTAGACCATACCAAGGATTATTATTAGGATCCCAGTGAGAGTTTGCAGATGGTGAATTCAGCTTTCCCCTCCAGTAACGCACGGGTAATTAATGATTCATTAAATGGTAAAAGTAATTAATACCAGATTTTACCTAAAAAACCTGGGGCATCGAGGGGAAAGAGATTTCTCTGTGCTCACAGACTTGGTTCCTGCACAGTCATAGCTCAAAAAGACTTCCAGATAACCGATCCTTGAATGTTACAGAATTTTCACCTAATTTCAGTGAAATTTCCACTTCCACACCAAGCAGGTTTTTGGGATTGTCCTGGTTTAGGAAAGAGCTTGATCCCAGCTGGAACCAAAACAGGGAGAAAACTAATTGCTAATTGCCTTTACAAGGTCCTTGTGCTCAGTGGAATTAAACATTGTGCAGGAGCTGTCATTGCATTTTTCCAAGCTTAGGAATTGCCAGACAAACCAAATATACAAAGAGCTGCATGCCTAAGACTTGAAAATGCATCCCCAAGCAGCTCTGATCCCAACAATCTGCCCATTTATTCCCAAATTCAGAGCACCTAATGAGGAGGCGGAAGCCCAGACAGATGGAGGAGCAGGCTGAGTCTCTCCCCCTCAAGAAGTGAGGATTCAACAGCATCTGCTCCAGACATCCAGAAGGTTCCTGTCACACAAATAAAAATAATCATCATCTGTCAGCCTCAAATCACTGCAGCAGGAATTCATGAAGAGCTGAGATTCTCAGCTCCAGGAAATCCAGCCGTTCTCTGGAGGAGGGAACGCACAGCCCAGTCCTGTGAACACACACTGCCCTGGGAGTGGGGAATCTCCGTCCCGTGGGGTTTCCCACATCAGACTCCCAGGCAGCTGCAGGAATTGGGTATTTACTGAAGGCAGCATGGTAGGAACACAATTCCTCAGCAGGTCAGCAGGTGCTTGCACAAGCCATTTTCTCTAATGAGCCTATGCCAAACAATTAAGACCAGAAGAAGAGAAAAACACAAATTACTTCTCTCAAAGGACCTTCCTTTAAAAACAAACAAACAAACAAACAAACAAACAAACAAACAAACAAACAAACAAACAAACAAAACCTCTTTAAGTAAGAGGATCAGCAGAGGGGGGGAAGCAAATGGAGAGGTAAAGTGAGAGCACAACAGTGCAGAGTTCCCTCTCAGTCTGGGACAAAATGCCTGGAAAGGCATTGGAGCTGTTTGTGGGTTACCAGGGGCTCAGCCAGAGCATCTCAGCCCCCCTTCCCCCCAGAGATGAGCCCAGCACTGCCAGGACACCTGGAAGCAGCACAGGCTCCATTCCAGAGGGATCTTCTCCCAGCTGGGACAGCAGTGGATGTGACACTGATCTGCCTCATTCACTGGGCACGGTTTGGATATCTCAAACTGAAGTCTGTTATTCAAGTGTGACCCCAAGAACCACCTAACGCACAGGATTTATAAACAGCTCTGTCCCGCAGGCCTCTGTGCAATGCAGAAAATCACATTTACCTGCCAGGTAATTAACTACGGCAATCCAGAATAAAACTAAACCTAAGCTAGATACAATAGAAAGGGACAAAGATCCATTATTTCTCTCTAATAAGTCACTAATGAGCTAAAAGATGTGAACATCAATTGAAGCAACAGGTTCAGGTGAGCTCACATTCCAGAGATCCCTTCACATTTTTTCTGACCAATTCCATCTGTCACAAGAAGCACTCACCACTGAGCTTATTTCTGAGGATAAAAGAACATCTTACACTCCTGTAATTCATGTAATTCCACTAGAGAACGATATTTACCTTGTGCAGAGCCATATCTGTCATTTCACCTGCACACCCCTGTCCAGGATCCTGTGTTTTACAAAACTGACCCACATAACACAGCAATTCTTTTTCTGTTTAGCACTGACACTGCAATTCCAGCAGCCAGCTCCTCCACATTTATTGCAGCTTCCTTCACAAACACATCGAGGAAACTGCTGTTGTTCCATATTAAAAAACAAACCCTCACAAGTTACAAACAAGTTTAATGCCTGCTGCTGCACATCCACTCCTCACACTTTTCTCCTTTCCAGTACCTGATTGTTTTGTTGTTTGTGAACTAAAATTGCCAAACTTTACACAATAAATGCCCAGTAGAGCACACATCCCCCACAGCCACTACGGAATGCACGAGGTGGTGCAGCACTTACGGGGTTAAACACTGAGCAGAGGACATGGGCAGACACCTCTGGCCATCTCCATCGGGGAAACCTCTGACAAAAAGCACCGGGATCATTTATTCCATCCCCTTTGGGAGCTGCGGTGGTGCTGGAGAGGAAGCACACCCAGAAAACAGGGGAGGGAGGAAATGGAGGTGGGCGCATCACGGTAAATCCTGCTGAGTAAAGCAGGGGGATCAGGCAGGAGATTGTGATTCCCTTCCCAGCACCATCCCAGGAATGGTTTCAGAGACAGAGGCACCAACCAACGAGACTGTAACTAACAAAATTCACATTTATAACAACTCTGGCCTTGTTCCGGCTGAAACTGCAGGAAATCCAGGGGCTTGCCCTGGCATTTCGGCGAGCGCAGAAAGCGAGTGCAGCACCAACTGCTCCTCCTGCAGCCGCCAGGAGCACCAGCAGGAGCAGCAGCTGCCAGGAGGGTCTCAAATCCCACAGCCACGTCCCGGTGCCATCCCGATGTGTCCCCCACATGGTGCCTCCCCTGAGGAGCCACTTGTCTGCAGCAGCTGTTTGTAGGGCAGAGGACAAAGAGATGTGAGAGGAGTTCATCCGGCACAGAGAGCATTAAAGACCCGACTTTTCAGGAGCAACCAGGGATTCCACACACCCTTTCTCACTCCAGGAGGGATCAGCAGCGTGAGTGGGTGTGCAAAAACTTGAAGGGGTTCCTTCCCACCTCCCCAGAATGATCAGTGGGGCCGCAGCAGGAACCTGGCTTTTCCACAAGTTTCTCGTCTTGATGAAAATCCACCCAAGGAGTGGAACGAAGCTCCCGGAGTGGAACAGCAGCTGCCAGCAATCGCAGCAGCAGAGATGCAGTGAGTGAGCGTGGAGCTGATCCTTCCCCGGGCACACCCCGTGCCAGTCACCAGCTCCAGAAGAGGCGAGTGACAACGACACAAGGAGCTGCAGTTTTCCAGCAGGAGGCTCAAGGCTAACATTTTCCAAGGTTCATGTCATTTCTTTAATGCAGCTGTTGATGCTCCACCTCCAGGCACTCCAGTGAATTCAGCACTTCAGCCAAACTCACAAAGCTCGACAGAATTTACCCTCTGTGGAGGAATCATTAGCAGAGCTTCCCATTTTCCTCTCACGTCACTCCGTTGGAATGCAATCCCAAACCACTGGATTGGCACACAGAGCCAGGACTAATTTCCTTCGGAGAAATCCTAACCCTTTTTCTCTCTTTAGAATTTTTCAAAGGATCTTTTAAGGTTAGAGTCTCAGGATGTGATTCAGCGATCCCTGCAAGCACCCAAGGCTCCCATCCCCTCGATCAGAACAAGTGAAACGTCGCTGGAAATGTGGAGGATGTGGGAACGTGAATGTGGCTATTCTTGACTCTCTGTCTTCAGTGGCACAAATAAGAGATCGGTCGTTTTTGTTCAGTATACAAATTCTTCCCCAGTCAGTCGAAATTTAAGCAGCTGCGTGGTGTAGGAAAAAATTGTGGCCCACCTCTGTTTCAGGGAGTTTAAGACCTCCCCTCATGTTTTCTCCCAAAAATGTGTAGTAGCCTTTTATAATCAACTCCAGCGTAGATTTTCCACCAGATTCCCAGATTTCCCAGATCAGCCCCACCACTCGCAGAGGCTCAGCTCAGACTCTGCCATTTAAACCCCACTCATTTCCTGATCTCCGCTCTGCTTCCAACACAAACCAACTCCGCTTCCTGCTTCTCCTGAAATGACACAATTCTGTTGGTCCTGACCTTTGAAGAATTTACAGTGAATGTTTTACTTTCTTCCTCCTCCCAAAAATATTGGAGGTTTTTCTTTTAAACTCTTTTTCTCTAGACATACAATCAGTTTAAATATTTTAAATAATTCAGGTTTAATGTATTTCTTCCAACGTTCTTGAAATATTAAAACCCAAAGCTTATCTCCAGGAATCACTGTCCTTCCAGAATATGCGCTGCTACTGAATGAAGTTTATTACACCGTTCCTTTTTCATCTCAAATATCTTTATGGCTTCACACGTGGCACAGTTATGCTTAAATCTTGCAATTCCTTTTTTTTTTTTTTTTCCCCCACCATATTAGACAGGATCCAGAATAAGTAATAGGGCAGGGAACAGTGCCATCGTGTGTGTCAGGAGCACACAGTCACACGTGGGGGGTACCAGGGATCACTCCAGCCTCACTGAAGACATCACGGGCCTTCCCTCCCAAGATGTTGCCATAGAAACCTCGAATTATGTCTATAGGGGAACAGAAAAAAAAGGTTTCCTAAAGGTATGGATGAAGCAGCTCCATGGAAACCAGCCCTGGCTGTCAGAGGGAATGAAGGGAGGGGGTTTGTGTGGGAAGGCACGAGATGATCATCATCTGAATATGCAAATCGCAGCCATGCCAGCCAGGAGAGCTGTCACTGCCTCATCCATGGCTGGGGCTGGGAATTTGTGGCATCAGAGCTCCTGGCACACTGGGGATCAGGGTTTAGCCAGGACATCTGCCCACATGGCTCAAATATCAGCCGCACGCTGCCACCAAACCGGGGAGCAGCCTGGCACAAATCACAGGGGATCCAGGCTAAAAAGGGCTGCGAGAAGTCTGTCAATTCACACCACAGCCCTGGCTGGTTTCAACCTTACAAACACACCAGCCTGCTCTGAAAAGAAATTGAGAGATTCCTCTTAAATTTTCATCCCTCTTGTCTACAAAAATCACCAGACCAGCCTCGCTGGAAAAATACGGTATTTATTCTTTAAGGTGATGTTGGCAGTGCAGGCTCTGGAACAGACGCCTTCTGGAAATCCCCCTTTGCTGCATAAACCAGGAGATTCAACCACAGCAATGCCTATTATTGTTGGATTGAGCTGAAGTCGCTGAGGCCAAGAGTCAGCCACCCTCAACATCTCAGTCTGACGCTGTTAGCCCGAGCTCCCTCAATAGCACTCTGAGGTGAACATATGCTGCTCTCTCATGGTGAAATAAGCATTTAAATGGATCAGGAGCCTCCAGCAAATGAGTCAAATCTAATCCTTAATCAGCACTCGCTAGTTCACTAACCCCAGACAAATTATTTAATGCTGCTTATTGAAACGATGGGAGCAGCTGGTTATCTGCAGACACGGACATGGGCCCAGCCAGCGCCTGCTTCGTTCATTCAGCATTGGTGAGGGTGAGGAAAGCATAGGAAACATCCAAACAGGCATGGGAGTGCCTCAAACATTCTTCTAGGAAGAAGAAAAAAAAAAAAAAAAAAAAAAGCATTTGCTGCATTTGGCTCCTTATCACTAAGGAACGTTTTGTGTGGTTATAAAAGGTACTGATTTAGAGACGTGTGTTATAATCCCAGGCTTTTCTCTCCATTCTCTTCCCATTCTATTTCTCTTTTCCATTCTCTCTCAGATTATATTTACTTGAAAAGAGTTTTGTATCCAAACACGCTGGATTTCTGGGGGATTTACATGAGTCCTTCCAGCTGGAGGACACAACCCTGAACTTGGGGAATATTGTGCAACCACACAGCCTCAGCTCACAGCCAGACAGGCTCCACAGGAGCTATTCCTGTTTTTCACGGAGTTAATGTGAGGCAAAGCTTCTCCCTAACAGGACCAGAATTCCAGGGCACACACAACTTCCTGCCCTGCCCCCAGCTTTCCAACCCCTGCTATTCCGTGCTTTTGCAATCTTACACCACACAACTCTCAAACCTCTTCCTGCCCGGCTTGGTTTCACATTCCCCCCGCCGCTTGCCAAAACCTACCTCACAGAACACTTTATTTATAAAATTCCCCTCTCTCCAGGGCTCAGGAATAGCTTTACTTGTCTTACCAGCAGATCCACCACTTATTTTTAACCCACCTCTCCAGCCCTTAACAGCTGGAAAATTCTGCCTTCTCCAATGCAGAATGTTGAAACAAACCCATGGGGAAAAGACATCACAAACTCAGAAGGGAAATGATCATTTCAGTGGAACAGAGCCATCAGAATTCCAGGATTATGTTCACCGGGCCTCTTTGGAACTCACAATTGGTTTGCACCGTATGTCTGCGGGGGGGAATCTGAGCTGAACTTTAGATTAAAGATTGGTGTTGTTACAGCAAGAGCTAGACTCAGGATTTTGCATTTTCCGGGCATTAATTTGTGGAGCATTTGGCTTCATCGAGACAAACAGTTTTAATAAGGAGCTGGAGTAATCACCAGGCACAAACACGGCAGTCAAACCAATCAATTCCAAATAAACACCTCCCAGATCCAGCCCTGCTGCGAGCAGCTCCAGGAGGTACCTGAGCTCCTCCGGCCTCCCTCTCACATCTCCAAAGCACAAACAAGCCTTGCTTATCTTGGCCTGCCGATCACAGAGCCACGGGGTTTGGGTAAATAGGCAGGAGAGATATTTGTCCTCCGGAGGAAGCTGGAAAACATTCCCAGCTCTTGGGCTATTGTGCTTCTCTCCTTGACACGATTCACAGGAGTTAAAGAAACATTTTCCCTGGTGGAGTGTTTCAGATTCTTCAACTCGGCTGAACTTTACTCACCAAACCCTTGCCCGTTTTTTTCCCAGAACTTGTAAAACTCCAAGCCATTAAGTGGCTTTAAACAGAGAAGAGTTTAAGACAACAGCGGAAGCACTGCTTACTCTGCCCCAATCCCCAGCAGGAGATTCCTTTCCCAAGTATTTATGCCTATCTACTTCTGAAAATTTAGGATATTGAAGGATGCGTATCTTGTCAACATAAATACAAGTTTTTACAAAGGTAAAATTCAGTGTGTAGGACAAACCCCAGGGCTGAGCACCGGAGGGGACCTCGCACAGGGTGCCGTTGTCAGAAAACACCTTCCAATATTTTCTCTGGGGAGAACATACACACAGAAAATTCTGTTTCCTCCCAGTGGCAGAAGCACAGAGTCTGTGTTCCACTCCTTCACCTCCCAGCCAGCACTGTGACACCGTGAGACACACCCAATTCTCATAATGGGAAACACCCTATTTTATTCCGAGTTTGTCATTTTGTTGCCCGTGTTCCGTACTAGCACTGCAATTCCAAGCCTTTGATCCTTTCATTGCAGGATTACCGTTAAATGCCGTTATCACCGAGGAGGTGGCAGCTCACAACCACAAGGAGCGGGGCGTCGCTTGTGATAATCAGAATTACAACCCAAGAAGAGCAGCCACCCTTCAGGGATGCATTTCCAACCCTGGATTACCCTGACAGATTCTTGGAGTGTTTATTTGTTCTACTCTGAAGCCACCTTCTCCAGACTGCCACATAATCAGAAATAATTATTAAATTCTTTCCCTCCTTCAGTCACTTCATTACTGCAGTTTCTCTCTGATACTGACACTTGCATCTTTTGTTGCTCAGCTCTAGAACCTCAGCTCTCCCCTTTCAATGAGAACCTTTCGCTTTTTTTAATGGGCTCATTCCTTAATCCAAAACACTCAAGGAGGTGCAGGAGTTCCTGACTTCATTTCCTCCTCAGATGGGGGTTCCAGTAAAGCAGAACAATCAGCTGAGTTAACCCCCTAAGAATAAAAAAAAAAAATATTATCTCAGGAATTCTGCTTACGATCCGAGGGTGCTAAAGAAAGGAACAACACACAATCATGATTAGCAAGTTCTTCAGAGCTCTCCCAGCAAACACACAGATGGCACACAGACAGTCAAGTGCTACACACACATTTCATGGCATTTTGGAAGCAGCACATTTGGATTTGAATACACCAAGCTGTTACTCAGAGCAGCTTTCTTTTTTTTTCTTTTTTTTTCTTTTTTTTTTTCCTTTTTTTTTTTTTTTTTTTGCCACCAACAAAACTCCGCCTCGTTTATTTTCATTTTTAAACACACCCGCAGCACATATCTTTGAGCATGCTCATAGTAAAACTATTAACATGGATTTGGATGTTGCTGTGATCAGTTTGCTTCTCCCTCTTGAGTCTGGAGGGAGCCAGGAACCAATGGAAAAAGGAAAGCAGTGTGTAAACCCATCAAAAGGCGACCTAAAGGACCTAAAGACCCCTTCTGAAACTTTTCTTATTCCTGGAAGCGGGCATTGAAGTGACTTTTCGATGTCTCTGCCAAGTTGCTAAAGCTCTGAAAAAACAGGTCCAGCAGTCCGGTGCTTGCTTTGTCCACCACAGAGATGGTTTTGCCATCCTCATTCTTCCCAATCCATGCAGCAAAGGAAGATGCCCAATTCCCCTTTCAAAATCAGATTCCAACTTTCTCTGGCAGCTCTGCAGCCAGCTGAGCTGCTCCAGCAGAATCCCACTCCGTGGCACTAATGCACCATCAGGTTCATGAGCACCGAAATATGCTTATTAAATAAAAGCCATTGCAGAGGTTTTATAAATAGTGGAGTTTTTTACTGAGGAAGCAGAGCTGGCAGTCCAACAGCTGCCACCGCAGCAAGGGCTAGGACACAGAGATGTGAATTTCTGGATTTTGTCAAGCAATTGTATTGCAAAAAAAAAAACAAAAAACCCAGAAGCATCTGCTGTGAGCCCAGAATTGTGCGAAATCATCCAGCAGTCACCAACACTCATCTTCAGAAGGGAATAATCCAGGAGATGCTGACTCCCAAAATGCTGCTATAAACCCTGGACTACGCTGAGCTCACCTGAGCCCCTTGCAGGGTTTATGCCAGAAATCAGAGACCCAGGTACTCCCATATTCCAAATATTCCTTTAGCCGCAAACCACGCTCTCTTATATAAAGTTCCATCGCGTCACAAAGAAGGAAAAGAAAACACTCCCTTGTGGGCAGGGTTTACAGGTTTTGGCCTCCAGCAAATCTCCTCTCAATTCGCGCTCACCCTCACCCTTCAGGATGAGGGGTTGTCTCCAGAGAGAGAAGAGCATCAGCAAGCAGATCATCTCAGCCATAATTACACTTGGCATTCAAATTACAGCCCAGGATAATTTCGTTTAGGCCTTCGCTGACTAACAGGAGAAATAAAAGACATCAATAAACATCACAGAGGAACGGCAGGCTGACAACAGAGCAGAGCCGAACTCCTTCCATTCCTACTCTTCATGAAAGGCTCCTAAACACAGGGGGAAGGGAAGCTACAAAAGCCCTGCTTGGAGAGCTCAGCTGCCGCTGAAACACAACCACTTTAAAGCAGCCACTGCAGGATGTCACGGAAAGGAACGTGAAAACCAAGGTGCATTTAGAAATAAACAGAGCAGCTTTGGGTTAGGAGTGGGTTTCCGTGGCCTGGAATTTGAGCCATGGTACTTAATGACAGCATCTTTAGCAAAAGCCACTGCGGCGTGGATTTTAACCACCCAGAAGGTTTCTTGTGTTGCCACGCTAAACCCTTCTGTGTTTACGCTGAAGGTACTCAGTGTTTAAATAGATCTTGAGCCATCCGAATTTAAGAAGCTCTTTTTTTTAATTTTTTTTTAAATTTTTTTTTTCACATCCGAATTTAAGAAGCTTTACTTGCTATTAGTTGCCATTTCAACAAGTCTAAGATACAATCAACTTTAAAACAGCACTTAGAACTATTTTTAAATTTTTTTTTTTTTTTT